>KZ301981.1:0-304719 GCA_002554575.1 Amanita thiersii Skay4041
TTCTCTCAATTGTCGAGCCTCTGCCTCCTCTTGAAATCGTCGCTACACGCTACTCTCTCTGCTTTATACACCGCTCTAGAATGTAAGTGAAAGTCTTACTTAACTAGCTGCTGCGTGTTGCTGTTGTCGTCCTCTCGACACCCATGTCTCTATCAGACAACCTTGTTCAACTTTTCAAAACCATCAAACCCATAGTACTGTCAAGTTCATGCACATCCCCTGTGTATTGCTGACTGGTCCTATATCAGAACAAGATCTGATCACCATCCATTCATCTCCCAAATGGTGAGATGTTTCCTTCATTACCCAACCTGCCTTCACCTGTAAGGCAAACTTGCAGGCCTCTACTGCTATGGTGAAGGTCTCATTTCAGGATTCCCACTCCAGCTCAATTGTGAAGCATCTGCTCAATACAGACATCTCCTTTTTTGGACAAACCCAATGTGCCCTACCTTGGACAAGCCTGTGCCCTATTTCCCAGTGCTCCATTTGCTACAAATGGGGTCACACTCATCACATTTGCCATAATCACTTGTCCACATGTGCTCATTGCACATGCCCACATCTCACAGCACAGCATGTCCCAAACTGTGCAACCTGCAGTTCTGGGACAGCCACCTGCAGCCCTAAATGTAGTAACTGTGGCAAAGCTCATTTCACCAATTCAAGGAAGTGTAGCTGGTACAAAGTGTGCTTCTCCTGAAAATGTCTTCTTGCTCCCAAAACTGCAACAAGTTCAGTCAGTCAGTAGTTTGTTTAAGTGCTAGTTAACTTTTGTTGTTACATTTTGGGGTGTACCCCCCCTTCCACACCATTCATTGCTGGTTTAGCTGGCCTTTTGTTACATATTTACTGTCTGGTTCTTTTTTGCCTTGTGTAATTTTCTCCCTGTGTATCACAAATAGAAAACAATATATTACTATTAAAAAAAAAATTGTCTGATAGTACCTCAATCATTAAGTAATTTATTACTACTCTGTATGCATACACAAATAAAACCAGTTCTACTATTAAAAAGAGATCAAACCCCTCTTTTGTCAGTCTTTGTTAGAAAACAGTAATACCAATATTAATATCTCTTTTCACAGTTCCAGAGATTACAGTGATACAATAACATGTGCATGATAACAGAGTGCAGTGCTAAAATCTATGTAGAGTCCTTATTTCCGTCATCTTCATTATCTTTCCAACGTTCATAAGCTCGAGTGAACGTCCGACTTGCAAGTATGAATGGCTCCTCCGTCCAAGCTTTCTCCCAGACCCTCAAGGCAAACTTTTTCTGCTCACCAGAGGCGATACTGTCACGGAAGATCTCAAGCACTCGAAAGGTTGGTGTAAGAAGCTTATGAATCCGTTCCCAGAACGGCGGAAACTCAGGTGGCAATGGTAAGAGTAGTGATTGGAACCTAAGGAACATTCAGATGCTTCACATACACCAAGACACTGCCGAGGCTGACCTTATATCTACGGATGGTTGAAGTGGCACCACATACCCCCACTTTTTTGACGATGATAGGGAACCTTGTTGTTGCTGTTGCTCATGCTGTTGCTGTCCAGCCTGTGCAGGGACACCACGCTCCGCTCGCTCCTTCTTGAACGCTGTCAGTCGTTGCTGCTGCTCCAGATCCATAAGCATCGTTTCCGTCTTCTCCTGCATAGCCCATCGGTCCTTGCTAGTCCACACATACCACCCTTCGTCCCAATACTTCGTATCATCTGGCCTCCGCTGCCGCTGCTGCGGATGCTCATCAGCGTCGTCAGGGGGCTTTCCACCCAAGAACCTCGGAATATTTTCCGGTTGACCCTCTAGCGGAAGTGGATATTTGGCCTTGCCGTCGGGGCCTAACTGACGATGCTGCTTGAAGTGAATGATATTACGAACTTCGTAGGGGAAGACTTTGCGCAGACAGACAGAACGACAATATGGTTCCTTTCCATGTATGCGTCCTTTAATTGTCTGTGAGCAGTATGTCAAGCACCATTCGTCAACCTTTGGAGAAAATTTGCCTGTCATATAATAAGCTGTGAACGACAGCTTTGGTATAGAATCTCACTCACCCTGTGGCGGTGTCAGTATCTTGATGGTAGGGTAATTAGCAAAAGGGGGTTTCCGTTGACGCGGTTGCTGTTGCGAAGACTGAGTCGAACTGGCAGACATGAAGGAGTGATTCTGAGTGTAGACGGTGACCTACTGAAGAGTCATTCTTTGAGCATAAACATCATCCATGTGCGTACGTAATCTTCGGCTCGTGCCTGTTCCGTCGGCCAACCAATTTCAGAAGGAAACTATTGCTCATGTCCGTTGTATCCAAGAACATATATGTACTCAAGGATATAGTATAGTGTGAGACTTTCCGTATAATAATTATGAGAAGAATAGAAATGCAACACTCTGGGGTTATAGCTTTGCCTTGATCAGGTCCTCACCAGGATCTCGTCCCCTTAATTCCTTTGCTGCCCGGTCCCTTAATTCTCGGCGGAGGATCTTACCAGCAGCACTGCAAGGTGTATGTCAGTTCACATGATATACTGAAGGCACACCCATACAAACCTCTTAGGTATTGCATCAACAATCACAACACCTAGTTATCATAAGACACCGACCGGAGGCTTTCGTGGGACCATGAAACTTACCTCCTCTCAGATACTTATGCCTCGCAACCTTTTCCTGCATCCATTCCTGCACATGTCGACAAAATTCAGCCCTTTTCACCTCAGATTGGACCTTATCTGGATGCGCATGAACGACATATGCTCTAAAATATACGTTAGCAAGTATCGACAGGCTTTCTGAATACATGCCTGGGTAGCTCAGTTGCTTCTTTAGCACTATTCACTCCAATTACAGCGGTATCAGCGATCTCGGGATGAGTCAATAAGACACTCTCAAGTTCGGCCGGTGGAACTGGCATGGCATTGAGATTTCTAGAATTACTGACTATTATTGTCCATACCTTGGAAACCCTAGAGGACTGGCTGAATTCTATCATCTGTCACGTTGAACATAACTGAAATACCTTATACTTAATCAATTCCTTCTGCCTATCGATGATATAGTAAAACCCGTCCGCGTCGCGTGTTGCGATATCACCAGTCTTGAACCATCTGTCGGATGTGATGGATTCCTTCGTCGCCATTTTGTTGCCGAGATACCCCTGGAGCACATTGTCAATACAAATCAAGGTGAAATCAAAAGAGTGACTCACTTTCATAATTGTCGGTCCTCGCAACCATAATTCTCCTGCTTGACCTTCTGGTGCTTCAGTTTCACCCAAGCCATCACCATCAATAACTAAGCGTGCCTCAAGGTTCGGCAACAAAACCCCAATACTGCCCATTTTGGTCGTGGCATGAGTGAAGGGTATCATATGTGTAGTGGGCGAGGTCTCCGTAAGCCCATATCCTTGAAAATGTGAGACCAGAAGTACGTTGGAGTTACAAACATACCTTGCATGACAGAAACGTCACCCTTTCCTTGTCGCTTGGCAAGGAGACGCTCCTTAACCTTTAATATGTCAGACTACCAGATGTTCGGAAAGTACTATAAGGACAACGTACCGCGTTCGTTAGCGCCGCACCTAGAGGGGCTGCTCCCGAGAACAATGTATCCAAACTTGACATATCATATTGATCAACGGCTTCATTGAGCAATTAGCACATGTATAACATAGCACCGTCATTGGTGTGGAGCATACCAGGATGCCGAGCAAGAACGACCAATACGGGCGGAACAATGAGTGCAATAGTGATTCCATATTTCTCTATATTGGCACAGAACTGGACAGGGTCAAACCGAGCTTGAATTACAACCGGCACACCACGCGTGAATGGGAAATGCAACAGCTTGACGGCACCTGATTAATCGTGATAAGAATATCGTATGTAAGGATTGGGGTTTAGAAATATCGCACCATATATATGATAGAAAGGCAGGATACCTAAAAACTTGGATTGGCCATGATTTATTGGAGGAAAGAGTGTCTTGACCATATCAAGTACAGAAGTAATGTTCTGGTGAGTCGTCTGTATCAGATAGGAGTGAACAGCGCCCTCTCATATAGCATTCATCAGAGCATACCTCGACACCCTTGGGCTTACCGGTTGTACCTATTGTTAGGATCAGCTCGCCGTGAACATCTACGATGCCCATCGAATAATCACACGCACCAGAGCTATAGCAGAGGTAGACCGTCTCCTGTGCTAGCTTTCCTTCGAACTTCTCCTCCTCACTCAGAGTCCCCAGATTGAGTAGATCCTCGATCCTTAGAAGGCCAGCAGCCTCAGGCTCATGAGGAGCAGTTGGACCACCTGCCCATTCAAGGTTGCTCCCCAAGATAATGATTCTCCTGTTCGCTTGTTCCTCTTTGATTCCTAATTCTTTAAGCATCTTCCTTATGGTCGCCAGCCCATCCTCAGATGTTATTATGAGTCTAGCACCGCTGTCTTTGTATTGATGGGCAAGCTCGCGTGCATTATACCCGCTGTTTGCAAGCGTACACCTCAGTCCAGCAGCAACTTTTTATCAAACCATCAGAAACGCGAGAACTTTGTGTCATGATAACACAAAAATACTTACCCAAGCCAAAAACAACAACTGGCCAGTGTAGCGAGTTAGGCGAGTAGATGAGAACGGTGTCGCCGCGTTTGGCGGTCGTCTGCAGGTGGTTTCGAATGCCAAAGCCAAAGGCGAGAGTTAGGCGCTTGAGGCCTGCGCGCGTGATGGTTGTGCCAGAAACGGCATCAATGAACGCGGGTGCTGAACCAGGAAATTCGCCAACCAAGTTTGGATCACTAGACGAAAACATGTGTGTGTAGAGAGATCTCTCTACTACCGGGACAGAAGCCACAGAGGAGGTGTAAATTAGAGGTGCCATAGTGATCAAGGGAATGGGGAGCGGATGTGGGGTATATCTACAGTTAGTAGAGTGGCCCGGGAGTCCGGTTGTTCATATTCCCGCACCCGCTAACCTTATAGAATCTTCCCCTTAGGGCTCATTGAGTACTTTCTACATTACAAGTCACCCTATCTCTATAATCCTCTATTATTCACAATGCAGTACTGCAAATCTCGTGCCTCTATAATTTACTCTGCCTCTGCTTCTCAAGTCTTGCCATCTCACGGAGCTCTCTTCGTAGGATTTTACCTGCCGTACTATTGATCGCATGAACATCAGTGAGGCACAGAAAAACACATGGGTGAAGACGCACCTCTTGGGGATTGCGTCGATAATTATCACTCCTTTAAAGACAGACAAACCAAATTCAATTAACTGCCATCGCGATAAATTCAAATCATACCTCCACGCAGACGCTTCGGATTTGCCACTTTTCCATCCATCCAGGCTCTGATTCCTTTTGAAAATTCTTCTTTCGCCTTGGTTATCTTCATCTGGTCAGGTCGGGCTGCCACAACGTAGGCTCTGATGCTAGTCAAAAAGACTATTTGATATCATATGAATGTAAAATACCTTGGCAGCTCCGTTGCTTGATCAGGGTCGTCCACACCTATAACAGCTGCATCCGCGACATCAGGATGCGTCAGGAGTACAGCCTCTAATTCTGATGGTGACACTAGAAAGCAAAGAATTAGAAAGTTCAACAGGTGACATGGAATGGCATTGTACCTTGCGAGCCCTGAGATACAGTGATGTGACATGAGCTATAATTATCTTGATGGTTTTCTTCCGCTGTGCTCACCTTGTACTTTATTAACTCCTTGCTTCGATCAACAACATAGTAGAATCCCTCGGGGTCTCGCACGAAGATATCTCCTGTTTTAAGCCACCCATCTTTTGTGATAGTGTCTGAAGTTGCCTCCTTGTTCTTGAGATAACCCTTTCCAAGGAATATTAGCCGAATGTGCTGTCATGTTACTTAAAAATAGCTCTACCTTCATGATTGATGGCCCCCTGACCCAGAGCTCACCGGGCTCGCCTTCTTTAGCATCGACTGAGCCATTAACAAGGCGTGCCTCTAGGTTGGGCATCAACAACCCCACACTCCCTGCTTTTCTGAGGGAGAATTCGTAGGGCAGGACGTGCAAGGCTGGGGAAGTTTCAGTTACGCCATAACCTTTTCCCCAGTTTATTAGTATTTGAAACAATTCACTGTGAGATGTTACCTTACCTTGGGCAATAACGACATCGATATCTTTTGCCTTGAATCGGTTATGAACCTAGAGATTGCTAAGCTTAGCAAGACCTCTTTATTTGACACCTACTTGATGGACAAGTGAATAAGAAAGCGGTGCTGCGGCTGACATCATGAATCGCAGTGAACTCAAATCAAATTTATCAACCACTGATGAAAAAAGAGTTCAATTTTAACTCCCCCAAAGATTTGATCTTCTTACCTGGGTGCTTTGCCAACATGACAAGAATTGGAGGGACAACCATGAGAGCAGTGACCTTGTATTTTTGTATGTTCTGCAAGAATGCTACTGGCTCAAATCGACTTTGCAATACTACCGGTACACCGAATAACAAGCCAGTGTGAAGGACAACGGTCAAGCCTGCATCAGTTTCGCATCAGTATGTGGGGGGGAGGAAATGAGTAGATTTTGCTACCATAGATATGATAAGTAGGCAAAAAGCTCAAGACCTTGTCATAACTGTGGAACAAGTGCCAGCCTGAACGACCAAGATCAACAACTGCAGTCATATTCAAGTGTGTTGTCTAATTGGGGCAGTGTTAATTAGTGTGTGTGTACCCTGTATTGTATTGCTTACTTCGACACCCTTTGGTGGACCTGTCGTCCCACTACTATAGCAAATGTAACATGTTTCATTTGCATCATCGCCATCAAACTTTTCCTCTTGCTGCAAAGTCCCTAAGCTGAATAAGTCCTCCAGCGTTAAGAAGCCATCAGTGTCGACGTTCTCCTTCACCCCTCCTGCCCATACGTAGTCTGGTCGAACCACCACTATGCGCTGCAGAGCGGCATCTCGACTGATACCAAGCGAGGACAATGCTTCTAAGACAGTTTTCAGGCCATCCAATTGAGTAATTATGACTTTTGAATCACTGTCTGTGAATTGGTGGGCCAATTCACGAGCAGTGAAGGCGCTATTTGCGGGCGAGCATTTGATGCCAGCAGCAACTGCCCCAAATAATACCACAGGGAAAGAAATAGTGTTGGGAATGTACAACAGGACAGTGTCACCACGCCTGAGCCTCGCAAGACGAGGATGATTCAAGAGGCCATATCCAAAGTCAAGCGACAAGGATTTGAGTTGTCCACGTGTAATAGTTGCGCCGGTTTGAGAGTCGATGAATGCCGGAGTGGATGCTGGGTACATCCCGACCATTCCAGGATCTGAACTGGAGAATACATGGGTGAAGATAGAGCGCCGGTGCAACGCAGGGGCAACCAAAGGCGACCGGTAGATGGTGGGCGACATGGTGTTAGAATGGATCAGGAATAATGAGGGGGCATGAAAGATTGGCGGTAATATATAGTGCTCGGGGACAAGAACCCCTTGGCCGACGCACTTCTGACATGAGGGATTGGATCAATACAGTACCTAAAATAACTGCTACTGTACCAGTGCAGACCGTGGTAACCGGAATTGTTGATATTTGTTTGATTCAAAGGAAGTAGCCAAGCAGAAACAAGCAACATTATTCTCAATCAAGGCCGTATTCAAGTTAACCTCAATCCCCCTTCACTACACGCGGCTACTGCTTTCAACGAGGTCATCCTGCTCAATTCTCAGCTCTCAATCCTTCTAAAAAAGTTCGACACAGACTTTTAATCAACTCTATTCAGTTTTTGACCCTTTTTCTTGATGGCGTCTCTTCTCGAGCGTTTGAATGTCGCTCCCACCTCAACCAGCGGTCCAGTGCGCACAAAATCGAATAACTCAAACCGGGCCTCTCCATACGTGTGTAGCGTCTCCATAAACTAGCTCTTCGCTCTTCCTCATTCTCTCGCTTGGTCCTTGTCTTTGAAACTTCGCAGAATCGTGCCAACCGTGTACCCAAAGGTGACCCAGACTCTCCTTGGGCACATGATCTGTTCGAGTCACACAACTCGCTTTCTGCTCGCATCTCCACAAAACCCACACCACCAAGGGCAAACTTGAATCCACTCGCCCAAAAGGCTCTGAAGGAAGCTACCTCATCATCGCGATCAGACCCGCAGCAGCTCTCAATAAAGGGTGCGAGCGCCGTCTCGCAGGGTAATGTTGTCGAAGTATCTGGGCTGATGAGCGGGACAACAGCAGAAGATGTTGCTGCAATTTTCAAGCGGTGTGGGACTATTGTGAATGCGAAAGTAGTGCCAGGCACTGCAAAGGATGATGTGCGAATTCAAGTGACGTTCAAGGCTTCTTCTGCTGCATCTTCTGCTGTAGAAAAATTCCACAATCAGCCAGCAGATGGTAAAATTTTGTCTGTCAAGATTGTGGGGAAAACATTTGCGGGTGTGACACTTGGTGGGAGACTGGGGGTTGATGGGTTAGGTTTAGTCAAAGAAGAGGGAAGTGTTGATGTACTGATGGAGGGCGAGGATAGCAGGAGATCGTGAGTCAATTTTCTAGGTCTGGAATGCAATTTGACAGGAAGAACACAGAAAGTTGCGCTCTGATTCACTACTGAATGCGGATCCACGTGCGAAAGTGCTTCTTGCTCCCCCTGGGACGGACCCTTCCGAGTACAGTCAGTTGCCAACAGGGCCTCGCAATCATAACAGCAATGGTGGCGGCAGGCGTGGAGGGGGACGGGGAAGGGGAGGGAGACGGGGCCGGCGAGGTGGTGGTGAGGGGCGAATGGATGTTGATTAAATCTTGCAAGGGGGGTTTGAGTAATTGTATGCTTTTCTTTTTTATTTTTTGCGGTGTGTGGATACGATAGTACTGGCTAGCAATTGGCGACATGATAATATTGAGATCTGAATTGCCCTGTACTGGATGTGACATTTTTGTGACTGTGACTGTGACGTATGGGTGTTACCGAAAAGGCCTGGTAAGCTGCCTCTGCCTCTTCCTCTCTTTGGCCCTTGCGCCTGTGCTTCCCTTCACATCTAATTCGTGCGTTGAGCATCCCCCTCTATCAACAATGGGTGCCGGTACGCGATCCTCTGTCATTTATCTCATTTCATAGCCTCATTTCATACCGTCTAGGCTGGCTGTTCTTGTTCTCCGTCTTGTGGTCCGTAGTATTACTCTTCGCAGCAGTGTTCTTTGTCAGTAGCGGAGTCTCAGTCGATCTTATCGTCGAAATAAGATGCAGAACAAGTATTGACTGTCACGCAGATAATCATGTTTTCGGATTTAGAAAGCGACTACATCAATCCCATAGACCTCTGCAATAAACTGAACCAGGTAAGTCTCTGTTCTTCCATGTCCATCTCTTGACCTCATTCCTTCTAGTTTGTTCTCCCGGAATACGGAGCCCATGCTTTTCTGTGTCTTTGCTTTCTGCTGACTGGACAGTGGACGGCCCTGCTTTTCAACTGCCCTCTACTAGCCTACAACGCGAACAAGTTTGTTACTGACACGTCTCATCTTGCGCCTTTGGTAATGTCATTTCCAACAGAGTGCTCAAGAAAAACCACATGTACGACGCGACGGAAATCTTCCGGACACTAGAGAAGGACAAGAAAGAAGTGTTCATCAAGCTAGCCTTTTATTTGCTCTCATTCTTTTACTACCTCTATCGGTGCGTGGAACAGTAACTAGCAATGATGAATTGGTTTATGAAACAGTGTGTGCTCTGTATAGGATGGTTGTTGCTTTGATTGCGGAGAACGAGTAGAATTGGAGATCTAGTAGAGTAGAGGGAATATTACATTACATTTGGTCTGAGAAAAAAACAAATAGCGGCGCGTTGAGTGAAAAAAGCAGCACGTGGCCTTGAACGTCACCTGGACGTGTGTGCGGCTGTCATAAATTCTCTCTCTCGTTCTTCTCCCAACTTATTCTCTTTTCATACGTCCTCAACGACTGTTTACGAACAATGGGCGGTCCTGGTATGTCCTCTTTTACATCTGTCTTGTCTCCTCTTGACATTTTCCCTGCTTCTGTCGTGCGCGTAATCATACATCATACTACCCATTGGTCCTCTTCTGCGCAATGTCTTGGCAATGGCAGGCTGGCTATTCTTATTTGCAGTCCTTATGGCTGCAGGATTGCTCTTCTGCATGGTTTTCTTCGTACGTTGCGCTTCTCGTGATAACTTATATACACCCTGAATAACCTCGTCCCTCCCATTCCACCCTCCTCTCATGGCTCTGAATCTGCTGCGACTACACCTGTACTACCGCCTCCAACACCTATAGATAATCATGTTCTCCGACCTGGAATGCGACTACATCAACCCCATAGATCTTTGTAACAAGTTGAATCAGGTCGGTTGCTCCCACCACTTCCTGTCGATTTATTGCACAGTCAGGGTTGACAAACCCCTCTTACCAGTTTATACTGCCGGAAAATATCGCCCATGCGTTCCTTACTCTCCTTTTCTTGCTTTGTGGACAATGGACAGCATTTCTACTCAACCTACCGCTGGTGATATACAACGCCAACAAGTGCATACATCCCTATCCATCCTGCTGCGCTTGTTTTTGACTTTTTGTGTGCTTCAGGATCCGCAACAAGTTACATATGTACGACGCTACGGAAATCTTCCGAACTTTGCCCGGGCATAAGAAAGAAAGCTTTATTAAATTGGGATTCTATCTTTTGTCGTTCTTTTATTACCTCTATCGGTGAGCAAGTTCTCTGCTTTGGTCCTTTTATAGTTGCTGACTGTCTCGAAAAGGATGATTGTCGCTCTCATTGCTGAAAGCGAATGAACAAAAAGTAGTTGGTTTTCGTACAGGCAGGACATTTCATGATCCCAGATGCTTAATCTTTTTCATATTCGCCCCATTCTAGAACGAGTACAACCTAGTTTCTCATATACATATATATACGTATACTACTTGTATTGCTGAGTTTTCCGCAAAAAACCGCTCGGAGATGAGTTGCATGAAAAAATCGTATAGCATTGTATGATCAGGCGTACGTGTTGTATGTATCTCGCTTGTCCTGGTCAGTTCTCACATACAACTTCCGGATATACGTATTCGTAGGCCGGATTTATAGACTGTCAACGGACAGCAGGACCGTATAAATATACCAAGATGAGACTAGAGAAAAAATGAGTCAAAAACACTCATCCAAATTAGTTCAAGCTTTGGAGCTTCATCCACTCCTTGTCATTGGCATTAAAATCGACGCCTTTTTGCTTCCACCAAGCCCGTGCATCTTCCCCACCACCTATCGCATCCTCTAATGCCTCCTCAATATCACACATCCGATACTGGATGGGGAGCCCAGATTTGTCCCACCACTCCAAGACTTCCGGCCTGTTATGCCTTGTTGCCCCAACGAGTGCTTCTTGATCATAGTACAGCTGCAACCCGCTGGCCAACCACCAGTCTAGCACGTCCACTTTGCCATGGCAGCTCGCATGCTGGAGGGCGTTGCGGTCGTGCTTGAACTCAATCTGAGAGGCAGCCCACCACTCGAGTACCTCGACATGGCCCGCCATGCTCGCCATGTCCAGCACTCTGCCGACCTTGAGAGGCAGGCCTCGCTCTCTGTGCTGTGTCTTCCACCATTCCAGGACGGCAATTTGGTTTTTAGCACTTGCATATTCTAGGGCAGCGACGGTGTACTCAAGACGGTGTCCCGAATTAAGCCACCAATCGAGAGCAGCAACCTGTCCATTTCTTGAGGCACCATCAACAGCCTCTGCAACCGAACCCGGGGAAGGAGGGGGGATAAGGGTGGGATGTTGCTCGAAGCCGTGCTTCCACCAAGAAAGGATGGATGTTCTACCATAGAGTGAAGCGTTTATGGGAATGAGATCTCCTTTGAAGAGAGACTGAAAGAGTAAGTAGTGTTGTGACAAGAAATATTCGAGGACATGGACGTAGCCGAAGCGTATGGCGAGAACTGCACCAACTTTGGTTGGAGGAGTCCTGAGCAGGTCAGCTGCACGGATACGTGGCAGATAGCCCTGGACAATAGCCCAGTCAGATGGGGAAGCATGTTGCCATTCAAGGGGACGCGAGAGACAGCAAGGGATGCCAACAGCCTGGGCAAGCTCCCAATCGCCAATGTGCTCCATTATGTAGGCTAGTATTTCCATGGGAAGATCTGGGGCGCGCTTCTGTTTTGAGGAGAACACAGTGGTGGGAGGTGGGGTTGTGGAGACATTTGGGAAATGGTATGTGTGTAGATCGTGATTTGCGAGTCTTGAAGCGAGATCGAGGGTTGAACCTGTGGTGGGGAGGTTTCTTACTTTGAGAAAAAGGACGAGCTCAGTGTGAGAGAGTTTCTTGTAAGCAGAAAGGACTTGTTGAAGAGGAGAAGAGAGATGGAGGAGGTGCATTGAGAATGAAGAGAGAAAGGAATGAAAGGGATATAGAAGAGGGTCTCAGAAAAAAGAGAAAAGACGTCATGTAAGTTCATTAGTAAAGTAAGTAAGTAAGTCAGTAAGTAAGTAAACTAAACGTCTATCATTTCAAAGTCAACTTTAACTCCAATGTATTGCAAGAATCTCTTGCATAGCGCCTCCTTGCTTTCCCCTTCTTGATAATCCAATCCGTATTCTTTCAGAAGTGACTGCACTTTCTCCACTGTTTCATTCTATCGTCATTATCGCTCCACTCTAACATCACTCCTACTACTCACCGTCATATTTCAAATACATTTGCAGGTCCGCTGGATACAGACTCCCTGGTTCACCATCCTCCTTTCTCACAACTGCAAGTTGCGCCCACATGTCATCTAGTCTAATCGTGCTGTTCTGCAACCGTGCTTGCCTGTCAAACCCACGTCAACACAATCCACTTGGTCATGTAATAGGCCTTACGCATTCTGCATAGCCTTCTCCACCAGCCCCCAGCATACCATGTAGTCATCCCTCTGCTTCTGAATGCTCACTGGTATGTATTCAGGCACTTGTTTCTTCACTTCTTCAGCTACTTGCTCCTTGATCGCTTGCTCCACCTGGATCTTGATGAACTCCCTAAGCCGCCTCCAATTCAGCAACCCACCACTAGTGGTATGCAGTGAGAGCTACATACGCTGTTTGGCTCTCCAAATTGCCCTTCACCTCCTTCGCGATCTGGCTTTTGATAGACTTGACTTCGGTTTCGTGTTCTTTGACATGCTTATCTAGGCGCTTCTTCAACTCCTCCAGGTGTTTGTGCGGCCCATCCTATCAGTTACACATGAACCACAACCACTCGGAGCTACTATAGGAAGACGTGTCACAGTACCTTATCCACTTTATGCTTTGCGATCTCTGCTGTAGCCGGGCTGAGGGCTGCAATATTAGAACTCCTATAGAGAAAAACAAATTCACATTCATCTCTTATCAACAATCGGAAATAGTCCCACAGATTATTGTGCTGCGTAATGTGATCATTCAAGCACTTGGCGAGCTTTTCTTCCAAAGTGGACGGTCCCGCTGCAGTTAGCTTTTTGGTCTCTTTGTCATCAAGAATCATGGTGAAATGGTGTCAAAAAGGTAGGATTAGAAGCTGCTCGTGTAACTGTGGTATATACAATGGCCTCGTGTTTGATGTACAGTAGATAACTAAACGCTCAGAGTTACGTCATGTGAGAAGCTTTCAGATGTTCCCCTTCCCTACCCGAGAGCATCACAACTAAGCCTTACAAAGAGGCATAGAAAAAGAAATCAATTAGCTCAGTAGTTCACAAGAACTGTAATTGCCTCACCTTGGCCTGCTGCCCCTTGTACTCAATCACAAGATCCTTTCCCATTCCAGTCAACAAAAAGTCACGCAAGTTCGTAAGCGCCCGGACCTCCATAATTCGCTGAGTGTCTTGGTTCTCGGTTCCCATATGTGGGAGCAGCGTGACGTTTGGGAACTCCATCAGCCGCGGGTTCACATTCGGCTCATTGGGGTAAACGTCCAACCCCACAGAGCCAAGATGCCCATCCTCTAAAGCCTTGATCATTGCCTCCTCATCTATCACCTTCCCCCGCGCCGTATTGATAATAATCGCACCCCGCCTCAGCGTCCTGATCCACTTGTCACTCACCAGGCCCTCCGTATCCTTCCTCAACGGGACATGTACACTCAGCACATCTGCCTGCTTTAACATTTCCTCCACGTTCGTAAAGTACTCGCAATACCTAGGTGCACTCGCAGCGGGCTTACGCGAGTGGTAGATTATGCGCATCGGGAATGCACGTGCGAGCTCCGCGAGCCGCGAGCCGATCCCGCCCAGCCCTAGGATCGCGAGTGTCTTGTGCGTCAAGTCATGCGCGGATTCGTTGATTCCTGCCGGCTTCCACTCAAGCTGCCGCAGCGATCGCTCGGCAAGCGAATACTGCCTCATCGTAGACAACAACAGATACAGCGCCGTCGTCGCCGTTGCGTCGTCAACTGCGCCTGGTGTGTTAGATAGATAGATCCCTGCATTCAACTCCTGTTAAGCACTCTCGCGATGTGAAATATATGCTATACTTGCCTCTCTTTATGCAAGCATGGACATCAACGGGGTCGTACCCCGCACCGTTATGTGCGATCCACTTGACGCTCAACGGAAGTCCATTAATAAGTTCTTTATCAAAGGTCCCAATCTCCCTGGCCGACTCATTTTCCCTGTAGATCCCTACAACCCCATCGTACCTACCCCCGGGTCGACAGGCCTCTAGGAATGATGCCCGATCAGGCGAGTCCATATACTTGTTTGTTTTTTTTTTTTGATCAAACCCCATTTTAGTCGGTAATCGCGACAGCATCTTATAATTAAATGACTCACCATGATTTCCGATATCCCCCCCAGCAGTTTCTGTACATCTTCCTGCGCCCATACGATGGTAGCTAGTGTATGTTATTTGCTCAAGAACAAAGCCAAGCAATTGATTCAATCACAGACCACAAATCAGGATTCGCGGTGCCATTTTGTTGCCTCCGATTGATCTGAGTGTGAATTTATCTAAGCGACCCGTTCGTATAAAAACGTGTAGTATAAATCACTGGATAGTACACACCTGAAAGGAGGAGAGAAACGAGAGGTCTTCTCCGTCTAATCAATTCTTATACGAGACTAGCCAGCGGGCACCGGCCCGGCCCTGTGGGGAAAAGCAGACTCAAAGATATTCCGCAAGGTCATTTCAACACACCCAGTGAATCACACTAAACTGTGATCGTTATTAGATCTTACATACTCAAACCCATGGGTATACAGTACATGTAACCTTCCATTGCAAACATGAAGGTGAACGAACAAAACATAATTACTATGACTGCTGCGCCGAAAGACAATGAATTGAATAGAAGTACTGACAGAATGACAAGATATACTGACGTGAAACACTGTTTTTGGGACACCTCTGACCTTTTTACACTCTTCCTTGAGGTTGCTTCCACGTTCTGTACCCAGGATACCTTGGTCATTGAAGCTCTTCAGGTATCTGACCCACGTTGAACATGAAACAGAAAAGGGGATCGGATAATTTACTTACCGAAGACAGGCCTCCTCCTTGAAATCTTGGTATACCTTGCGGTTAACCCTCCGCTGTTCCTGTGTTATGTCACTACAAATGGTACCAACGGCCCGGTTTCACCTCATTTTTTCGAACCGTTTCCTCATATAAGTGATTTTGATGAATTATAAAGTCATCCGCAAGGACATAGAAAGTCATCCCTGACAGATACATCTCGAATAGGCATGCTGCCTTGTTACCACCATACCCAACAAATCGTTCATCACACCTAGGTCATGGGAAGATATGCTTTTGTTCTGGGAGTTCCATGACTCACCAAGGTGGTCCTTCTTTCTTGAAAATAATGTACGGTTCATATGCAGACTGGTATTGTGTCACTTGATAGACAGTTCCTGCAGGTGCTTCATAGTACTTCTCGTAATCTGTACTATTATGACCGGGTGCCCACCCAGCATGAAACATTCGAACTCGATCTTGCTTCACCAGAGAAAGGAGGGCCTAAAGGATTTGTGTAATAACAAAAGACTGATGAGTCACGACCTACTTGTTTGTCTCTGGGAAAGGAGGCATAATTCATTCCATCAACATAGCTGACGTACTCAAACGCTGGTACAACGAATGCATTGGTGCCTTCACGGAGTTTTTGTATGATATCCGGATTATTTCGGATCGTGAACTGGAGATCGGTACAGACGTAAAAATCAACATCCAACATCATAACGTAGTCTGTTCGAGCAAAAAGGCGAGCAATATTTCGCCAAGTGTTGAACTGACGATCAAAAGAATCGATCACCAGGTGAACGTCCACAAACCGCGATATTTTCTCTGATGAGGAGTAGAGAGCTCGCAATGCATCTATCAAGTCGTGAACGTATTCTTCGTCGTTTCTTACATGCATGGCGACTGAGATAGGTCCTAGTGATCAACATGCAATTAATATACCAGATATATGCGCTTCTGGAGTATACCTTGATACTGTTCAACGAGGCGCGTAAACACTTGCAACCTGTTACGTGTTATATGTGTAGTTATCGTGATATCTTGTGCTGAAAAGTTATCGCGTGCTCTTAGGAAATATGGTATGATTTTGCTCGGCTTGAGGGCATTGGCAAAAGCCTTTGATATAAGGAGGTCCACATTCATCGTGATAGGAAGTGGATTTAGAGGCTGATGAATAAGGGCGGGTTCAATAGAAGTCCAGTTAATGGTGCTCTTGTGAGCTAGTAGGTCCTTGAGATTTTTGAGAAGTTGAGGTTGCACTGAGGCACTATATGTGTGGTCGCGAACTGCGGGAGTGCGAGAAAGGAAAACAGTTAAAATGGCTCTAAAAGGGGATAGAATTAACAGATTTGTTGTGTAGAGAACAGCACAAGAGACATAAAGTAAGAGAAGGGAGAACGGGACAGACGATAGACGGGGTTTCGCCATGATGGCCGTGAAACAAAGTCGAATGCACAAACTTGGATTTTATCGAATCACTATTTATAGCATGCAGATATATCAATCACAAGTCTTGTCAATAACAGTTATTTTACAACTACATTCCTGTCCTTAAGTCATTCATGAGGATGACGGCGACAAAGTGAACTTACATAGTGCACCATGCGCCTACTGCTT
Source organism: Amanita thiersii Skay4041 (assembly GCA_002554575.1). Lineage (NCBI taxonomy): Eukaryota > Fungi > Basidiomycota > Agaricomycetes > Agaricales > Amanitaceae > Amanita > Amanita thiersii. Next base: position 17,095 of record KZ301981.1, read on the forward strand.
CATGCAATACCACCTTTGAATGCCACGGACAAACCGACTGCCCCCATAGCTTGTGGAGTACTGAGGTAATCAACATACTTGAATACATGTCCTCGTTCCTTCAACTCCTCTAGTACTAAATCCCGATACGCTTGGACTGCAACAAGAGAGCCTCCGAAAGAGATGACAGCCTCGCTGGCCTTGACTGCCCGGGGTGAGTCATCACCTTCTTTAGCTAAAAGAATGGCAATCTGTACAGCCAGATCTCTAGCACAGGTGCGCAAAACTCTGAGAGCTAACCAGTCAGAGTCTTTGAACGCAGCATCAAACACCAGGGGTGACAACGAGGAGAGGCGTTTCTCCCGAACCATACGAGTGTACAAAGGCGCATTGGGTGATACTGGATTGCTTGGTATTGGATCTGGAAGATGAACTACGGTTAAAACCTCCATGACGTTATTGATGCCAAAATATTCCAAGATACGAGAGGTAAGTATGCTCTCGGGGGGTGGGTTTCCGCCGACGGAAGCCTTGTCAGTCTCCGCCAACATCTGTCTGATCGCCTCCCTTCCAACAGAGAACCCCCCACCTTCATCCCCCAAAATCCAACCCCATCCACCGACTCTTCCGAATTCCTGAAAATCCTGACCATCATCCTTGAAAGACGCGGCTATGGCCCCTGTTCCCGAAATGACCGCAACCCCATGCGATATGTCGTCATACATGCGAATTGGTGCAGCAAGAAGATGCGTATCGTTTGTAACCTTCAAGCGGGGTCCAGTGGGGATATTAAGTAGACGTGACAGTGCTGGTGTGATAGCCTCTACAGCAGCAGGAGAGTCAACACCAGACACACCGAACCAGGCGGCAACGAAGAGATCGGTGGTCGGCGGTAAGGTTGTGGGGACGTCACCTGCAAGAGCTGCATAATTCTCGAGTGTAGCGATGATTGCCTTTTTAACAGCGGATATAAATGCATCCAAGCTCAGATAGGCGAAATTAGAGGGACCTCCAAAGCCATGGGCGCGAACAGTACCGTCTGGGTCTGCGAGGGTGGCAGCGGTCTTTGAACCCCCACAATCGACGCAAAGAAGAAGGGGCATTGAGAAAGGTCAAGGAGGAAATAAAGAGGAGGACTGATATACGATAATGCTGTGATGGAAGGCGACGGCGCACATGTTTCATTGCACATGGAGTTGCTTGATATGGCGAACGCAGAATGGTAGATATATGCGCCCTCACGCTTCAATCCCTTCTAGACCGGCCCTAATTACTCCCACGCCGGTTCCATATAAACCCTCCCCTCAAATTTTACCTTCTCTTGTGCGGCGCCACGGCCATTTTTTTCCCCTGTTGCTCGTGACTGCCCTCTTTCAGGTGGTCGTTTGAGTGTCAGGCCGTGTCAAGACCGATTTGGACGTCTTAGCACCCAATCTCGTCTCTTTACTCAATCCATAGTGAGAGGATGGGTCGGTGGTTCCATACATGTATTATAATCTTTTCTTTTGACAACATGGTGTGCACCCCCACTTTGACACTAAGCATGTGAGGAGTATCCACCAACCCAAATGTTTGTGTGAAACTTGGATATGCATTCTAGGCTTATTCTGTCATCAGTACCTACTTGGCCATGGCACCCGAAATGAAGAAGCTTGGGTGTTGTGTATTCCAGAATCCACAATCCCAGAGAATTTACTTTGATCAATTCACATTCCCCATATATTTTAGACAATCGACATGTCACCTCGTGGATTCGGTCATGCACCATGCATACACGAGCATGTATGCGTGCTGCCCCAGCTCACATTGTACGTGGTTTATTATTGTCGTTTTTAAGCATTTTGGACACATGAAACTCACGATCAACTAGTCAATTTCCCCAGCTCAAAACTCATTTCTTGCATACTATATATAGGATGCTAGGTATTTGCTATGGAACTGGAACCTATGGAAACCAACTTGAAATACAGACTCGGCATCAAAACTTGTCGTAATGGTTTCATTCTTGTACCTGCATCGTCCTCGCGGATGTCCCTTGGTTGCCTACTAGGCCTCTGTCATCACCCAAACAGTTTCATTTACAGAAAAGCAGTATCTGATTGTCATAGCTGTTTTGTCACATCTAGTCCTCATCAGTTCCATCTCTATCGAATCCTGGAACAAATCAAGCAATTTGACTCTCGGATAATATGCGTAGAAATGCATTACCTAACAAAACGCATTGATCACACGCGGATGCGAGGTGCCTCGCTATGATTTCGGAGGAAAACTCCTTTGGGTGCCCTTCGGTGTAATTTCTGCGGATCTCAAGGTCAAGAATTTCCAGAGATCAGGCCTCACTGAAACCGGACGGAATGTGTTCGTTCAGCGGTGTGGCCACCGTCCTCACCACATATATCACCCCTCTCCTCCTCGCCAAGAAAGGAGATCTCCAACAGTGTGTACCCGGAAGCGGGATCAATCGTGTATCCTATATCTACCAGTCTGCAAACCTCTTATCTCTCCCTTACCCTCTCTTCAACAAATGTTGCGTTATCCACCCAAAGCTCTGTCGATGCCGGTTATCGACGCTGCTGAGAAGGGATTGGTAGAACAGCGCAACAGTAGGGTCATCTCAGTCGTGTTTCCTGTCTCTCCCGCGTCGTCAACATCGTCAAATGATACCAACCTCTCCTATGTCACCCCAACGATGTCCGTGAGCGACAAGCGAAAGGGCATGATACTACTTGAAGGAAGCCCACATGCAGTGGACATGCGGCCTCCTCTTTTTGATCACAAGCCACCAGTTGCGGCTACGTTATTGACTGCAAGGTTACCTCAGAAGCCTCCACCAAAGAGGTTTATAGAACGCCCTTCCAGTCGCTGGATTCGTTTCCAACTCTGGTTCAATGCATATCGGTATGTCATTCTTATCCCATTTTCAAATGTCAAACCCTTTAAAGATTTTCCGTTTGAACATAGTAAATTCTTCGCCATGGTTGTGACGTGCAACGCCGTTGGTTTGATACTAGCAATCACTGGCGTATGGAAATATGCCAGAGAGTATACGGGTGCCTGTGTTTTAGGCAACCTCCTTATGGCCATACTAATGAGAAACGAACTTTTTGGCCGATGCTTGTATTTGATTGTCAACACACTCTTTGCAAAGGTAATACATCGAGGCGAATCTACTTAGTTACTAAAATGTGTTTCAGTGGCCTCCTCTCGCTTTCCGACTCGCGTGCACCTCTGTTTTACAGCATCTGGGTGGTATTCATTCGGGATGCGCGATTTCTGGTTTCATGTGGCTTATTTATCGTGTGGTGACTATGTTCATCGACCACAGGAATAATCATAGTGCCGTACTCACTGCTGGTCTCGTCACCAATATCGCTGTGGCCATCTCCATTGTCTCTGCTTTGCCATGGGTGCGGAATACACACCACAAGTAAGTTTTTTAAAGTGTATACCAATAGGTTATTGACAAACAGGGTCATCTACTAGCGTTTTCGAGAGACATCATAGATTTATCGGATGGTACGAAGGGTCCGTTTTATCATTTTCTACTAATTCTGACCAAGTTCAACATTTTTAGGCTTGGGCTAGCGTCAAGTGAGAATAGTTATTGTCTTGGCACAATCATTTAATATAGCGTGAACAGCTTGGGTCTTCGTTATCCTTGGGGACAGCTACAATATCAGCACTCACTCCTGGAACCCTAATGGCCTGATGATAATACGCCAACAGGATTTTTGGTTTGCGTTTGGAATGACAGTTTTGTAAGTCTACCTCCGGACTTTCCATCGCTGCTTTTTCGGTGTCGCATACTTTTGCCTCTTTCCCCACTCTGTCTGTTTATGTATTGATCCGTGGCATCTAGTGTTCTTATCCCGTGGTTCACTATCCGTGAAGTACCAGTTCAGGCTGAAATAGTAAGTTGTCTAGAATCAACAGCCCAATTTTAACCGCCCGTAGTTACTGATCTCTCCGTGTATATCGCATTTTAGCCTTCTCCTAAAGTAGTCGTCCTTCGTTTCGAACGTGGAATGCAGCAGGGTCTATTGGCGAGAATCAGCCGAAGTTCTATCATGGAGTATCACGCTTTTGGGATTATCTCGTACGTAGGACCTGACACCATTCTACCTCCTTGGCACTGGGTATACTCATCCTCGCATATGATCTCCGTAATATCAGAGAAGGCAAACACGCCAAAGAACACTATCTTATCTGTGGTGTGCAAGGCGATTTCACTCGCAAACTGGTCGAGAATCCTCCAACACACCTATGGACACGTGAACTCAAGGTATGCATCATAGCATTGCGTCACATCGCGCTTTTTAGATTGTTTATTACCTGTAAAGTTTGCCGGTGTATCGAATACTTCCAACCTATACAAACGTGGTATCCGAGTATGTACGGGTACTGGGTTGGGTGCAGCTCTGTCCACGTGCTTACAGGTACACTTTCTCCACCTCGGATTGTTGGGAATTTAATCATACGTTTATTTTCTAGAGCCCCGACTGGTTGGTGGCTTTGTGGTTTTCTGGCTAAATATAAATTATAATGGAGCATCATTCAGGTACCTAATATGGATAGGTTCTGACCAGGAAAAGACATTTGGTCCAACAATTGCCGGCTTAATTCATAAGTTAGGCCATGAACGATATCTATTATGGGACTCAAAGAAGATGGGTGAGTCACTGTTTTTAACCTCTTATCAGTCTAATCATAACTGCCATCGCCCATTTTCCAACCACAGGTGGACGGCCAGATACGATGAAGCTGATTAAAGAAGCTTACGCTTATTGGAAAGCTGAAGTGGTGTTTATTACCTCGAATTGGCAGGGAAATCAAGAAATGATGGAAGGATGCAAAGAAGCTGGTATTCCTGCATTCGTATGTTTCCTCTCTATCTATTTTGTTTCTTCCTGGCTCAGATACTTGACTTTTGATAGGGAACGTTATGGGATTTTTAGGTGTTAACTCTGGTATATTAATGGTTGCTGCTGGTCCCTCCTTTATTCTATTCAGCAAAGGATTCATAGACGCAAGTGTCTGTAATATTCATTCTCTTGTACTCTCATACTATCATTATTGGTGATATGTACCTTAAGTCGCTCGTTATGCATAAGTAATCTTTGTTATAGAATAAAATCAAAGTGCGACTGTATTCAAGTTGCATGGCTATTCCAAACAAATCATGGAGTATTTATCTCATCATTCTTGTGGGCAAGTCTGACGCCAAGTGAGAACCTTCTACGGTGTCATGTATAATGAGTCATGCTGATCAAGAGTTTTCTGGGTTCCACAAGGGCGAGAACGTCGTAGAGTATCTATGGTATATCATAGAGATCAATGAGTAGATCAAAGCAGTTGGCCTGTCCACATGAACACTCTAGGAAACTGCACAAGTGAACACTAGCACGCCAGGACGGTTAAATTTTTCTGATACCAGGCACCTGTTGACAATGGGACTGAGACCGCGACTGTGATACAAGTATCTCCATCTGGTAATGAATCCGGTTGATTAGTGACAAGAAAAATGGTTTCGTAAGGGTGGTGTTTGAAACAATGACGACAGATGAAAAAAAAATCACCATATTGTAATAAGAAATATATTCGTTGCAACTATAGTATCAGAAAAAGCAGGGGACAAAGCGAGCAGTCGATCAGGTGGAGTAGTTGTCCGGAAATTCAAGGGGTATGCAAAAGGGAATCCCGGACGTTATCGGCCCTTTTCTCAGTCGTAGTCAGACTTGTGGAAGATGATTCAGGACAGTTGAGTGCACATGCATTTTACGACTCGTATTCTTAACCATCGAGGCGCACGGTTGTATTATTGGCACTGGCAAATAGGTGGTTACGATCGAAAAGATGGTGCCGAGAACATTGTTTACCCCGTAACAAAGGATGAGAACACAACTTACATTCGCATACACCGCCCGGGAATAAATTTCATGTCGTAAGATGAACCTCCGCTTCCTATGTGCGTTTGCGTTTTTCCCCTCTTTCCCCTTCGTTACCTCCTCCATTTTTCTGTCGCTAGGGTGAGTAACGGATATTCAGACTAATCACAGGTGTTACATACTAATGACTGTTGTACGAAGATATTATCCTTGTACCATTGGAGTTCTGAGTTGGAGGTGAGCAGGATGCATTCACAAAACATAGTACACCGTAACCTTTGATCGAACACTCAATATCGTCCAGAGCGCGATGGCCATTGTCTCCAAATTTCGGGGCTATTTTGCCAGTGTACCACCTGCGAACTAGTTCCTTGATGGAGGATACGTCTAAAAAACAAAAGAATGTGCAAGCGAAGATTAAGGAGATAGTTCAACAATACTATGAATCAGTTAACTGACCTACGATGCTGGAAATTTCGCATATAAGTGGTAAGAACTGGATGGAATCAAGTGGAGGGAAACGGGGAGAACCGGTAATGTAGCCAGTCAACGACTTCGGGCATCTCTTTAGCCAGGAAGAGTCGGTCCATATACACAGTATTTCCGGCTAGTACACCAGTCGAACGGTCTGGGATCCATTTTTTGATGTATGCTAATACCTCGGAAGACACGTAATCCAAAGAATGGGGGGAAGATAGGCAAGCTTGGGTGAGGCCAGACTGTAACACAAAAGAATCTGATTCATGTTGAGCCAAGCATTTGATAGACACCAACCTGGCCATGTTGGTTGATGCACCATGGATCCATGCTAGAAGTAATCACTGAATAAGATGGAGTAAAAAAGTAAGATACAGACGTACGAGTCAAGAACCGTCTTGTTGGTGCGAATTACATAGTTGATGCCTGAATCCACGCGTTGCAAGTTCCCGTTAGTGACAATCACCTGTAAAAAAATGGCTTAGGCCACAAATAAAATGAAATCCGACGTGTAAACTGCGTACCGCGATTTCTAGCAATCTGTCCGTTTGGGGATCCAGACCAGTCATTTCACAATCGATCCATACGAGTGGACCTGCTTGATAGTTAAATGGAACGGCGTTGGATGGAGGGGAGTCTTGACTCATATTGATATATCGAAGGAACGAACATGCAGCTGGGGAAGTGGAGAAGCGGCGCCTGGCAAAGACAGAGAATGAGGAGGACGAGACTCGGAAAGGGAAGAACATATAGCCAAACGTGACTCCCCCAAGTCAATACTACTGTAGAATGTCAAAGTCTGCGTCGCCAGATTCGCCTCCATTCGTCACCGTATTTAACCTCTCTAATGCTCTTGCGCGTCCACCGTAATTCACCTCTTCATTCCCTTCACTTTGCCGCTCATATCGCTTTAGACTCTCTGCTGAAATCATTCCAGGTGGTTCAGAGGACTGGAAATCAGAAGATGGGTCCACACTGTCCCCCGATTTCCCTTTTGTTCTCATCGATGGAAATCTCGGCGTGCCCAAGAAGGTGTTATACAAGCTATACTTGGTTGCAGTGACCATGTTCACCCGAGTGAACATTAAGCAGTTCGATTTAATCATAGCTTCCACCAGTATCATTTTGCTGGCCAATCCTGCTCACCAAACAGCACTCAATGCGCGTAAACGACTCATTCTACAGGGTAACTTGCATCCAGAGAAGGAGCTCGAGTTTACGCAACTCTTAATTCGTGCGTCAGACGAATGTGCAAAGCAGTCAATTATCTGGCATCATAGGCAATGGGTGTTTCTACAGTTGTACGGGGCAATCCAGCTTGTGTCTGATATATGCAAGACTTTACAGCCTCTCAATGGTTGGTTTGGTCTATTGGAGTTGGATACTCTGCCCGATGTTCCAGCAGGGGTTGTTCAAAATGAACTCTCACTTATCAGGTGTGCATGCGAGATTTACCCCCGAAACTACCATGGTTGGAACCATTGGCGTTTCATGATGAATATAGTGTATGTAAGCCAATGTCTAGGGAAGCATGGAGAATGGATGGATGTAATGCAGAGGGAATATGAGGAAGTGGAGAACTGGGTGGAGGGACACGTCTCGGATTATACGTCGATGCACCATCTATATGGACTTGTGGAACGATTTGGACTAAGCAAGCCGAGAGTGAAGGAACGGGCGCTGGAACTTCGAGCACGGTATGGGGCTCATGAAGCAGTAGAAAAGTATGTCAGGTTATTGGGGGGGGGTTAACGAGATAAGATAACAACGGGTGAGATAAGATAAAAGTTGCGTAAAGATAAGATAAAAACAAATTACACGTGACGAGTGACGTGGGTTGGTCAGAATTGAGAGCGTTGCATTCTGAAATTCAAAGCAGGCTCAGTGCTGCCGATGAAGCACTCAAAGGCTTTTTGCCTCTTTCTCGTCTTCTCCACCGTCGCCTCTCAACATGCTGACCTCGCCCCCCATGTCAACCAACAACCTAACCAAGACCTCGACCACTCAACAGAGGCTGCTCGCGCCTTCAAGCAGGCAATGTCTACACTTTCTTCTCTCACCGCCGGACCTCCACAACATACCCCAGACCCTTCAATAGCTTCCGCGTCAACAAGTAGATCTCTCGGATCCTTGTTTTCTTCCTTCCTGCCCAATCCACAAGGCCAGGGTCCCGTCGCGAGTGCGTTCCGAATAGCACTCAAACTTCACCACTACACCATCCGTCGCCTATCAAATAGCCTAGGAAAAGAGGGTCTTGGAATTGGCTCCAAGAAAAGAGAAGATGAACTACGAATCAAGGCCATTAAGGTCTTCGACCTCCTTCAACATTCAACAGAGTTAGGAAACATGGATGCATTATTTGCACTAGCAAAGGTCGTCTTGGTACGGATAAGCAACCCTTATACCATGTAGTCTATTCACAACATACTAGTTTCCCCCTACTCCCCAATTCACTGCCGATCCACAATTAGCATATGACTCGTTTCTAGCCCATGCCTCGGCTACGGGAAATGCTACATCTCAATCATACCTTGCATTCTTCTACGCGACTGGTTACCACAACATTGTACCAGTTGACCAAGCCAAGGCTCAATTATACTATACGTTCGCTGCTAATGGAGGTGACAAAGGTGCACAAATGGCACTCGCTTATCGTTATTGGAGTGGTATTGGCACACAAGAAAGTTGCGAGCGAGCAATGCTTTGGTACGAGACTGCTGCAGAGCAGGGTACGTTCGCGGTGCTCATACTTATTGATAGAGTGCCTTTGACCTTTCCCTTCCATTAGCAATGGCGAAGTTCCTCTCTGGACCACCCGGCGGTCGCACCTTACTGCAAACAGCAACACGGCTGTCTGACTTGGCTGGCGGCGTCTATGGTCCCGGTGCTAGCGTCGCATCAACGGGTATGAATAGTCACCGGCCAGCCATTAAAGCAGGCATTGCCCAAGCTGCTGGTGAAACTTGGCATGACGTCCTGGAATACTATCAGGTAAGCGAGCCTACTTCGCGACATCGACTATTATAACACTTGTTAGTTTAATGCAGATCGCGGCGAACTTGACTTTGCATACCGACTTGGCAAAATTTATTATCAAGGAAGTATATATCCTTCTCCAGGGGGTATTGCGTCGGGAAGTGAAGGCGTAGGCGCCGTACCTCGCAGTTATGCACTTGCATATCACTACTTTAGTTTCATTGCGCGACAAGTCTGGCCAACTGATCCCTCCAATCCTGCGAATTATAAGTCTACTCCTGTCAAGGACGAACATGCTCCAGTTGGATATGCAGCCGCGAGTGCAGCATATTTAGGAAGGATGTACCTTAGAGGCGAAGGCGTAAAGGCAAACGCGGCAATTGCCAAAATGTGGTTTGAGAGGGGTGCAGAGCATGGTGACCGCGAGTGTCATAATGGTTTGGGAATCATATATAGAGATGGATTGGGGGTGAAAGTGAATGCAAGGCAGGCAATGGCTCATTTCGATGCTGCTTCAGGCCAAGAGTTGGCAGAAGCACAGGTCAATATGGGGAAGCATTATCAATGTGAGTGCCCTGATCGGACGATTTTGCCAGGCTATAAATGACTAATTTTTCCGACAGCTGCTGGAGACATTCCTCTAGCGACAACCTACTTTGAAGCTGCTGTGCGCCATGGGTCACCATTTGAAGCCTACTACCACCTAGGTCAGATTCATTCTGCACAAGCGTCGAATGCTCGCCTACCAAGTCACTTGACGTCGAGCTCGTGTGCTATGGCTGTGTCGTTCTATAAGCTTGTTACTGAACGTGGGGTTTGGGATGATGACTTGTTAAGAGATGCAGAATTGGCCTGGATGTTGGGCACGGACGAAGGGAAAGAGTTGGCAATGCTTAAGTGGTGGGTTGCTGCAGAGCGGGGCTCCGAAATTGCCCAGAACAATCTAGCATATGTTCTAGACCAAGGTAAGCTTCGTTGACCACCTTGAACTCATTATCAAACCTCTCTGGTAGACAAGAGTATGTTGCGTCTGACGCGCTTCTCACCTATCACACCATCGAATGACACGGCACGACTCGCACTTACTCAATGGACACGAGCTGCAGCACAGAGGAACGTTGATGCACTAGTGAAAGTCGGAGATTATTATTATCACGGTCTGGGTGTATCAGAAGATGAAACCGAAGCTTCTAGATTGGAAAAGGCAGCTCGGTACTATCAATCTGCTGCTGATACACAGATGAGCGCGTTGGCCATGTGGAATTTGGGGTGGATGTATGAGAATGGAATTGGCGTGCCTCAGGTTTGCCCTCATTGACCTTGTATTGTTGCAGACTAATTTTTTGAACAGGACTTCCATCTTGCTAAAAGGCAGTATGATTTGGCCCTGGAAACAAACTCTGAGGCCTATCTGCCTGTCATGTTATCACTCATAAAGCTATACGCGAAAAGCATATGGCATACGATGATGGGAGGTACTGGTGGTTTGGATATTTGGAACGGTGACGAGCCCCCCGGTAATACAATTAGTTGATTCTAAAGTAAGACCAATACTCATTAATTTGTACAGAACCCACATCAGTTAAGCCGAATGAAGGGCGTGAACTTGAGGATGGTAGTAGGCAAAGAGAGGGTGCGATGGCGGAAGTTGGAAAAAGTGATGATGACAGGTATGTTGATGAGGATGATGATGGAATGTGGTATTTGGGCAAGGCAAGAGAGGATTTCCACAAACGAAGAAGTGGTCAGGCCCTCCCTGACCGTCAGCGGATTGATGAGGAGGACCCCATCCAGGTATGCAACTCATCTGCATCCCGGTTTATACAGTGATAGTAAATTATTTATAAGTGGGCAAGAGATCGGAGAGATGCTGAAAGGGAACGAGATAGTGATTTCGGGCCAGAGGATTATTTCGACGCTGCACTCAGAGGAGGGAACAGAGAGCTAAACGCTGACGAGGATGACTATATGGATACTATGTTGCTTGTGCTGATTTGCCTGGTCATCTCAGTGCTGCTGTATATCCGGACGAGGATGGTGGAAAGAATGCGGCGAGAGCAGCATCAAGCAGCTCAGGCACGTGAAGGAAGACGGGAAAGAAATGGAGCTGAGCCAGGGCCAGAGGGGGATAGGAATGCAGGAGAAAATGGATTCCCTCCACCTGGGGATCCCGGGCGAGACGACTGGGTTATTCTCCGATGAGGTAGTACTACTCTGTGGCTTATACACTGATCTTAATTTAATTACACCCTTTTACCTCTTGTTCGTTCTTGAGCCTCAACTCACCGGAGGTCCTGAGATACGGTGACGTGATGTGTGTGACCAAAGCGTGACATATGTGTCCCGACGCGCTTGTGCCAATTTCCAACCAATCTCCCTCCACTTCTTCTGTCTCTGTTCTATCTCCTCTCCCCTCTCCTCACACAAATACTTACCCTAGCTCATGACCTTTGATTTTCAGTCCCTCGAGCCTCGTATTCGGGAGATCCTCTCCGCACCAGGTATTGACTTGTCAACTATAAGCGCAAAGCGCGTTCGGCAGCGCCTGTCAGAGCTCGACTCGTCTCTCAGTCAGGACTTTCTCAAGGAGCATAAAGCTGAGGTTGATGGTATCATTTCCCATGTGTATACTTCAGTGAGCGAAGGGCTCGTTGGGTCTGCCTCAGAAGGCGAGGGGTCCTCCGAGTCAGCGAAGAGGAAGCACGAGGAAGATGGTAGTGATGAATATGAGGAAATTCCGGCACAGAAGGGGCGCGCAGCGAAGAAGGCAAAGAGGGAGGTAGACGATGACGAAGGAAGTGGGGGCGTTGCTGCGCGTAGCAGGAAAGGCGGGAGGGGCAGCCGTGCGAATGGCGCCTCAAAGAAGGCAGGTAAGTCGCGGAAGAGCGCTAAGACGGTGGAATCTGGGCAAGAGAGCGAAGAGGATGAGGAGGATGGCAAGAAGACGCGAAGAAAGAAAAAAGCCGCTGCTGCCGGTGGTGCTAGTGGTTCAGCTAGGGGTGGCTTTGCCAAGGAGTATACATTAAGGTGCAGTTTTGTATCAGCTTGTTTATGGATAGTATTTCTCCCGTTTTTCTAACAAGATTGTAATTGGTTTTTTCTTTTACTATTTTTGTTTAGTGTGCCACTGGCGGATCTCTTAGGTGTTGAGAAGCTATCACGGCCACAGGTAGTCAAACACATATGGACCTACATCAAAGGCAACGGACTACAGAACCCAGAGAACGGAAAAGAAATTCTTTGCGATGACAGACTAAAAGCCGTATTCGGTGTGGAAAGGATTGACATGTTCAAAATGAATAAAGTGCTGGGAAAGTGCGCCGTCTCTTATTTCCGTTCTTGCTCCGGTTTGCTGATGTTCAGTCATTCTTCAGCCACCTTTCCAAAGAATAATATGTTTATTCACTTCCATATGTATTTCTGTACAATATGGGGTTATGAGTACAGAGGTTAACAACGCAACTTTGGCCCGTAAGGTTGTGCCCCCTCATAAAACATGCAAATATTTTATTCAACGTCCATGCACTTTTTCCTATTTATTTTCCTTGCTCTTTTCTCGCTATAGGTACATACTTACGTATCTTATCGCGTTGCAGTTCGGCAATAGTTGCATGTATGCGATTACGAAGTGCCAATGTCAATGAGTCAAAGATGTTGTACATCATACTAGTACAATTGCCACTACCGTGACGTTCACATGCATGGGTTTAACCCTTTTGAGGTGCAATTCCACAATTAATTCATATACTGCTAATACAAGTGTAGTGCATTGTGTTTGTCACTGCACGATAGAGCCGCCATGAATGGCGGAGGCCAATGTCTCTTGGCTTCGCCGAGAACCAGGGAACTGTGCATCACCTTTTAGCTTCGAGGTGGTTTCTACCTCGATTCATCATATTGATGCATGCGGAAACAAAACTATGAATTGACACTAGAAGTGAAGCTATGCTTCAATTCATACTAAAGGCCCACTGAGAATAATAAAATGCTATACAGTACGGCCCAGCTCCGTGCATGGATCTGCATGAAACATGTAATACTTTGAAGGTTCCTAAACCATCCTTGGTGGAACCACGAGGCATGACTAGCAAGACGAGACGTTCTCACAAGAACCATTACTAGACTGATATGCGAGGGTGTGAGTGTACACAGGAGCTATAGCTTCGGATCTGATGGGTAGTCATTTTCGCTTGTCATGCCCTTACGAGAAGATGCCAGGTATATATGTTGGTTCTTAGTGCGAATGAAGGTTTAGATCAGTCTCGTCTAAGCTATGGAACCATACTCGGGAGACACGCCTGCCATGTGTGACGTAGGCGAAGTATGGGAAGATTAGGAATACAGTAGATACGTCGGCTTCTGACTTCTAGTGGCCTTAAGCGCGAAATATGAAGGAGGGGAGTTGGTTCGTCTTATTCACCAAAATTGATTTCCACAGTACCTGGGATCGATACAAGCCACGCACATGGTAATAGAGTGAGTAATCCATTCCATTCCTTGTCATGCAGAAGGATCCTAGCAGTCCAGAAAATACTGAAGAGAATGCAACCAATACAATTGTCGTGATTCCGTTCGCTTCCTTATGTATTATTACATTGATGAAGCGAACAAGGCATGGTAAAAAGGGTCCTTACACGATAAAAGCAGGGAGGATGAGCCTACAAGCTGTTGGGAGCAAAGTTAAAGCGATTGGACATCGGGTAATATATAGTTGGCAGTAGGATTTTACGCGAAGGAAAATCAGCATAACACCATTGTCATAAAATAATAGATTTCGAGGCGGAGTTGCGGCACAGATACAGAATGTTGAATACAGTATAGATGAGCGAGGAGCGGCAGAGAGCTTGTGCCACGATGACGTCGTACAGGTGTCAAGATATTTCTCAGGTGGGGCATGAGATGGCAAGCAAGTGCTAATGGGTTGATGTGACCAGTGGGTATGGTGAGGTAGTGAGCTTGCTGAGGACAGGGGCGATGAGGTGTGAGGGGACGGAGTCAGGGGAATGTCAGTGCGGGGTAAGCGGTAAGTGCTGAGGGGGACTGTCGATGCAAGTCCTCGGCCTAGACCTGATTTGTAAGCACATCCAATGGACCGAGTTGCATCTTCTCAACTCTCCTACACCCCATGTCCTCTCCATAAAGCTTCTCAACCGTCCGTCCCTACTCATCCGACCACTGCTACTCTAATCTTGGTTTCAGCGAGTAATCAATCCGTGTACTTTCACTCTAGTTTGGAAATTAAACTCACAAGTCTGGAGAATACATCACACAAGCATCTTCCATTACTCTAAATATCGCAATGAGGCGACGATTAGACACCTTAACGACGTCGAGTATTCCATTAATGCTTCTTGAATGACGCTCTTGAGCGAAAACCGCGGTCAAGTGATATACACCCGCCTTCCCACCTGACAGGGACGTTGACAAGTAATTGACAGGCTTGGAGGATAAAGTGGAACTCGCGTATTGGAGAGGACGATAAAAGCTGGTCGACGTTGGATTTGCGGAGACTCGCTGCCTGCCTGCTGCTTCAGCTTGTTTGTTCCAGGTCGCCTCTTATTTCCCACGCACTATCACCTTGAAATTTTGGGACTCCACTGACTCATATCCTTCCTCAATTCATTTCTTTCCGTCTATTCCAGCGGCACTCTTGCCCGTCTTATGAGTCTACTTAGGCTCCAGCCCGCCTGGGCCACTCGATGCTTAACAAAACGCTCCATACGATGTTTTCACCGATCTAGCGTTGCCCGTTTTGCATTATACCCCACCAATCCTTTACGCGCTATCGCGGCTCCTGCTGTCGGTTCTTACGCGCCAAAGGATGGTGAACATGTCCTAAATTCACCCTCTGAGGTTGCCCGAAAGCTTTCTGCCAAGGTCCTCCCAAAGGTGCCTCGCCCCGACGTCCGCAAGGTTGTGGTCGTAGGTAGTGGAGGCCTTAGTATTGGTCAGGCCGGTGAATTCGACTATTCCGGTTCTCAAGCACTCAAGGCATTGAGCGAGGAGGGTGTTGATGCTGTTCTTATCAATCCTAATATCGCGACATGGCAAACATCCCATCAATTGGCGGCGGAGGTCTATTTTCTACCTATCACAGCGGAATATGTTGCCTACGTCTTGGAAAAAGAACGGCCAGATGGTATTTTGCTTACATTCGGAGGTCAAAGTGCATTGAACGTCGGTGTTGAGCTCGATCGTATGGGCGTGCTCGACAGACTCGGTGTTAAAGTGCTTGGAACTCCAATTCGCACTCTGGAGCTTTCAGAAGATCGTGATTTGTTTGTGCAGGCATTGAAAGGTTTGTCACGTCATTCGATCATTTATATTGATCACGAATCAATTCGTTCACTGAACAGAAATCGATATCCCTGTCGCGCAGTCAACCGCTGTATCAACGGTTAATGCTGCTCTGGAAGCCGCTGAACAAATTGGTTATCCCGTCATCTTGCGTTCCGCCTATACTCTAGGAGGTCTTGGTTCTGGTTTTGCTAACAATCCCGATGAGCTCCGTGATTTATCTGCCAGGAGTCTAAGTTTAAGTCCTCAGGTGCTTATTGAACGTAGCATGAAAGGCTGGAAAGAACTCGAATACGAAGTTGTCCGTGATGCTGCTGATGTCAGTTGTGAAACTAATATACCAGTTTTTCTCAACTTGACATTTGCACCTTACAGAATACGATCATTTGCTGTAACATGGAAAATTTTGACCCGTTAGGTACTCATACTGGTGATTCCATAGTCGTGGCTCCTTCCCAGACTTTACCCGATGATGAATATCATATGCTGCGGAGTGCGGCATTGAAAGTTATCCGGCACTTGGGTGTTGTTGGCGAATGTAACATTCAATATGCACTCAATCCCTACTCTAGGGAATATTGCGTGATTGAAGTCAATGCTCGGTAAGCCGTTATCTCATATGTATAATATGCTACTCACAAATCCTGCTAGTTTGAGTCGTTCTAGGTAAACTTTCAAGAATTTGTGCCAATGACATTCAAAAGTCTGATTTGATCATAGTGCTCTGGCTTCAAAGGCTACTGGTTATCCCCTGGCTTACACTGCTGCAAAAATTGCCCTTGGTCATACCCTCCCCGAGCTTCCCAATGCAGTCACGAAGACCACTACTGCTTGCTTCGAACCGTCTCTGGATTACATCGTGACCAAGATACCAAAATGGGATTTGGCTAAGTTCTCGGCACAGGTTAACCGCGAAGTCGGCTCATCCATGAAATCAGTTGGTGAAGTTATGGCCATCGGACGTACCTTTGAGGAAAGTTTGCAGAAGGCCATTCGTCAGGTTGACCCCAAATGGAAGGGTTTTGAGGCATACGTGGCGCCTGAGGATTTGAACACTGCGCTCTCCAAGCCTACGGATATGAGACTTTTCGCGATCGCCTATGCCATGTACAAGAAAAGCTACACTGTTGATATGATTCACGACTTGACTAAGATTGACAAGGTTCGTTTGAACTCGTATTATTACTGTCGATATTTTACCTTCTTACAGTGGTACCTGTACAAAATCGAGAACATTGTCAACACACACCGGGACATCAAGGAGGCAGGGTCTATCGAGAAAATTGACAAAGAGCTCATGCGCCGTGCTAAGTGCATGGGCTTTTCCGATGCTCAGATAGCTGATTTGGTTGAAACTAACGAGGATACGGTCCGAGCCGCTCGTAAATCACTAGGTATTACCCCCTTCGTAAAACGTATTGACACCCTTGCCGCCGAATATCCCGCGCACACCAACTACCTCTATACAACATACAATGCCTCAACACATGATGTCAAATTCGATGAACATGGTACAATGGTTCTTGGTAGCGGTGTGTACAGGATCGGTAGCTCAGTCGAATTCGATTGGTGTGCTGTAACCTGTGCGCGGAAACTGAGGGATATGGGTAACAAGACTATCATGATCAACTATAATCCGGAAACCGTCTCCACTGATTTCGACGAGGCTGATAGGCTCTACTTTGAGGAACTCGGCTATGAGCGTGTTATGGATATCTATGAACTCGAAGGCGCGAAAGGCGTCGTTGTCAGTGTCGGTGGTACGCCTCTACGATTGTCTTGCGTTTTTATTCTGGTTAATGATGTATAACAGGTCAATTGCCTCAGAATATTGCTCTTCGCCTTAAACAGACCGGTGTCAACGTATTGGGTACCGATCCGGCCCAGATTGACAAGGCTGAAGACCGTCACAAATTCTCGTCTGTTCTCGACAAAATTGGTGTTGACCAGCCCGAGTGGACAGAAGCTGCGAGCCTGGAGGCTGCGAAGGAGTTCGCTAACAAAGTAGGGTGAGTAATTGCGTATGGATTGCATTAAAGGGAGTTATATTCATTTTCTGGCCAGATACCCTGTTCTCATTCGGCCATCTTATGTCCTGTCTGGGGCTGCCATGAATGTTGTTTACGAAGAGGCTACTCTCGAATATAATTTATCTGCTGCTGCATCTGTCTCCCCCCTCCACCCGGTTGTCATCACTAAATTCATTGACGGTGCTCAGGAAATCGACGTTGATGCTGTCGCACATAAAGGCAAACTCCTCATTCATGCTGTTTCGGAACACGTTGAAAATGCTGGTGTTCACTCTGGTGATGCTACGCTTGTCTTGCCACCATACTCACTCACTCCTAGCGACATGGCTCGCCTCAAGAACATTGCAGAGAAAGTTGCTGCAGGTTTTGAGATTTCAGGACCGTTCAACATGCAGATTATCAAGAAACCCGCTGCGTCAGGCGAGGAAGCCGAGCTAAAGGTTATCGAGTGCAATTTGCGTGCTTCTCGGTCATTCCCATTTGTATCCAAGGTATTAGGACGGAACTTCATTGAGGTCGCTACAGCTGCGATCGTTGGCCAGGATGTCCCTGAGCCCGTAGATCTGATGGAGCAAGCAAGGGACTACACTTCAATCAAGGTTGCTCAATTCTCTTGGACGCGACTTGGTGGAGCTGATCCCTTTTTGGGAGTTGGTGAGTTGCATTATGATATTGCCAGAAACACACCTAATCCCAAAATAGAAATGGCGAGCACTGGAGAAGTCGCAAGCTTTGGCAAGGATGTTTACGAGGCTTATTGGGCGTCGCTTCTGAGCACAACTGGTTTCAAGGTTCCTCGTGCAGGGTCTGGTGTATTGATCGGCGGTGATATCAAGAAGCCTGAGATGGTGAATATCGCGAAGAAACTTTCTAACTTGGGCTTCAAGCTTTATTGCTCGTCTCTAGTCGTTGAGGAACACCTCAACAATATTCCATACGTACGCGCACAGCGCATTCTATTCCCCACCAAGGACAAGCGCAAGCTTCGTGAAGTCTTTGACGAGTACAACATCCAATGCGTCATCAATCTTGCCAACACTCGGGCAAATATAGTCACAGATGAAGATTACGTAGCCCGCAGGTGAGTATCGCGATTATTGGGTTAAGATCCTGAAGGGTGTTGTAACTAAATTTTGGGGTAGGAATGCCGTTGACTTTGGACTCCCTCTTTTGAACAATCCCAAGACAGCGGAGCTCTTCGTTGAGAGTTTGGCTAGGAAGCTGCCTGAGGGTGCCCTTAATGGTTACACTGAGGGTCAGATTCCACCGGAAGTTCGATCGTGGCGAGAATTTGTGGGTTGGAAGGCCTGAGGAGTCCACTAGCGATATCTTCCATTCGTCTTGATCTTCCAAATCGAGTATCACCTGCGTTCTAATTACAGTAAAGTTATCTAGCGTTCAAAAGGGGCGACGCCTCGTGTATTGTAACACTCTGTAGACCACATGTTGAAGTGAACACGTATCTAACCTCTCTGAAGGTTTTCATTATCCTTCCCAAGCTCCGGGCTCAGGTTTTATTCCTTTCTTGTTCTATACGCGCCTTCACCAGGGGCGATTTAGGGCTTCAATCTTCCTTTGCATTGGGAGCTGCCAAGTCTTCAATAGTGCAAAGTTCGTCCAAGCGAAGTTCCAATACAGCGCCATTGCGTGACGGATCCACGTTCCTGTAGACGCGGTCGATTGCGAACTTGAGAACAAGTGCAGGATCCAGAGTTTCCTGAACAGCGTCTGCAACCAGACGCCCAATGACTGGCAAGAACTTTATATAGCGGGTAATTCTGATGAGCCACACGGGAATTTTCTTTTTGTTTTTAATTTTCCCAGAAAGGGCTAACCTTGTACGCATGTCCACTTCCGGCAGTCGCAAACATTAAGCCATTATCCCCAGGATAACGACCAATAATCCAATCTCCATCAAGGGAATCGTTGTACCTGTATGTTATCAATTTCCCAAAGAATAAAAAAGAAAAACGGACAAAAGCGCAGTTAGAGCGTTAATAAAGTTAGAACCCTGCGGCACCCAAAAAACAAAAAAAAAAGCGAGATGAAAAAACGTACCAGCACAGCCTTGTCCCCATGAGAGGTTTCTCAGCAAGATCCGGATAGACACCGCGTAAACATGACCGCAATGTTTGCAAGGCGTCTTTTGGAATTGCGAGCCCACGAGTGGAATCGGAGGTCACGGTGCGAGGCGTGGAAATGTGCATGCTATATCCCTCTATGGGTAAGTTATTTGTATACCCGGCACCATGTATAGCCAATTTGACAACGTGTTCTTTTGTCGGCTATTATATGTGCATATGTTATTCGGTGGTTGTATGTTACATGACATCAAGCATGTTTTGCAACCAATACGGGGTCAAAAGAAAAAAAACAATATTTACTTACTGGGAAGATGTAGAAACCTGTTGAGAGATCCAGAACGACAGGACAGTCCTTGTACCTGTTTGATTCTTGTTCGGTCAATTGAATCATGGCTATACATTGCCTGAATTCATATGAGGACAAGAGTCAGTCTTACCCTGAAAGCCACCAGAGGTGCCCAAAAGCCAAGACATATATGCAAGGAACCTAGCTACTTACCCAGTAGCGTGACACTTTTTTTCAAAATTAATTTCAGGAAACGCAGATGCCGTCCACGAGCCCACAGCAAGAATAACCAATGCAGCTTTGTATATGCTGCCATCTGCGCACTTTACGCCGGCTGTCCTGCCACTATCTTCCCGGCGCACCAGGCCGCAGACCGTCTTCCCTGTGACAAACCGTCCATTCAAAGCCTTGACCTTCTCAATCATCATTGTCATGCCCTGGGCTGCGTGCGCCCAGCCGCCATCGTAATTCAGATAACCCTCCCGGTCAGCAAAGGACCCTGTACGCACACCTGGCGGGAAAACTCCGCGAATAGAGTTTCCATCCCTCAATTCCGCAACGCGCGCCCCGAGCGCCACGTCGTTTTGGTAAGACTCGTGTGCATACGCCTTTCCTAATTCTCCAGAAGCTGTAGAACCTAAAACTATCACACCGGATCTTGAGAATAGATGCGTGCAAAAGGTCAGGATGGCGTCAGAATTCGAACAGGGTAAGGTTTCATTCCAGGTGAAGAAGAAGAAAGATACAGAAAACAAGGGAAGGAAGAAAAACAAAAACAAAAAACAAAAGAGATGAATTAATTTAGCAGCGAGAAGCATCCGGATCTTATGAGGCACTTTACTCATGGTATGTATTGGCCCACTCTAAATCATTTTTCCAGAGCGATATAGCGTCGCGAGCGAGCTGGGAGTAGAATTCATCTGAATAAGATGAACGGACAACTAATTATTTTGTAGGATAAAAGAGTTAGAATAGTATTCAGCATAACTTTTTGGTGTGTATATCAAGTGGGTCCAACCTTTGTTGATATCATTGCTTGCAGCATCTGTGGCTGGTAATGACGTAGAACGTTCAAGAATGGTGATATCCGTAAACCCTCTTTTCAGTAAATGGTACGCCGTGGATGTCCCAAAGCACCCAGCTCCAACGATCACTATTTTATCTTCCGGGAGGATCATGATGAAGCGAAGACAAGAGATATCTTGGCCGAATGTGTCTCTTGCCATCAACAAGCTAATTTTGGGACAAAGTATCCGACACTGCCTGGGATTTCACGTATCTCGATGTATTTTAAGCTAGAACATGGTTTTCTAGTCAGGAGCATAATGTACGGATGTGAAACGGCATAAAATAATTGCAAAGTATTATGTATAATTTCTATTAGATACATATTTACCAGGGCCAGTCCGTTGTTTTGCTTTGGTATCATAAAATGCACGAAAAAAAAGAGACAAAGTTGGTATCTTAGGCAAACAAGTTAACAATGACTGGTTGCAATTTCCCGTCACGGATGGCCTGAGAATGATACCGTTAAGATTCAGCAATTGGATTAGACCAGGGTGGTACATACCTCATGAATCAATGAGACATTTTGTCCCACTGTGACGTCTTCAACTCCCAAGCCGTTGGCAAACCCATGGTAATTTTCGGAGCCGTGCATTCTGATGCCCAAAGTTATTCTGACAAATTCATACACCGGACGGGTCTTGTTGAGATAAGGGCTAGCAGGTGCCGGCCCGCGGGCACCTGAAAGATATTCACCACGCAATTGATCAAGGAGAGTGGATGCCCTCGATGCAACACGTGACCGGAAGCCAGGAATAGCCAGGAGCGCAAGTTCGGCATTGGCTACATTTGAGCCAGCAATGAAATCCACTAAGATTGTGGTGCCAGAGGATGCGACTTTAAGCATACGTTCAACGGCATCCATGGTGCTTGTAGCTTCTAGCGCGTTGGTCATCGCATCCAGGATTTTGGTGGTCAAAGCCGTGAAATTGAGATGTGTCAGGGCGCCACCAAATGAGGTAGTTAATTCCTCAGTGACAATCTTCCCAAGTCCATCTGAGAATTCAGATTGCATAGCGCGGAGATCCAAAGCTTGGCAAATGATATAGAGATAAGAAGATATCAACATGGACAGGACTTCAAGCGAGTTCAGTGTTGCCCTTCCAGAGATCAGTGCCAGGGAGCTAAATCATGTCGTTAGAACAATAGGGTAGATGGCAATTCCATCTACTCACTTTACTGATTGATTATGCATCTCAGCAGATTGAATGTGGGTTGACACAGGGTTCGCAAGGTAACCAAGCTCCGAAACATAAGCCGCTGATGCAATGTCAATACCTTTACCATGGTAGTTGTGGGAAGGATCAGTCGCTGCGAGGGAGGGCGGCAATCCGCGGTTCATGGCAGGATTAACGAGCTCAGCCAACTGAGCGAATAATAGCTTCCCGAGGTGATGAAGACCAAGACGAGTCTTTTCCATGGCATTTGTAACGGCCATAGCTTGGAAATTTCCACCATGGTGGACTTCGCCCGACTCACCATCAATGAGCGGGTTGTCAGTAGCTGGGTGGTGGGAAAGTTGTTAGTCTGACATAGCACGGGGGTTGTGATATCAACAACATACTAGAATTGCACTCCACAGTGATGGTCCTGAGCGAATCAAGCATGTCCTCAATTTGGGGTCCAATGAATTGTGGGGCAGTCCGCAAAGCATAACGATCCTGGCGAAGTTTGCCTTCATCTTCCTTGATGGACACTTCTTCCTCATGAGTGAGGGCAAACTTACTATCCTCCAAAAGATCCCAGATAATTTTTGCTGACTCAACCTATAAAAAGGTGATACCATCAGTATGGGACATATATACCCCGTATCTGTGATACGAACCTGGCCGGGATGAGGGCGAGCTATCTCATGGATAAACTTGTGATAGTTGCCGCGTGTACCCAAGAGGGCTTCTGTGCCCATGGCAGTACATACTTGACTCAAAAGGGCAAGGTGAACAGCGTCATTCAAGGCAAGAGCAGCCACTGATGCCGAGAACGCCGTGCCATTCAATATGCCAAGATGCTCCTTAGAAACCAAGGAGATCGGTGTGATATTATGCGCCTCCAATGCCTTGCGTGAAGAAACAATCTCACGGCCACCAAACACACGAGGGCCATTAAACACTCGGATAGATGGGTTTCCAATGAGTGTACCGGCAATATAGGATAGGGGAGACAAGTCTGATTGATTGTCAAAGTTAGTTTAGTCTATTACTGAATTAATATTAGACGACGAACCTCCAGAAGCTGATATGCTTCCCCTAAGGGGGACAAGTGGAGTGATATTGGCACGGAGCAGTTCGTTCATTTTCTCAATCAATTCCCACCGCACGCCAGAGTGACCGCGAATGAGGGAATTCATACGAATCAAGATAGCACCACGGACCCATGATTCGGGCATGCTGGTGGATGCGAGGGGGTCAAGAAGGGGTAGTGCTTCAAGAGGTTTTGTTGAGGAAGGGAGGACACCGCTGGACTGGTGTTGGAGGAGTGCATTACCGAGAAGAAGGGGCTTGTCGGTACGGGTGTCTGCGCTGCCACCAAAGCCAGTGGAGACACCATAGACACTGATTCCGCCATCAACCTTGTTGGCGATAGTTTTGCGGCTCTTATCGAGTTTTGTGCGTATTTCGGGAGACTTGTCAAGAGTGACTGGTGCGCTGAACCTGGAGGCAGCTGTAATTGCAGCGATTGACAGAGTTTGGCCGTCGACTACAACAGGTTTTCCATTTCTGGAATGGCGGAATTTGGTTAATTGACACTTGATTAGAAAGTACGGGTATGGGTTACCTGTATGCTTCGAGCTCCTTGAAAGACTCGATAAACTTGTGAAGCAAAAGTGACTGGGGCTGGGCGGGTGGAACAGGCTTGACTGAGGACGTGGGCCGAAGGAGCTTGCTCTCAACGGCGAGGTTGAGCTTTACAGTGCCTTCTGTACCGGTGACAGAGGAACGCCTCTGGTAGGTGCGGGTCTCTGAAGAAAGGATAGTCATGGAGGGAAGGGGATGATGGAGAGTGAGTGAAGGGGGGGGGGGTTTATATATTCTTTGGCGAGCTATGTCGGTGGTGTGGTAGGTAGATCCGGGCAGTTGATTGGATGATGTTTATTATTCGAATCCTCCGTCGACGTAGTCATCTCAGATCCTCTCTATCTCATATCTGTCACACAAATTGTCACACTCTCGTTCACTGTCACTTTTGTACGGTACCTACGGACCCGGCATTCTCCTTTTACGTTCATTACTCCGCTTATCTCCCTCCCCTTCCTTTTTTCATTATTCAGCACCCTCCTTCTACTTGATCCAACTTGTTGGTTGTGCTTGATCCGTATTCTACTCCACGTGTACCTCCACGAGCATGCTGCCGGACCTGTCCATGTCCCGAGAAACATAATTGCTGTATCTGTTAGACATATTGCTGCAACCCCTATGTAGCACTGCAATCTATTGCTATTAAAATCCTACACTGTGTGATTGCATCACCTCGTTGCAAGGTACGCTACTAATCAATCCCAGTTAGACAGCACACCCCACCGATAAAGCGGAAGAATTCAACGCAGGTATGCCCAACTAAGTAACTACCACCGCTTTAATCAATGTCACACCAAGTTTAGTACAAGGAGTAGAAATTTTTTCAATGATCGCACTAGAACTCTATATCTAACGTGAATTGAAGGTTTGGTACTTGCTAGAATGAGTCAACTAATATGATTGCGCGCCGTGATGGCAGATGAGAGCTGTCAGTGCACAGAGTCATGAAACGAAACTTTGGAAATGAGTCAGAGGTAGATTACACAAGAGAGAGAACATGTCTTGCGGGTGCATCGCCTTGCTCCGCTAGCCGGAGATGTTGTCGCGGTGGAGCCTCCGATGCTTTCCAAATCTGTTCAATCACCGCCGGTGGCTGTGCTCGAATTTCTGTCCTTCCTCCCCCCTCCCTGCGCCCTACGAGCAAGGTCACTTGTTCTCTCGCCATGGTATAGCATGCTCGGTCATGACGCTTCACACAACATTTGAACATCATTTGTACAGGGAAAAGCAAAAAAGACTCGTAAGTTTGCTGCGGTCAAGCGCATGCTCAGTCCCAAAGATATTCGTCTGTAAGCACTGCTGGTCACTGATTCTGTTATTAAAAATACCTGATTCACTATAGAAAGGAGAATCAACTGAAACAAAAACTCAAGGAAGACGAGGAAAAGGCTAAAGCAGTGCGTAGAGTGTAAGCACCCCCTTGCAACTTTAATCTAGTACCCTTCTCGCGTTAACAAGGCGGTAGCCCACAAGTTGCCTCGTCTCTGTTCCTAGCCCACAACACTGCTCTCGTTCCACCGTACCGCGTCCTCATAGATACCAACTTCATCAACTTCAGCCTCCAAAACAAGTTGGAATTAGTGTCTGGGATGATGGATTGTCTCTACGCCAAATGTTAGCATCTACTCGCTTATTGCCCTACAGCGTCTTTCTCACGGGCTGATTACCGATTCAATTAACGACATCTAGGTATTCCATGTGTTACAGACTGTGTAATGGCTGAACTCGAGAAGCTTGGCCACCGTTACCGCGTTGCATTACGGTCAGCACTAAGCACCGAAACCCTTGACTTGATGCATGCTCTTACGTATTCCTGTTTCCCATCTCTACAGTGTCGCCCGGGATCCACGGTTCGAACGACTCAAGTGTACACATACAGGAACATACGCCGATGATTGTTTGGTTCAAAGAGTCACCTCTCACAAGTGTTACATTGTTGCTACCTGCGATAGGGACCTGCGGCGCCGTATAAGGCAAATTCCCGGTGTGCCATTAATGTACATCGTCAAACGGCGTTATGCCATCGAACGTTTGCCTGACCAGGGTGCACCCACATGAAAATGATTAGTTCTTTTAGTTGGCCCAACCACGGTACCTTCCACGGTAGGTTCTTGTCAGTGGGTTACGTGTAATAGGAACAGGAATCACTATCACCTCCATACTGCATCTTAACATTATTCAATGTATGTACAACGGTCACCTGAAGAACTTTGCTGGAACATGTACCCGCTTCCATTCTGGCACTCCAGTCT
Organism: Amanita thiersii Skay4041; assembly: GCA_002554575.1. NCBI lineage: Eukaryota > Fungi > Basidiomycota > Agaricomycetes > Agaricales > Amanitaceae > Amanita > Amanita thiersii. The sequence continues at coordinate 43,221 of KZ301981.1, forward strand.
GCTATCTGCTGTAATCATCACTAATAGTGTCAGTTACCGGATCTTGCTTGAAGCTATTCTGGCCTAGGAACTTGCGTTGAATTCGGCTTCGAGGAAAAAAGGGTGTATGGTGGTGACCTAGCTCCTGCACTTCCTATCAGCGATCTCCTCGTGGGACTACGTGGGATATGCCATGATCGCTGATCACTTAATAATGAAGGTCCCATAAGGATTAACCATTTCCACAAGATATGAATGCTACTTTAATCCTTATCTTCATGTTAAACCATATTGTTTTCACGGGCGTTGAGACAGGAACTGAAAGGCGCTAGGTGCATTTACCAGGTACGTTGCGATCGATTGGTAAGCCGGATTTAAAGTTTTAGTCAGTGGTTATTCACGTTATATGATTTTTGGAATTCTGTACAGTACCGAATGTGGCTCGGTGAACCGGAATTGCAGTCAAGTAAGCGACCAAAAGCACATCCAAGGTAAAAATTTTGATCGCTAGTCAGTTTTGTACTTGAACCAAGTGAAAGTGTTCTACAGTAGGTTCAGTGCATTAAATGCAAATGACGATAACTCACATGCTACATAGAAGAAACATGGCTGGTTCTCTGTCAAGGAGAGAGATGAAAAGTCAAGTCTTTATAATAAGCCTGTCATCAACATTCAACTCATAGCCGAGGGTTATCCTCATGAGCGATTTCAGAACGGAAACTGTCATGTCCTTACCTTGCGGCTCCCTGCTGTCGTACCCCTAGGTCTAAGGTTAAGAATAATCATCCCTCTGATCCTATGGTATGTGATTCCATCAGGGCATTGAGCTTAAGCGGTGTCAGCGCATAATTCCACCTACATGGTACATATCATGGTGGCCTCTAACCGATCGTATCATTGTTGTTTTTCTGTGAATATACTCCGGTATCGGAACCCTAACGAGCTGACTTGTATCATTATTACTGATTTTGAATTGGGTGTCACTGCAGTGCTCCACAGATGTTGAGGCTTTGTGATAACGGTCATCTATATCCTCTTACTGTGAATGTTTGAGCAACAATCATGGGAAGTGTGATTTTCGCACATGTCCACCTGAGTCCAATGAGATATTATTCACATCAGGGCTGCTCCATGTGTTCGTACTAGTATTAGTATTAGTAATCGCGGTCTCGAACATTACTCCTGTGGAATATCCGGTGGCAAAGACATCAACTGCACAACAGACCTTCTCTCCTGACTCTTGCAACGTCTACCCATGTCTGAGAATAATGAGGATGCCTTGCCAGGCTCGCAATATACCTGTTTCTGGTCAAGCAAGTCTGAACTATCATTGGACGATTTTCTGGCAAAGGTTGGTTGCAGGCAACAGCTGTTCCAATTTTGTTCTTTCCCAAGTTAACGGCCGGTGCCTCTCTGCGGAGGCACGTTTTTTGCTTTGATTAGTATAGGCCTTCTATGGTCCAAAATGATGGAACTAAGCCGGTACAGTATTGAATTTGCGCCCCAGCCTGACGAATTTTACCCGACGTCGCTTACTCTTTTTTCTGTTGTTGTAGTGGATCTGGGTGCAGCGAGGTACGGTTGGACCTTCAAATAATGACGACAACCATTTTGATGCCATAGTTGACGCTACGGATCTACGTGTGTTCTATTTCTTGAACCTCTCCTAGTGGTTTACAATTGATTACTTTACTCAGTTACTGAGTATACCGCTAGGATTGAAAGCATCAAGGTTTGACGTTTGCTAGAGGGGGGTTTTCTTTTTTTTTTTTGGATGACACCCAGCATTACTCAGGATGATCCGTCCATACCCATACGTTCAAGCAAGAAGAAAGGGGTAAGGAGCAAGAAAGAATCACGAGAAGAAGTAATTTGTTTGCAATCTTTCTGGACGGTGATCCCGTGCTAAATCCGAAATCTTGACCGCAGTTGCAAGCCGAGGCAGCGGACAAGCTAAAGGAGGTGTCTCTCAAATATCATTATTACTCTGGAAAATGGTATGGCTGTTGTGATTATTAACTACATCACGTTCATCTTCACTTCGTACTTTTTTTAGGCTGTTATTCGCCCCCGCGGACAAGGTTGATTCAATTTGGTCATCTCTTGCTAGTCTGTCGAAACTTTTCTTTCGCAAAGCGGTGCTCATTCATTTTGATAGAATCGCTCGTGTCTGGTCCTCTGGCTTCCTCTTCTGCGACCTTGGCAAAAGTGTCAACAAGCCCCGCAACTGAGGTTCCTTTCTATCAACATGTAATATGCCTCTACATCCCAAATGTCTATGACAAGGAGGACGTGACTGCTGTTTGCATCTCTCATATCCTTAATGGTATTAGCTCACACTCAACACAGGTGATGAAAATCTTGCTACGTAACCATGGTTTCAACCTAAGCGGTGTCAAGTCCACTCTGTACACTCTAATAGGTACTTGATTAACAAAATTCCGCCTCTGGTTTTCTTACAGGGAGGGGGTTTTACATAGGTCTGTCTAGCAAACATCCTAGTGGCATCCAATCGACGGTGAGTAGTGCTGGGGCTCGACGTCGGAACTTATCTGAATGTCTATTGTCTCTGCAGATCTGGAAGAATACAGCCTTGATGTCTGACACAGATATGAAGGTATGTCTTTGTTAAATAAACTTTGATATCTTTCTGAGATTCTCTCCCAAAGGCGCTCAAAGATGCATTCTATTCTGGGTCTATTGGCAAGAAACACAATGACAAGGCAGATACTGGTGGCTCAGATATGCCAGAAGGCAGCCACAGTCAAGCTGATAATGAACCTCGAAAGACAGTGAAACCCAAATCAAAACTCAAGAAGAAAGCTGAAGCAAATTTCTTTGCTTCTGATGATGAACAAGAAACAAAGGAAGAACAATCTGAACCAACAAAGGCAGCGCAGCAGAAGCGCACCAAACAATCTGATGATGAGCCTGCAGAAGCCACAGTAAAGAAGAGAAAAATCTAAACAACACGCCCAAGTACTGTTTTTTTCAGACAATGTGGACAATAACTGCTGATGTGGACTATATTACATTGAACTCTTGCACTGCTGCAAGCAATGGTGTTGGAGAGCAGAGAATAATGGTAAATACGATACATTAGTTAATCAATCTTTTGGCGTCGGGCTAAGTAACAAGAAAACGAACGTCTGGCTGTGTATAATATAGCTGTATTCTTGTTTTAGTGGTCATCGGTCTCGTTTCACTCTCTTCACTTCTCGTATGTCACTATCACGTCTTCGTGCCATTGACTTGGGTTCGACTTTTTTGGGTTGTGTAATCGCTGGCTTTCGTTTTAATGTTGGAGGAGATAGGTTGTCATCAGCGTCGGAGGATTCGACCCCAGAATCAGATGGTGGCTTGTATGCCGCGGCGTCTGTACCTAGTGGCCGCCTCCTCTTGGAATCCCCTGATGTGTTACCCGGAGGAGCCTCAGCCTGACCCTTATCCTTGTCAGTCTTAGCTAATTCACGAACATGATTATGTCCTGCATCGTCCGTCTCGCTACTAAGCTCTTCGGTGCATTCCGAGTCCGCAGATAAAGCAGGTGTCAACGATTTCCGCTCAAGGTCAACGACCTTGCGGAGAACTGAGGCCGACGTCGTCGAAGTCGACGCGCTCGACAAAGGAGCTCTTGACGATGTACGGGATTTTGCAGATGAAATAGAATGGCGAGGCGATCCCTGCATACTCGCAGAGTCGGCAGTGCTTGTCTTGTGTAGTTTTTTTCCTGTGGAAATCTTCTCGGAGGCACTTTTCCTGAGCTGACTCTTACGCAACCTCGGCTCTTCCCCTATTGCCGGCAGGTAGAAGACCTCTTGTTCCCGTAGCAGATCAACGCCAACAAGCTGCCTGAGAACGCCAATCAGATACGAATCAAAGTCCAGTGATTCAATATCCTTAATCATGCGCAAGCTGTCCGCATACGTCGCTTCCCCCTCATCTATGATCTCATTGTCCTCAATCACTTCTTGATCACTGAGCGAACAGCCGGGAACGAGGAAGCAAACTCGCTCCCTTCCCTCGCCAAGAGGCACGCTGATCTTTCTATATCTGCAGTTGGAGCGAGTAGCCCTGGAATTAGACGAGTGCCGCTGTGATAAGGTTAGCGAAGGGTGCTGGACAGAGAGCAATTCTGTAGGTGACAGTGCATGGTCAGAGCTGCGCGAGAGTGTCGGGGCTGATGAGGTCTTTTTGACTGACTGGGACGTAGGCGCCAAAGTATGTTGAGTATGGTGCAGTGGTGCTAGAAGAGGTTTAGGTCCACCACGTCCATGTGCATGGAGTAGAGGTCCCTTATCAAAGAAATGAAAACCATCAAATGCCTGTTTTTTGGGCGATACAGGTGTAATAACAGGAGACTTGGACCTTGACGAGTTTCGTTTGCGTTTATGTCGTTGCGGGGACAGAGAAGTCGCATGAAGACCGCCTTCGTCACCAGCAGACCGCGCAACCTGATTATTGCGCTCTATGACTTTCCCATTGGTGGCATCTTTGCGGGCGCGCTTTGACTTGCTTGGTCCCTCCATTTGGAGGGATGCTTGCACAGTCTCAGGCAATTCTATTTCGACTGAACCACTAGATCGCGGGGATGCTGGGGACGGAGTTCGCTTCCGCTTACTATTTCGTGAACCCCTGCCATATTTTTTAATTACACCATTGTCTTTTCGGTATGTTGCTGGTGGTATATCGTTACTAGAAGGATGTCCATTCCATATTATCAGCACTTCAGTTTTACCAAATTGAAGATCCACTTGTTACTTACTCAGTACGCGGTGAGACCAGTTCTTCGTTGTCGCTGCTGCAAGGTGTTAGGGCTTCTTGATCCTCTTGAGGTTCATCATGTACAACGTCCTTCTCTGATTTAGGCTCTTTGCTCACTGACTCCGCAAGATTGACTTTCAAGACTTCGGCTTTCTCAGTCGAATTAACCTCAGTGTCCGTTAATTGAACAAAGTCAGGGTCTAAATCACCGTCTGCATCTCTGTCGTGATCTGCATCAACAGTGCTAGAGACTTGTTGACTACTAGTTGTTGCCGCGAAAGTTGCTTCATCCGCTGCTGAAGACTCGTAAGGCTCGGCGGTTTGCCCTGCCGAATCAACAGTCGCTCGCACTTCCTGCTCCTCTTCGAATATGGTTGGAGGATCGTTAGGAATAGCGTCCTTCATGCCACTTTGTTCAGATTCTACTATGGCAGTACCTTCATCTCTCTGTTCTTCTGGTCCATCTTTGAATTCCATATCCACCGAAGACATGAATATCTCCTGTTCTGCATCGTCTGATCCTGATACGAGATTCAGAAAATCATTTTGCACCGTTTCGAAACGGGGAGTGGAAAGACTATATGGATAGGGGTCACCGAACAAGAACGGGTGCGTAGGTCTCCGTGGAAGAGAAGATAGGTGATATGAAGTAGCAGGTGAAAATGTCTGTGCCATCGACAAAGTCACATCAGGGCAAGACGCAGAGCGGGGAAGTAACACATTTGTGTCTTCGATATTGGCCGGTTGGACAGACGCTGCAATAGTTGACCAGGTGAGACCAGGAATTTCATCGGTTGGTATGTAGTTTTCAGGTTCAGGTAAGGGCCTGGTGCCCAGTCCAGGAATTTGAGGTGATGAAGTCTCCGGAGGTACTTCCAAATTCTGCTTGGCGCTCGGTGGTGAAGGAGCATCCTCATGAGCTTGGTCCAACACTGGAACATTTAATGATATCGAGTCTTTGTAGTAGATAGCATTAGCAGCAGCATCAGCGGGCGTTTCTAGCTTGTCTTCGGTTTGTGTTTGATCGACATCTCGCGCAATCTCCTTTTCCGACAGTGAGTTGTTCTCAACTACTAGATTGATTGCGGGTGATTGACTCCTGGTAGGAAAATCCGGGTAGACAAGGTCAGGCGACGCCTCCCGGGAGGACGCTATGTCATCCTCTTCCAACGACGGACTGACAAAAGTCATATAAGGACCTTCTTCGATACCCACGGACACTTTTTCTTCCAAATGAGTAACAGCGGGCTCATTTGCTTCACTTGGTCTCAGATCAATAACATCGTCATTTAACAGCTCAAAGAAGAGATTCGCGGGTTCCTGAAAGTGCTCAGCATGTACGATGACTAAATCTATGTTAGGATCTTACCTCTGTGGACCGCGCTGACTCAGACAAAACTTCCTCCACGAGATAGTCAGCTTTATGAACAATTGAGCCGAGTTCGGTATATATTGATTGAACTTCCAGGTCTGGGTCGGCTTCCCCATCAGCATCTTCATCTGTTACTTCTTCTTCTGCGGCCTCAATGACTGTGTAGGTTTGAGAGCCTACCAATGTATCGAAGGGGCCCGTTGTCTCGATTGAGGGCTTGTGGTCATCTTCGACAGTGATACTGACATCTGCTTTGTCAATTACAGGGAGTGCAGGTGTTGTTTCTTTGAAGGTCTGGTCAATAACAGGTTCTGTCGCTTTAGCAGCTGGTTGTGCAAGTTCCGCATTGTCGCTATCCGTAGTAGCCGGAGGAATGACCGAAGTATCAACAACCAAAGACGTTATCGGAGCCAATGGATCTGTAGTAAGCTCTTCAGTGGATGCATTCTCGTTTCCAATGAGTTCTTCCTCCTTGGAGTCTGCAGCAATAGTCGCTGATTCGGTGAGTACTTGAGAAGATGACCCAGCAATGGCTTGAGATGTTTCATGGACTACAATAAAATCGCCACTCTCATGATTAAGAGGCAGTGACAACGTATGTTTTTGTGAATGATGAGAGAAAACTTCTTGCTCGGCAGGAGGAGTCGGTAGCTGCTGTTGTTCATGGTCAGCTTCGGCCACCTGTTGAACTGCAGGCGGGACAGCAATCACAACTGGGTCTTCCCCAATAGGTTCAGCAGGTCCGAGACTAGGTGACGGCATCTCCGTTACATTTGTTGTCTGCACTTCTTGTTCACTATCGATTTGCTCAGCTCCAAGTCCACCGGACTCCGTCATAGGCGTAACTGCCAAATTAAATTAGCTTATGTTGTATGTAGAAATATCTTAATGTCAGACCTTCGATAACTGTGATTGTTCCTGCTTCCTGTACAGGCGGAGTAGAGCGGTCATCATCTGAAACGGGTTCGATACCTAGATCACTGGTGCCCAGTGGCAGGACGTGAGGGCTTTCAGGTTCGACTTCGTCCACGTCTGAAGCTTCAATATCTTCCCCCGTCGAAGATAGCTGGTTACCAACCGATGGTGTCACTTCATAGGACTCAACTTCCACGGCTAGAATAAAAGTCAGGAGAAAAACCAATGAAGACCTAGTAGTCATACCTTTAGCGCCGACTTCTGTAATCTCGGCATCGATTTCTTCGCACAACTTATCAAATGCAGCTTCGGCGAGACGTGCTGCGTCTTCATCATCTTGCATGATTACCTGAACAGGCGGTGCGAGTTGGACATCACTCATTTTTTGTCTGTGCTGATCACTGCCTGCAGGAATGGCGGACGGCTTTAATAAGCGCTCAACACTCGCCGTCTGATAGACCGATGCAGCATTTAGACGTTCCTTGTCCTTTTCGCTTGAATCTGGGGACAAGGTATTATGCGTTTGTGAATCCATTACTGGACTGCCAATAGCTGCGACATCTGACACAACATCCATGTTGTCCAGACTGTCGTTAGGCGTTCCTGCCTCCATGTGTGAGCGGAGATTCGACACTTGGATGTCACCAAGTCTTGGTTTCCCTCCAGCATCATCCTTGTAACTTTCGGTCGGAGTAATGACACCAGGTGTCAGGAAATCATATCCATCATCGTTGATTCCCAGATGGTGCGGATTGAGCAAGCCAGGGTGCCCAGGACTCGCCAGAACAGCACCCCCAGCATAGTAATCCTGCGCATACGTTTGGGGACCGAGCCAGGGATCTTGGATTTCAACGCGAGGCTGAGTACCATCAGTGTGGGGCGGAAAAGCTATCAAGAGATACGTAGGAGGAAAGAGGTCATAATAGGGGAACTACGTACAAGTGTCGTCTTCAACTGGTTGAACAATAGCGTCCTCCTCTTCTTGGAGTTGATCAACCTCTTCATCATCTGAGTCAAGATTAATGATATCTCGTCCAGGCGAGTCTTTGTGGCCGCTAATATGCTGGGGAGCTATGTTGTATCCATCTTCATCTTCGCCGTCTTCGTCCTCCTCGCCTCCATCCTCCTCGTCTCCATCCCCCTCCTCGTCTTCCCCCGACTCCTCACGTTCATCAACAAAGGGGGGATGACGGCGAATATGAGCTTGCAATCTTGGTGGCAGGAGTATTTCTTCATCCACTCCATCCTCGTTCTCATCGTTCTCATCCCCATTCTCAGTCTCAGCCTCGGAACTCTCATATTCCCCCTCACTGTCATGCTCCTTCTCACCCCTCGTTCCCTGAGTAGGAATTTGTGGTTGATGCTCATCATCCGAAGACAAAAGGTCGATAACATGATCTGGACTTAGTTGTTCTTGCTCCTCTTCGGAATCCTTGGAATCCTCCTCATCAGACAGGTCTTGAGGTTGTTGGGTATCTTCATCATCAGAGAGCCTGTGAGTTCGCAAGAAGCTTTCCAACGGCTGACCTTCAATGGAGTCATCATCTTCCTCCCCATCTGACTGTTGAACCAAAGAAAGATGTTGTGCGACTTCGTCGTCGTCTAATTCATCTTCATCCAAATATGGTGATGAAAGCGACGAGACAAGGTCTCGATGTTGGCCGTCTCGTTCTTCATTGACCTCACTTCCTTCCGACTCCAAATCAATTTCAATGGGCGTGTCCCTCGCTCCCTTATCGGTTGAGAAGAGACCAGGACCCTCCCTTGGATCACGAGCTTTACCCTTCTCTTGACGCGCAATATGGCGGAATTTAATTTCTGCAAGACTGTCGTTCATAACATCACCTTCACTGTGATACTCTTCCTCGTCTTCGTCTTGTGAAGATACGTGATATGTTGAGTGCGGTATTACCTTTCGCGACGAGTCGGTAAATAAGTTGGAAACTGAGACCTGCTCTGCTGATCTCGTATCCTCGTCCGTCTCATGGCCAAGTGCCTTGCGAAGAGCGCCAGTGATTCCGTTTATCCAGTGGTCGAACTCTGACTGAGTAAATTTATCATATGGATTTACAACTGGCGGACGTGGAAGGGGAGGTTTGCTGAGGGTATATTGCTTTTTTGAAGAGACTGGAGTAGGATGTGGGACGATTGGATGGCGAGGAGAAGAGAAGGAGAAGGAGGAGTGCATTTGAGGTTGAAATTGAGTGTCGACTCGAGATTTTGCACGACTGACCAAAGAAGCCCACGATGAACGTGACGTGACTGACGTCACACACACCGCGTCTGGCGTCTAACCGCGCTCCGAGTATATAATACGTCTCTCAATTTCAGCGCTTTCTTCATGTCCCAACATCTCTCCTCTTCTCAGCAACCAAACAATGCAACTCTCGATACCTTTGTAAAGTCCTCTCGACCCCCTCCAGTTCCTGTCGCAACATCCCAGGAAATACGCGATCGTGGCTCAATCTTCGTTGCTAATATCTATCGCACTTCCTCTCCAGAGGCTGCTCGTACATGTATAAACCACTTAAAATTCGTTGTACACGCCTCAAAGGCTACCCACGAGATCGCTGCATGGAGATGTATGGTCCTCAAACCTGGTTGTACTGGTCTCTCCGGTCCAGATGACTTTGAGATGAAAACTGGTTACACAGACGATGGAGAGCAGTATGCTGGAAACAGGGTGTTGAAAGTCATGCAAAGCTCGGCTGTCATTGATGCCGTTGTCATCGTAAGCCGATGGTACTCGTGGCTCCCCTAGTTTCACCACACTCCCAACATACGACTCACCACAGATAACACAGGTATGGCGGAACCCTCCTTGGGCCTGTCAGATTTACCCATATTGAGACGTGTGCCATGGAAGTATGTCGTGAGTTCAAGAAAACTGAAGAACTTCAAGATTGTATCACCATGCTTCGTTCCTTAGACGACCTCCTGGCCGAAGTTCGTTCTCAGCTGAAAAAATCTTCCGCTCCTTCAGCGGGCACCCCCGAGCCCTCAGCCGATGGGATCGTTAAGAAGCCGGATTATTCTACCTTGGATTTACCGAGAGCTAAGCGCCTAATTACCGCGCGGGAGCAGTCGATCAAATACTGTAAGAATCTCCTCACAAAACAACAGCAACAGCTCCTCCAGTGATAAACGTGCCCATATCCCGCCAATATTCATACACCCCTATCTGTTTGCCGCGAACGTGTGGAGTAGACACCCCTTCTCCACCTTGCACCGTACAAGTCCGATAACCTGATCGGCTATTGGCGGTTGGGTACAACGATTTGGTGTATCATGAGAATAGCACAATCTTGGGCCAGCTCGTTCTGATGTAAGTGGATCGCCTTGCGTCCGTTCACTTTGGGTTCTTCTCTTAACTCGGGGAATGACATTTGAAGTATGATGAATTATTTACAGATCATCACACCTAAGCGCAATCTGTTTGGAGCTTCTTATTACTTTCAAAGTTCAAGCTCTTCACATGAGCTCAAGAATCAAGGAGGATAAATCTTTCAGGGCAACATGTTTTGGACACATGCGGTTCACATGATTACCAATGTTGTACAGCTTTTTACTTCTATATACGTCCATCTGTCTCCTTCCCAAGAGCCTTTTGTTTGACCCCTTCCACCAGGCCCTAGCAATCCTGATTGCACCTGATCACGCTATTCGACCTTAGGTGCAATGAACTCAGAGGCAGGACAGAGGGATTCAGAATCATCCTCGTCTGCACGACAAATAACACGCGCATCTGATTTACCCACTGACTTCGAGATTCCCTTCCGATATAAGGATAAAGTTTCACAAGTGAGTGGAACAAAGCATCACCCTTTTGGCGATAGATAGCCCCGAAGTTGTGAGCGATTCCCTGACGTTTCGAAGTGCGACTCGGGACCTATAAATCAACTATTCTGTTCCTTTCGTCATCTCAGGTTGACAGTAATCAGTCCAATTTCATTTATTCCCTGTCACCTCTCCCACAAAAGCCATTGAGATTCATGTATAGTGATATCATCAGCTCTTTGTTGCTCCCATCTGTCTAGATCATAACAGATCTGAATCCGCAAGAGCTGGAGCCGGTCTACTCCAGCACCCACTACCGTCATCAGACCTTCTCGGGTGTTCTGGGCCAGTGGATAGGGTAAGTGGATACCTATACTTCAGTATCACTCCACAGGACGTAGAATGGAGGTTGTATGGCCAGTGGCAATGCTGCTTCCCACCTGTGAGGTACTCTTATCCATACATGCACTTCCATCAATTTGTTACCGTATATGCAATTGCAACATATTCCTATCAAACCATCAGATTAACTTCAAAACTTCAAAACTAGTCTAGGTTTGTTCTGGGTGATTGACTGTAGAGATATAAATTTGGTATTCTACCCAGATCGGATATCCACCAGGCTCCAGTTCCAAACTAATAAGTTCGAGCCATGGCACCAGAGCTTCCCCAACCCTGCTTGTTTGATTTCAACACGTACTTGCAGAAGCCGCATGTGCAGCAAGCTCTAAGTGCTTATTTTGAGCCTCACAGAATTCATACCGCGTCGGTATCTGGCAAACAAGCGTATTCCGCTACCCAGTTGACAGGAGGCCTGGTCAACGTGACAGCACGGGTCGCACTCCAGCGGGACGGTTCTAAATGTACTGTCATTCTCAAGTATGCGCCCCCCTTTGTTGCCGCGTCCCTCGGGAACATGCCATTTGGGCAGTTTAGGCAGGTGTGTTGTGTCTCACAGAAGGGGAGCATACAGACGCTCGACGTTCATAACAATACTAGACTATCGAATCAAGAGCTCTATTTTTGTTAGATGAAACCCCTAGTGTTAAACAGCAATTGGAGAGACTGCAGGTTCGCATCCCTAAACCTATCTGGTTCGATGAGCATGAGCATGTTCTTGCCCTAGAGGACCTAGGGGAAGAGCTTGTGACGCTTGACGACTGGCTGTGCTCTGCGGGTGGGTTCCCAGAACTTGATGTGTGCGAAACAGTTGGAAGCCGGCTTGGCGAGGCCCTTGCTGTGGTTCACACCGATGAGCGACTTCGTGAGAGACTGGACAGGACTGACTTTGTGAATCCTGACACCGCGGAGCTCGTTGGCGAAGAAGTCGTAGGCAAGATTCAGGAGCTTCTCAATCAATATTTACCTACAGATGCCGAGGATCCGTACCTGGCCACTTCCATCAGTACCATCATCAAGAACGAGTATACTCGCAATGACTCCACCCCCGAGGCGTCCATATTTTCCAATGGTGACTTATGGACTGGATCTGTTTTAATAAGTAAGGGTGGAGACGCGAACATTAACACCAAGCCACTTGTGGGGGTTATCGACTGGGAATTTGCAGGTGCTGGAAGGGTTCTACAGGACATAGGACAATTAAGCGCCTGGCTCCGTTTGTTGGCTGAAGCACCAGCCTGGGCGTCCAACCCAGTTCATCCAGAGCAACCATCAGTCATCCCTGATGCAGTCATGCTCACCCCGTCTTCGAAGTTTGCGCACGCCTGTTTCACAGCTTATGCATGTCGCCTTCGCAACTCTGACAAATTATCCTGGATGGTAGAACCCCGCTCTGACTCAGACAAGCAAAGAAGACTTCGAGTTATTCAATCAACATGGATCTTACATGGAAGAGAGATCATATACAACGCGACGTCTCCGGACACAGCAGAAAAGTTTTCGAGGCTCGTACCACCTGATACATTCTACAGCTGGAGAGTTCATATGGTCAAACTGGGGTGTTGGTATGTCCTAAGCGCCAACGATTCCACCTTAGAATTCGAAGCAACCATCGCTAAAGAATGTTTCCTTGAACCCTTGTATCATCTTGAATGGTAAATTTTCTGAGTACGTTCATATTACTATAATGGGTACGAAAAGAGATTTGGAATACTGTGTCGGTCCTCACATACTGCAGGATTGAATTATGACAACCCTGAAATTTTTCTGTTTTCTTCTGGTGATCGTTTAATTCATATCGCTTGTCCGACGTAATCCGGAGCGGAAAGGGTGTAAAAGCAACAACACTTCACGTGCATCAGCAAAGGGCCAAGTCAATTTACTTGCCTGGATATGCAATAAGCTATAACCCTTGTTACTATTAGCGACATATGATTTGTATCGATCATATCAAGCACACCAAAAGTTTATGTTGAAGCACTGGAAAGAGCAGGCATTACTAGTAACGGCGGTTGTAGAGGTGACGAACACGGGTGAAACAAACTGTTCGCCAGAATATTATGTATTAGACCAAGATCATTCTAGACATAAGGAACATGGTATCATTGATAGTCTAATCCCATTATTTGCTACCGCCATAGCGGGCCTTCCTACCGATGTCGAAGGGAACATATTTATATTTGATCATATGCCTAAGTCACCACGTTAGCACTGTTTCAATTTCATTTCAACTTGCCGCCTGCCGAAACTCACTGAATCTGTCTCCTCATTGTAAGCGTGAAAAGCACGAAGAAATAGATAACAAGGATGGGCCAATACACGGGAACGTCGAAAACTTCTGATAGCGTGCAGAAAAGGGCAACAACAGTGGCACGAGTAGATGAAAGCCTGGGAGGGTTGTAAGCTAAATGAAAATATGAGACAAGCGTGCGGTACATACCAAAATTGCCATTCTGGTAATCGTCTCACAAAGGGTCTGAACTCGTCGTCGCGTTGGCTGGGTAAAGGGCTAACCACATCCCCACCTTCCTCTATCTCATCTGCAAGCAGATCCTCTTGAAGGGACGGATCGAATTTCGGTTGAAGGAAAGCGAGAAGAAGGTTGAGGAGATAAATCGCATGTGCATCTTGGGATTAATGTCAGACTGAATGAAACAAAGGGAAGCGATACGAGACGAACTCACAGCAAACTAGGTAACAGATGATCCATGCAAGTGTGAAAAAAAAGAAATATCCATGGGAAATATTCACTAACCAATATACCACTGAAGAATTGATGAGCTCATATAAACGGTAAGATATAGAAACTTGCTTACTCCTTGAGCAATCAAAATTCGTAACATGAAGATGGACAAGAGTCCAGCTGTCCCAAGCCAACGATACAGGATGTGAGGTGTCCACCGGTCAAGAGTTTGCTGGTATTGACGCTGTATCTTTGTGTACTGAGATGAGATACTATTGAGCGGAGACGAGTCGCCACCGAGGCCATTGTCGCTGGAGGACATCATAACGGTCGTAGCGAGAAATGTTGATCCACGACAACAGGCAACAGCGAAAACTGTGACCGTGAGTCAAGCGGAGTTTTAAAATTTGATGCTCAGAGCTGTGCTGGCCGTGTAGCGGAGTTTTCGGAGCATAACGCTATGTCAATTATTGATCTTATCTCGTCCCGCATCTTGGCTCAACTCAAGGTGCTTCAGCATAGGCCACTGTTCGTTGCGCTTCAAGGCCCCCAAGGATCAGGAAAAACTTATGCTGCAAACCTTCTTCGTGGCCATCTCTCTGCACCACCTCACAACCTTCACGTAGCCATCCTCTCAATCGATGATTTATATCTCCCACACTCTGCACTGCGATCTCTCGCTGACTCGAACCCTCACAACTGTCTTTGGAATGGGCGCGGTCAACCCGGAACACACGACATAGATCTAGGTGTTCGTGTGTTTGAGTCATTAAGAGATGGCGTGTCAGACGTCGAACTGCCTCGTTTCGATAAGAGTCTTCACAACGGTGAAGGTGATCGGTTGCCTATGGACGGCAATGGTGTCGTCGTGAAGCAGCCGCCATGCCTAGATGTTGTGATCTTGGAAGGCTGGTGTGTTGGCTTTTATCCTATATCGTCAGAAGAATTGGAAAGGCGGTGGCAGAATCAGTGGAAGCAGGAGAGGAAGCTACTTGGTCTTGAAGAGAATGAAGTGGCAAGGCTGGGTGATATAGTGGAGGTTAATGAGAAACTGCGTGACTACGTTAGGTTATGGAACTTCATTGACCTCTTTATTCAGGTGAGCTGATACATTGGGTGGCGCACGAATCACCGTCTCGTGGTAACTCCTGACATTACTTGTAGATTAAACCCGTAGAATACTTGGCAAGCCAACATACCTCACAATATTCTATAATCTACAAATGGCGACTTGAACAAGAACACTACATGAAAGCCATGAATGGTGGTAGAGGAATGAGTGACAAAAGTGTCAAAACGTCGGTGGTACCACATCGATACTATATTTCCTCTGACCTATGAATAGGTTTGTCGACCGTTATATTCCCGGTTACGTGTTCTTTGGGGAGAGAGCACCCGATGAAACAGTTCATACAGAGCCAAAATGGGTTGGCAAAGGCTTGACCATTTTCATCGATGAGGATAGAAAACCAGTGTCATTTTCAACACTCTGATCATGTATCGAATATTCAATGTGAGTTTGTGAATGAAAATATCCTGTTTGCAGGTCGCCTTGCGTTGCTTTCGAACTTGAGTCAGCTTCTTGAGTTTGTTCTCCAACCTGCGCGCTTGGCGATTCGCGATCTGCTTAAAGAACACCCTAGCACCGCATCGCATCTCATTCACCGAGTCATGTATCAATGACCTTGGTCAGCTCCTTCACTAACGTACCAGAGAAGGTGCAAAGTCACCAAGATTGTATCAGTTCATTGGGCATTCATCAGCCTCCCACGCGTGGTGTCAGCTGAATCAGAATCTTCGTGGAACAGGTGTGTAAGTCACGTAACTCCTCGCAAGTTGTTCGCGAAGTGATTTCCCGAAAAGGACAACGAGCAAACTTATCAGCGAAAAGGAGTTTTCAATACTGATATCTCTCCCAATAAGCCCGAATGTTGCCAATGAATATAGATTGCGAACCCGACACGTGGTAGCCTGACCCAGGTCTATCGTGATGCCTGGCTCGACTACCGCTGTAATAACTACAAACCCCGAGCCACCCATGATGTATTGTATGTTTGCTTCCATCTGGGAATACGAGCATCCTCCTTCATTTACATAGCCATAGAAACTGCGCACCGTGTGGAGGACTCTCGGTAGGTGCAAAGGAATATAATATCCACTCGGCAGTCTACTCTTGGCAACGCGCAGTTGATGCAGTGCCACACCGTAATACTCAGTGCGGCGTATTATCGTCGTATTCGAGTCTTTGGTAGTAAAAACTTATGCTCACAATTTCAACTGACCAAGACTATTTCCATGTATACGACAACGCCGGATTATTACCAAGCATTGAAGGGGTGAAAAAGTATATTTGTTCAGGTGGAAATGATGAGTAGGTGGTGTTGTTATACGTGTTTGACGGTATCGGCACGATGATTACCTTTCGGGCATACACAACCCCTGGGTACTATGAAACCAGCGGCCTAAAAAAATATTCAACAAAATGCGTGTCTTCCCAAAGACTGCAGGGATTTTTGAAGCCCAGTGATCCTGTTGAAATTCAGTTGTATTCATTAGATTATACCTATTCCTTTCATAGCTCCTTCGGCCTTATTCTATACATCCTATCGTGTGGTCAAATCTTCAATTTTGTGGCACGATTGTCCAGATATCGTTGGGAAACTTCGAACACCATAACACATTGGGTAAGAGGATTTATCTTATTGTACCCCGGGTCCGGGTCTGGAAATTTTTTTTGGAATTACCCGCCTATAGGGCTAAGAATTTGAGAAAACAAAAAGTGCAGCACTGTTGGTGGTAATATATCTTATCAAAACCATTGTTATCTTTCAGCATCTCTTTCCACATATCTACCATCGAAGATGTCTGCATACGGTGACATCAAGGCTCCAAGCACTAATGGTGCAACCCTGCCGTCGACTATCTGGGCGATAAGGCCTAATTCCTCAAGCGATGGCTATGTGACTCTGCATCACCTGAAGCTCTCAACCGCACAGCAACTGCCAGGGCTTCTGGAGCATCTTAATACAATTTTCGCACAAGTTGTTGAGGACGGCGCGACGTATCCCCAAGAGGGTGAAATGGGAAGGGAGGCGTTCGAGAAGTACTTCTTTGCAGCAGACGTTTTTGTTGGTATTGTGGGTACGGCCCGGTTAATAGACGCAACAGCTGGTGCTGCGGTTGACATCACACTGGAAAAAGCACGCGCCAACAGGCCGTGGGAAGAATGCATTGTCGGGTATTACTACGTACGTCCTCCAAGTTTTAAGTTTCAAGATTTGCTGTTGAGGTGAGCTAAACCCGAGCAACCTGTATCAAGGTGAAACCAAATTATCCAGGGCGTTCTTCTCATGTAAGTCTAGTCTAAATCTGAGTACCCCTTTGTCTTATGAGATGCCTCTCCTGTGATGCATGAACAGATCTGCAATGCAGGCTTTGTAGTACCGCATTGTCACCGAGGTGCCGGTTACGGCAAACTTCTGGCTCAATCCTATCTCTACTATGCGCCACGCCTCGGTTATCAGGCTAGCGTTTTCAACCTCGTTTATGTGAATAACCTCGCCTCGGTGAAGTGAGTAAAACCCAGGCCAAATGGGTTTCTCCACGGGCACGTTGCAAAGCGTTAACACTGATTGATTACCCTCTCTACTTTTTTGTCACAGATTGTGGGAACAATTGGGCTTTGAAAAAGCTGGAAGAATACCACGTGCGGGACGCTTGAGAAAAGCCAGTGGAGATGGAGAGGAATACGTTGATGCCTGGGTTTATTACAAGGAATTCTCTCGGGAATAGTTCAAATTGATACCAACAATTTTTGTTGTACAGTGGTGTACCTATGTTTTCTCTCATGTTTTCGTGTACTCAATCCAACGTGTTCTGACTTGCCAAGTTATTCTCGCCGCTTAATTTCCTGAGCAATGTGCTTGGAAGGAGCTAGAGCTGCCTTGATTCAAAATTGCTGTACCAGAAAAGGTTTCCAATCATGGAAAGAGCGCAAAACAGGTAATCCCGACAAAAGCACGACAAGAAACCAATTGATCCTTTGCGGTCCAATGTCATCGGAGGCAAGGATCTTTGGAAGACCCACAATGGTGAATCACAGGCAAAGTGGCAGGAACCAGCTTGTGAGCGCGGATATCCATCTCGTGGTTGGACGCTTGTGAAAGAGAAATAACCACAACTTTGACGGCGGTGGTCAGTGCCAACGATACTTATAAACGGGTGTCGGGTGATAGTGAGAAATGTAACATGGCAGCCAACAATAGGGCTGTCTAGCAATTGTGGACAGCGAATGATACGGATCCAAGATTATGTACGCTCAATGTCGCGACATTTGATGAGTATATAGATAAGTGCCAGCAACAGGATTTCCCATGAACACGTCGAGTCAAATCAAGGTGGTGTACAGTATTGGGATTCTAAGGGGCTGGCGATATGTGGCACGTTGATGGGAAGGAGGGGAGAAAGGGCGCTGTAAGAAACGATTGATCAGTCACATGAGACAGTGGCGGCAGCACAAAAAATCAATTGCACGACATAGGAAACAAGACCGAAAGCCGGTGACGTGTGTTTCAAACAACGTTTATCAAGGGCAAGCTATGCGGTCAAACACGGGTGGGTGAGGTAAAAAGGGAGGCTGAAATGCCGAATTGTCAACAATAGCTCCGCAGGTACGCTTGGAGGGTGTATTGTACAGTAGAAAGGAAGCCTAGTCGTACAGTAATTGTGGTGAAATGGAGGATTGTTTGTTTAAAAATAAGCTTGACAATGGCAAAGCTGGCTCAGGTGTCGTTGATGGTAGTTGCTAGGAAGAGGAGGATGCATAGCCTCGAGCAGAGCAGAGTCATATTGTCTAATCTTCACCCAGCTGAGACAGCTATAAGGATGTTGGTAGGTTTCGCATTATGTGTGATTTGACGCCAATCAGTTGAAGGTTAAGTCCGCTTATCCTAAACGAGGACCCGCATACCTGTAGACTCGGGAACCAGGGGAGGCAAAGAGAAAACATGGCTATGCAAATGTGGGGGTCAAAGCATGCGTTCAGGGATGAATTTCCAATTGGGAAGTTCACTGTGGATTCCGTTGAGTGAGGCAACGGAGGTGGTGAGTGATGACAGGATATACAGTACTACTGTAGTGTTCACGCGGAGAGCACGATAACCTGCAGGAAATGCAGCATGTACAAGGCTCAAATCTATTCACAAGTGGTAAAAAGATACATGCGGGGGGAATGTGGGAATGTATACTGTAGAAGGATGGATATGGGGCGGCGGAGAGTACAGTATTTGGGTTGGGATGATGTAGTGGGGGGGGGGCAGAGGCTGAGGGGCACTGTATTAGGTAATACGTGTGCAGATCGGGAATGGACAAAGGAAGGGAAATGAACCGGTTTGTGGCTCGGATCAGGACAAAAAGTTTTTCTTTCATCCACATTGACAAAGAATAAAATTAATTAAAAAAATCAGTTTGGATGTTGTTCGACGTTTACTATAACTACCCATTCCGACGCCAACATTATGACTGATATTTCCTCCTCCCCGCTCCTCCTCTTTTCTTTACTTACTTCCCATGCCTGTTGTTCCACCAGCTATCCCACATGACATCCCGAGGAAGTCTGTCAATATCCCCAACGCTCCCCGTCCTAGGTCATACCAACCAATACCTCCTGTTTGTCTACTCTCCTCTTCTTGCTATTCTCTTTACTCAGCCTACATCAGTCTTCTGCACAGCAGTCCCAAATACAGCCCCTGCCTAAGGACCCTTTCTATGGACATGAACCCATAGCTCGCTTATGCGCCCGGTTCATAACTTTTCTCTTCACATGTCCCGAGCACCCGCCCTCATCGCATAACCAACAGCCAAAA
This sequence comes from Amanita thiersii Skay4041, assembly GCA_002554575.1. Classification (NCBI taxonomy): domain Eukaryota; kingdom Fungi; phylum Basidiomycota; class Agaricomycetes; order Agaricales; family Amanitaceae; genus Amanita; species Amanita thiersii. Next base: position 62,974 of record KZ301981.1, read on the forward strand.
CTCCCCCACTTCATTGCATATGCGCTTCATCGCACGAAGCTTCACCCCGCCGTCGTTTTCGCCGGTCTCGTCCTCCTTCAGCGACTGAAAGCTCGCTTTCCTTCCGCCAAGGGGTCTTCCGGTCATAGACTCTTTATTTCGGCGTATATGATCGCTTCCAAGGTCATTTGTGATGACACCTATTCCAACAAATCATGGGCCATTGTGGCGCAGAATTTGTTTACTTTGCGGGAGATAAACCAGATGGAGCGCGAGATGTGCTCGTATCTCGATTGGGAGCTTACCGTCGACAGTGAGACTCTCCAGCGTTTCGAGCGCGCTGTCAGGAAGGACTTTAGCCTCCAACAAGACAACTACCCCTCATATCCAGTCGAGATGGTGTCGAAACGGGCTATCAGAGCTGTAACTTCGACAACCGCGACGCCAGTCCCCGAGCCAAACTCTACAACGAGTCCTATACCCATGTTCTCGCAACAACGCAACGCCTCCCCTTCCAAACCCAATTCCAAACCCCAATCCCGGAGCAGCTCTGTTACGTGGTCTTCAAGTCCAGGGTCTTCAGATCCGGATACACCACCAGCAAGCTACTCCAACTCAACCTCTCCAGCGTCATCCGTTTCACCAGCAACACCTACTAGTGTGGAAGACTATAATCCCAAAATCCAGGGTGCCGACGTCTCGCCACATTTTTCGATTACCGAGATGCAGCCTTCAATACAAATGAAGGAAAAAGTATTTGCTGTCGCAATTCCAGCCGTGTGGTAGCACGTACACCTTGGGTTTCTTTCATGCTTATCTTTCTGGTTGCTCTGATTCAGCTGTATTATCTTGCATTGCATTCCTATACCCCAACATCTCGCATTCAACTGACTGAACTAACACATCAACCGAATGGACGTCGAGCCAGCAACATTTGTATATTGACATTGCATATAACCCTCGTTTGCATGGATATGGTTAACGAACATACCGCACTTCTTTTTTATTCTAACTTGTGCATTCTTTTATACTTACATAGTTTTCATAGTAATTGTACACGCTCGTTATCGTCGCATCTAGAATTACATCTCAATAAGACAGGTCTTGTTGAGCTGAACTGGTTCACAACGTATTTCAAACTTGATTTTGAAGCAAGGACCATTGAGCCTCTAGCATAGATTTGAATTTCGTGAGCCATGCTTAGCAAAGTAGCTTTCTGATTAGAAGTTCAAAGCAAGTGGTTAGAGACGTTTAGAACGTTTAGAACAATACAAGGAACCTTGTGTCCGGACTTCGTGTCTTCGCACAGGTGGCCCAGAATCGAGATGAGAACTCCGGTCAATAGCACGCTTCTAACGTACACCAAGTGGTCTACAGGCAGCGCATCGGCGCGGCGTGCGCATGTTGTTCATCAGCTGTTTTGGGGTAACTGAGGTAAATTTTCTACTCACACGCCTGATTTGAATGTAATGCAGAAAATTTTTTCAACACGCAAGTCAATTGCAATGTCAAAACTGAAAAGGAACATAATATCTCACTCTACAGAAATCGATACATTGGGGATGTCTAGAATTAGCGCAGAACTGAGGACTCTGTTCTAGCCTGCTTGCACTGCTGAATGAGTGGCTGTTGCATTGGGTTTCTAATTCTGCCAGTGTGGATTCTGAACTATCATAATATGGTTAGTAAGCACTCCCTTGCGATACGTGCTGATCTCGCCCCAATCGAACACGTTGTGACTGATATGTACTGCTTATAATTGTGCTCCAACGTGCTGAGAGATCATGACAAGATGAATCGATATCATGGTGGATATCTTTCTCATACAGTCCCCAACCTTTTTGATCATTGCAATAGCCCAATCGCACGGCGGGTGACAGCATGTGACAGTTCTCACGATTCGTCCCTGCATCCTCGTGTCAACAGTTTTTGACTGCCTTTCCAGCCCCACAGAGCCTTGAGGCGGGTGGAATCTACTCCGCAGATGCCTCGTTTTGATCGCGGCCAGAGTTCGGATCAGTATTCTGTCCTTCTTATCATTGTTGGACCCTCACGTTTATCGTACGACAGCGGGCAAGCAACACTTTTGGGGTACTGAGTTCAATAAATAACGCTACTCGGTCAAAAGTAATGCTGAGAAGCGGTGTCTGTGTGATTGTTCTGTTCTGAGTCCTAGGTTTACGCAATGAATCCATGTTCTGTATTGTTTTAGTGCTTGTGAGGGCCCTCCCTTGTTGCAACTACAGTAGCCACCAGCTGGCTACATCCACGTGTCCGTCGACGGGCCCTGGAAGTACTTATTCATTCTTCATGAGGATTTCCTTCCACCCTAGTTAAACACCGTTTTATCAAACTTGTGGAAGGCCTGTCTGTTAACCATCACAGGTGGTTTGGTCTAGACTACCAGTAAGACAGATAGTTTGACAATAAATACTCTGGACAGCATTTATTATTGATTTGTTCCGTTTTATTCTCTACTCCCACTCCCAACCTCCCAACCACGGCCCAGGTGAGGGCCCGAACATGGCCATAAGTTTATTCAATGAAAACAGCATAGGTTTGCTTGAAAGTTTTTATTCTCTATTGCTTATCCATAGCATTGAAGCCTAGAGGAGTCGGATCAAACCGAACACGTCAGTTTGTAATGGAAAGACGAATCACCGAGTTCATGACGGAGCCTGAGTGAAAGTTTGTTTTGACGGGATTAGTGAAGATGTGATAAGATTGGATATGCCTTTGAGCAACACTGCCTCTCCGCTTTGACGTTGTAAATAGAAGGTGCAGCCTCCACGGCGTGTCATCTGCATGGATGGGTTGTGGGGTCTGAGCGTCTATCAGGATTTAGCCTACCACCGGGTCCTGATCGAGTCGCCTAGTGACTGGTGGGCGTCTAACGAGTTTCATTGATAGATGCCAACGAATAAGCGCTTGCCTCCTCTTGAGTAACTAGCGTCGTACTGTACAGTATGATATCCGTAGGTGATGTTGTACCACCGCATCACCTGATCGATGAAAGAAAGTGTTCATCAGGGCTGTTACCCTTAACCAACTCTTGGAACTATCATAGCCCCTCAGAGTTGGACTCGGGAACGATGGGTAGATCAGAGAACCCGAATATCGACTGGTACAGGCGATCCCCCTACTTTGTTTTGAATTAGGTAACAGCTCAACTGGACCCACATGGATCACACAATACCCGTTTTTGCTCATGTACTCGGCTCGCCACGACATTTCTGGCTAAGCACTCATGTCATGCCGCACTTTGGTACCGCCTCCCTCTTTACTTCCCTTCCCGCTTAAAGCCCCTTTTGGAGTGCTGCGCCCCTCTTCCATGCAACCATTGCATTGAAACCCACTCTCCTTCGCATACACCCAAACCTTGGTTGCCGTGTCGACCTTTTATTTTATTTTAGCAGCAAGTATTTAGGTACAGCAGCCAAATATCACTATACTCGGAGGTTTCGGCGTTGAACAACAGCTGACGTTGTGGGGACTGTGGGAACTCCCAAACAGCTATATTCCGAATAGGAGATCAGGGCATTTATGTCGCTATTTATGTTCAAGTCAGAGAAAGTTTCTGTCGTTGACTTATGGAGTTGGGTGATGTCGTCTCCATAGTGCTCTAATGTAATAGCGATCTAATCAGGTGTATAAGTAAGTATCTGTTTGAGGTCGATTCGGCTTATCCAGCTCAATATCTCTGTATACATCATTGGGCAATATAGGTTCCAGAAGTAACCAAGGTACTTTCAAGGCACCTTCCCCCATTACACAGATTCTATCTTTTGTGTGGCTACGTACATATTGATGGTTGTTGTTATGAAGAAAAAAAGAATGCATTAAGGGGGAATCGAACCCCCGGCGGGTCGATACGCAGCACAGCGACTGGCAACGACCCAGGTTACCACTACCCCATTAATGCTTAGGAAGTGAATCAAGTGTTATCATTGAGGGCGCATCTGACCAAGTGATGGAAATTGAAGCGGAGCTTGAACTTGTTGCTTGTCAGCGCCAGTTGCCTTCGACATGAACCACCAAAATATGGCGTTTGGTCTGACTATTGGTACTGAACGGGCGAATGCTCTACAGGTATGCTGTTGCGTCAGTTTCTCTCTCATTTCTTCTTATGTTTTCAACAGCAATCTATACAAGATGAACTCACGAAACGGGGTTATAGTCAGGATGCTGGTGAGCACAGTCAGTCTCTCCACCAAGGCATAGTCTTAACTTTTCGTAGATCCGGTAATGGCTGAATACATTACCATCATGGTAATCAACAACAAAACAGCAGGTATGTATAGTTTGTGTCCTCTTTGTCCCGTTCCATCACCATGCTCAACTACAATTTTCAGCACAAATCACAAGCGAACTCGAGGATCGTGCGTCAATTTAAGTCTTGGTTCCAGATGCCACAAATACTAACACGAACACGTCTTGTTTCCCCTTGTAGTTATTGGAACGGAGTTTGGTGCGTTTGTCCCACTCCGTAAATCAATACACTCCTGACTTATGCCCCTGCAGACCTTAGTTTCACAGATTGGCTTTTCCTTGAAGCAGCCAAAGGAGCACCTGGCCTGGAGGAACCTGTACAGACAGCAACATCCGCCGAAACGACTGTTGACAATGGGCCACCGAGGGACGCACCGCCTCACTTGGGTGACTCATCACGGCGACCGTCGAATGCTCCACGAAATGGTGTATACCAACAAGCTATATCACAAGTTATTCCCTCTCCCACTAGCCAGAAACGTACTGCCTCCGCTCGATCTCCTTCGCCAAGTCCTCCAAATAAGTCAAGAAGAACAGACTTGCCGACTGGTCCCCGTGCCATGCAACGTGAATCAAACACAAGTTCGAGGAGCTTATTGGATCGTGTAGGTGGACCTGCAGGACCCAGGGTTGGGGCCAGTCCTGGTAAAATATTCAATAAACATGACGATATCCAAGCACGCATAGACAACATCGTCAATAATGCACCCGATAACAATATGGTTATGCCTCAAGGATTTCCAGGGATGGGCGGTGTTAATGGCATGGATATGAATCACATGGCAGCTGCGAATATGGCGAATCCTCTGTTGTTGCAGGAAATGATGATGAACCAAATGGCCCTAATGGCGCAGATGGCTTCTTCCATGGGAATGCTAAATACGGCTACAGGTCAGTTCGCGGGACCGGGTTTTCCTATGCAAGGTGTCATGCCGCCGAATATGGGCATGTTCCCCGGAGGTATGGAAAACGGATTCCAACAAGGGGGGCAGATGGGAGTAGCGAATGGACGGGGACGTGGTGGTGGAAGAGGCAGAGGTACTGGCAGAGGTAGAGGGGGTTCTGTATCCACTCCCAGTACACCCAAAACCGTGGAAGCCATCGCCACTGAAGCCGCCACCGCTCCACCTGCAATTGTTGCGCCCACACCTACAGTAGCTGCCCCTGTGGCAGTAGCCCCTCCAGCCACCGCGGTATTGGCTGTACCGCCAGCCAACGTCATTGTTCCTTCACAACGTCTACCTTATGCAGTGCCAGAGCGTCCTCAGTCACCAACACTTTGTAAATTCGGACTCAAGTGCACCAATGTCCACTGCCGGTATTCCCATCCATCACCTGTGGCCACCGCCGAAAGTGGGGTCGTGCTAAGCGTTGAGGCATGCGATAAAGGAAAAGATTGCAAGGACAAGGATTGTATTAAGGCGCATGTTAGCCCCGCCGTACTTAATCCACCAGGTATGCTATCTCCTTTGATGGTTTATTATTTAACTTATGTTTTGATTCTTCAGCTGAACAACCCACGCCAACAGTTGCACATCCCTCCCATACACACTCACATCCCACATCCATACCATGTCGATTTGGAGCTGCATGTACACGCCTGAACTGTGCATTTGCTCATCCACCGCGGAATATGCACTATACTCAGCCGTGTAAGTTTGGAGCTGCGTGCACCCGTGCTACATGTCCATACCAACACCCTGAAGGTCGGACTCTGCCCTCGACATTCCACCGTGGGCTTTCAACGAGCTCACCGGTGGTGACGGTGCAAACACCCGAAACTGGCTCTATGGGGACCGGAAGTCCACATAAAAGCGTCACATTCAACAACTCAGGTCCTGGTGCAGGCGTAAAACGCAAGCTAGAAGAGCAGATGCGGGAGATCCAGGAGAAGAAAAATGAGGCTGAGAAGGCTATTAAGGAGGCAGAAGCTGCCGCGTCTTCTGCAAAGAAGGATGACTCGAAACAAGTTGTAATAGCCGTTTAGATAAGGGAGGGATGCAACAACCTTCCATGTTTGAAAAAGATGGTTTGTCCTTTCTTTTGCATCAAATCGCGCATAATGTTTCCATGGTTGCCTGGTCGAGAGAACCAAGCCCTTCCAAGCCTTCCAAGTAGTTCAGGTTGCGCTGTCTCGGACAGTCGCATTGTCAGCAATGGACACTTTCCCCCATTTCTTGATCCTTTATATTTGTATCGCATTGTCACTCTAGTTTCTTTTATCTTCTGCCCCCTTGCTCCCCTCATTGCCTCAGTCTAGATAATGTGTTATGCTCTAGTTATATATCTCACCTCGTTCCTCTCACCTGCGGTTTTCTTAACTATTTTTTTAAACACCCTCCCCTGCCCCTTTCTTTTCGGCATACGTAGTCATACACAAATAAGTTTAGCTGAGATGAAGTGGAACAAAGAGATAAATCAAATCGGATGGTCCGCAAGGTCGACCATTTGATACCTCACTACCTTAAAGCGTGAAAACTATTTCTCTGAGTTTGCACCGAAATGCCCAGGACTTAAGGTTACACTAGCATGAAAAAAGCAAGGGTATATCCAGGTATACTGTATCATGAATCACTACCTCGGAGTGTCTCAAATAAACGCGCGCCGCCTTTGTCGACAGATAGTCTGATCATGTCTCCGTCATCAACATCCTTGAACTAGGGGTTGGTTGTTAATTTTTTTTCTGCCTGTATATAGCCAAAGAGGAACTTGTGGCTTACTGTCAATTCGCGTGTTCGGTGCAAACTCTCAATCTCATCGATACGATCCCGGACACCTTCCAACAGATCATCAAATCCTTCCTCCTCGACCACTTGTTGAGCAGCATGCAGGATAAGCATAGAGTCCGGCCGCACATTGAGTTCAACCTATTTTAAGAAAATCCTTGTAAGTTTGTATACCTATGCCATTTCAATTCTCTGCACTTGCATCAATTGAGATAATATTCATTCTGTCAAGCTCTAAAAAGGAAACGAACTAATTATAGCACTGCTTGTGATGATCATCAATGAAGGACTATACCTTCCATGAAATCCGCTCGAGTCATTATTTGTCTACATTTCCACTGCCATCGGTGAATAACAAGGTCCGGTGTGCCACAGGGTGAGGGTAGCTTACATATGGAAGCGTAGGCAGCGGAAGCTCATTGTTAGTGGTGTCCAGCGTACCTGCTTCAATTGCCTCGTTTCGTTCCTTCACTTGTTCCTGCCGCAGTTTTACGAACTCGCGGAGAAGAAGCCACGAACAAGAGCTCCATTTTTGCTACAGTTGGATGAGAATATGAAGCAATTCGGTTTCCTTATAGCAAATGATCATTCACCTCGTCCATAACGTCGTCATCACAATCTGGAATCAGGCCTGTTATGGAAAGTTAGTAAGTGGCTCATCTCCGAAGAACACGAATTATTATACTCACCTATCTGACTGAGTAGCCATCCCTTCTCAACTGAAAGAAGATGGTTCGCCGTGCCGACCATATCCCCGGATCGTGAGACCTGAAGTTGTAATTTGAATGGAGTGAGTGTAACGGAGCGAAGACGAAACGAACGCGATTGAGATACGAGAGTCGCCCACCGACTAATGATACAGCTTCTCGGAGGTCTTCCTTGGTGGCCTTTTTTTGTTTGGAGGTATTCCTAAAGCGGGAAGCAGCTTGAAGTGCTTCTTTGTCGTTCAAGTCTGAAATTGACAAGATCTTCGGCTATTGAGCCGACTATGTTCTGAAGCTGGAAGAGGGGCTTACTGTCATTCTGCTTGCACTCTTGCCTGTGATATATAATGGTCAATAAATGTTAATTGACCAGAGAATATCAACATACGCATTACATGGAAAGGCCAAAAGTCATCCCTATGGAACATGGGTGAACTTGAAATGGTATGTATAACAAACACACGCACGAGCTAAAAACGACGGTTAAGATACCTGATAAGCATAAGTTAATTTCAAAGTGCTTCACAAGTTCTATGACTTACCACTCGCCGCCCAGGCCTCGGCTTTTTGTTGAAGCTGGAGAAGCATATTCCGTCCCTCGTCGTCGTTCTTAAAGTAATGTACATTATTTATAATTAATACTAATGGCTTTTTCCTCTTGTGTACACATCGTAAGGCGACCTTCTCGAGTTTGTTTAATGCTACAGGGTGTTTAGTACCAAAAATTCCATGACTATATTGTTTTATTCAAACCTCGCTCAATGTCCAGACGTGGGCCACCTAGGCAAGTAGTGTTAACAAATACCTTTCAGACGGAAGGTAACTATTACCTTCTCGTGGGTCTCTTCGCTGAAATAGACCAGTTTGTGAATCTTCAAAATATTCATAATTCAAAGCTTTTCCGAGTCTCAAACGGAATACTTCAAGATCAGGGTGGGCGTCACAAATAGAGACCCCATCCGCTTGGCAAGTTGCCATGGATTCAATGACCATGGTGCCTTTTCCAGAACCCTGTAAAACGGAATATTGGATCTGGTCATCGCAAGATAGACTGAACTCACTTTTGGTCCCAATAGCATATAATAGTGTCCAACTTCGTGTCCATGCACAATATGATCAATCAAATCTTGTTCTTTTCGCCTAAGAGTAGTAGTCCAAAAGTTGTCGTCAATACTTTCGTCTGGATAATCTGGTTGCTTAGTATGGTGTGTTGCCAGTTCTAGAGCGGGATCGTAGCCTGGATGAAATGCTTTCTCCATCTATGTAGTGTAAGGTTGGATTTGAACCATAATGGGTTCGGATAGGACACACTTTTTCCAATACCGACCACTTGTACCACTGAAGATATGCTATACCGCCAATAAAGACTTGATGCATGATGTTAATGCGGTACACCACATACTGAAAGGCGAGTTACTTGCCTATTCCAAGACCTATGAATGTGGTGAGGGCTGCATCTAACAAAGGAAGGTTAGTAATTTGGAATACACTACTGCCACCCGGTCCTGGCCCACCTCCCCCGCCAGGGGGGTTGAATGGAACACTGAGGGCTTCTGTGCGCTCCTGAACTTCATGTCTTGGCGCTTGGTGCTGGACTGAGGCTGGATGTTTTTTATTTTTAGGTATTGGATCGGGCACGTCTGGTGGTGGAGTTCCTTGGGTATAGAAGCGTGCAGCCACGGCGCGACGCGAGAGCAGGCTATGTGTAGCGATTCTTGCTCGCACATGTTGTGCAGCAGCGAAATTGCGGATTGAAGAATGAAGCGAACGGGAAACAAGGGGCGAAGGTAAGGACATCTCCTTGTTGAGATGAAGGTGGTTCTGAGATGAGTAGGGACAGGCACTGACAGGCGTAAGCGTCAGGATGCAGCGTGCACCGCAAGTTACTTAATGTACGCGACTCTCCAGCTCGGTTATCTCCTCCATCTCCCCTCTGCGTCTGAAATCTCTTCCAACTCATCCAGCGCTTCAAAGTCGATCTTTCCTCCTGTTCACTTCCTCTCAACCGCCGGGGTTCCTCATAACCCACAGCTGTGCCCTTCCCTCGGACGCACTTCGTTCTTCTAGTCTTTTATGGGCTTTTGAACCCTGGCTTCCAACTGGTTCAGAATCTGCACATCTCTCGAAAGTTTCTTGAGTTCTCCGCCTGTGCTTTGGACCGAATGCTAGATATTTTGAGCACCTCCCGTTCAGAGCTTTGCACTCTATCAACTGTCCTCGTTTCCGGGTGACTCTCATCACTGCCTAGTCTCTATTCTGTCTTCTACAAATGAATCCAAGTGCATTTTTAGCAATATTGTTATATGTGCGCCAACTGATAGCATTCCCATAGTATCGCCCTCGAATGTGTTGTGGTACTCGTCCTCAGACAGCTGCCTTCGTCGGGCTGCTGAGATCCCCTTACAATACGTAGGGCTTCTTATTGATGTACATTGAGTCGTTTATTCAAACTCCTGTCGTATTCTTGAGCTGCTTTGCTGGTTAGGTTTGAACCAATCGTAGCAATTTCATCTGGGTTTACATTAACAGCAACACTGTTTGAACTACCAGCTGAGGACGCTGCATATTTGGGTTTTAATTTGAGCACGGTACCAAAAAATTCAACTTCTGGCTAGATACTTTATCTGCACAAGAGCAGCAGAAACAGGCTGTAGGATTTTGCCTTTCAATGTTAGATATGGCAAGATGGCCGAGCGGTCTATGGCGTGTGACTCAAGCGAAAGCTTGCCTGCAGATGCAGGTTTCTCATCCTCGAATGAGGGCGTGGGTTCGAATCCCACTCTTGTCAGCTTTTTTGGATCTCATTCCGACAGCGTCATATAATATCTGAATCTGGAAATATTTTGCACAAGACCGCCACTGGCTTGGCTGGGCACCCACAATACACAATACACAACTATTGAGAAAACAAGACTTAATGCTAACAAAAGCATGATTAAACTCAAAGGAGAAAAATACCACAGAGCCAGAAATTTTCATTTTATTGGTGATTTTGGGCATATTCCCGAAGGCCACTCAAGGATGGCCCTACCATAAACCGCAAACAATAATGCCTCCATCGGCTCTTGGTCACACAATGATGGCACAAAAGGAAGTGGCATCAAAGGCGGTACTTTCTCCAATTTATACGCGCCCGGTATCGCGTCTTCTACACCATACCCGTCATATCGCCGCATAATGCCTCCCAAGCAACAGGAACAGATGAACGAGGCCTACATCAGACAGTTGTCGCGCTCAAAGCTTCAATCGCTTGCTAAGGTATGCATAACGCACTTGATTGAATAACGCGTTTTACTGATTCCACTATTTTTATTTTTATTCAGAAACGTAAAATTAAAGCCAACCTCACGAGTGAATCCATCATAGAACAACTCTTGGGGCGGTCCGGGGAAGAGGGAAAGTAAGTCGCGTGTTGTCTAGCTATTCAATGCCTTGCATGCTTACAACTGTGTTCATAGAGCCAAAGTCAACGAGAAATCCAAGACAACCATTGCCCCAGCATCCAAATCCAAATCTCATAAGACCCCCAAAGCCTCTAAAGCTCCTAAAGCTCCCAAGTCCCCAGTGAGACGTAGTGTCCGTCTACGCACACAAGCACAGTTGCGTTCTGGAAATGCAACCAATGAAGCTGCCTCTATACTCCCAGTCTTAGTGGCTGCGCCACTCACTACTGGCAGCAAAAACCCACCTCAGCCAATACCACAGCAATCTTGTGATACAGCTGATATTGTTGGCGCGAGCAGTTCAACAATGCCACCGCCACTCGTCGATACCCAAGTCCAAGAGACTCAGACGGGCCACGGAGAAGGGCCACAAACATACAGAGCAAGGAGGTTACGGCCTACGCTCGCCAATATATTACGCGACGCGTCACCAGCAATTGCCACTCGTAATTTAGAACATCAACCAGCTCACGATAGTGAACGAATCAACAATGCCGCTGCCACAGTTCATTTTTCACCAACCACAGAAGCGCAGGAAGCTACTGGGTCTAGTATGCACAATGTCGCGCAAATGCTTGCGCTATCGAGTCCTCTTCATATCCCTCTCAAGTCCTTGGACGAGGTTCACGAGCCTGAGTCGCCGAGCCATTCTCTGGAAGATGACGACCACCATATTGTAGATGAGCCAGAAGGCATGATGGCTGACATGGACGAGGAGATGTCCGAGAGAATGGAAAAACTTCAGCACGCCACCGAGGTGATTGAAAACCTTACAGAAGAAGTCCGTGAAGCTTTACGTGAGGATGAACATTTGCAAGAACGTCTAATGTCGTCCTACATCAGATGGCACATGAAGGATCCTGGGCCATTGATACCCGGAATGACAGAGTTCAGGGTATTCCATTCCACTAAATTCCCAATCGATTACCAGGTCGTCGATGGCAGCATTGAGGAGGTTGAGTGGGTGTTGTCCATATATCGATGATTAGGGTGACTTAACCTTCCTCGCTTTCAGTGATTATCTAGAACTCGTATACCCCGACGACTATCCTGCGGATCCTGTCGAGAATCAGCCAATAAGGTAATCGTTTTATCGACCATGTTGCGTCCAGCTCTAAAGTCAGGCATATCAGACACTATAATCAAGATGGAACACATGCGGTTGCAAATTCAGGGCGAATATCCAATCCATCAGTGTACGTTCCTTCAAGCCAGTCTATGTTAACAGCAGGTAACCCAGGTTTACAGAGCTGGACCGTCCAATGGAGCCATAGTTAGTCGAAAACGAGCCCGTGAATACGACGAGGAGGCTCGTGATACACCAGAAGACGATATCAGATACCAAGCTCGCCTTCGTGTTGATCCTGTCCCGCCAATACCAAACCACGCTAGTCGGGATGTGCGCGAATCCAGGTCAACACAAAAGGAGAATTCGTATACCAGAACAAACAAGGGCAAGGCAAAGATGACACAAGAGGAAGTAGAAGCCATGGAAAACGAGCGAGTTGAACAGGAATTACGAGAGGAGTCGGACGAGATGGATTTACACATGTTCGCAGATTCTGAGTCGGCCAGGGGTATGATGCCAACCATTCCTCAATCACCCTACGAGGCACCCCAAGAGTACGATATCCCAGCCTTGCCTGCAGCTTCAGAGCACGGGGATGATGTTACAACGAGAACGACATCGGTGTCAAGAAGACCTCTGATGCCCATGACCGTACATTCAAAAAAAGGCGGCCGATACTCTCATGAGAGATCCCCGACCCCTCCAGTTGAGCAAGTTGTTGAGAGATATCTTAATTACAAGGGGGACGAATGGGGAAACAATCAGCCCGCTCCTCCACGTATGAGTCGGAAGCGACGGAGGAATGCCCACTGAGAGCTGGATTGAGTATCATTTGTAGTTAGTTGTCAGTGCTACAAAACTAATACCCACTTGAGATGAGTAGTTTACCGAAATAGAATAATATCCTGACCGCGAGTAACAAAGGAACGTAGAACGCAGTTAAATAAAGCATTAAACAGGTCACTATTGTCTGTGTCCTTTACAATAACAAAGTTTGTAGTACAAGCTCGTAAATGCCAATGTCAATATTTACATCCAGTGCAAGGAACCAACAAGGACACCACGAATGACTTTGGTGGCAGTATGAATGAGAGTTGGGTGATATGAGGCACAGAGGCTAATAACCCCTGTATGCACCCCGCCCGGCCATATTTTGCGAGCCAAACTGCTGTGATGCAGACGGGGTATGTGAGCGGGGATGTTGCTGATGCTCAAACTGCTGCAATTGTATTGAAGCCGCAGGCGAATGCGATCGCATATTCTGCGATGATTGGTGGTATAGCTGCCACGAGGCGGAGGCTGCAGGGGAATGTGAGGGTGGGTATTGCTGATAGGGCGATTCAGCACGCGTGGTTACTGGACTGCGCCGATCGTCATGTAATTGGGAATAGCTATGTTGCTGGGGTCGGTGCATGGGAGCTTCACGGGTCATAGAATCGGAGTGAGAATGATAAAGAGGAGGCATAGATGATAAAAGTGATTGTCGAGAAGCTGAAGCGTGGTGTTGGTGTGTATATCCTGGAATCGCTTGATGCAATAGCGGTTCTTGGATGGATTCCATAGGAGAAAGCTCAATCTCCGATTGTTGAAGTGGAGTAGGGCCGTTGGCAAGATAACGGTCATAACCAGGTACACGGACCGATGGCTGAGAGCCATTCCCATTGGCGTAGAAGGCCGATTTCGACGACGATACTGGTGAATTGTCAAGTAAATTGACGGAAGTCACAGATCGTGCATCCCAGTCAAGCTCTCCCCGATCACGCCTGTAGAGTGCAGGATCATATGCGAGGTCATTCTAAGAAAAGTTAATAGCACAATCAACTATCATTCTTTTAACTTGTTGCCTCTGGTACGCACCTGATCAATACCAGCAATCTTGATTCCACCTGGTATAACCTGAGCTTCCATTTTCTGTCCTCCATACTCATCCAGTTTCGCTTGGTCACGGTTGATTTTCCCTTGATATACTTGACCGAGGAGGGGCATCATCTTGGCATGAAGCATAGGGGTAAATAATTCAGCATGCATCGCGGGGTGCCTGAACCGCTTCTCTAATCTATTCCCCTTTGCATCAGCCAAAGCAGAGTGAACGTGTGCAACTTGTACTTCTTGTTCAGATGGGATATACCACCTGAAGGCAGGAATGTACACTCGGTTAATATAGATTTTGTATGCAAAGACAATGAGAATGGGAGGAATAGTCGATAACCATTGCAGGGAACTAAACCTGTACTGAAGACCAATGGCTTACAGGGATTGTATTTTAGGAGAATAGCATTGGGAAGAGATGTATTTAACTCACTGAGAATCATGAGTGCCTGCATTAACAAGACAGAGAACAAGAGCCGATTTATAACGACATTCCAAATACGCTACGTATTCGAGGATCAGTAACGTTTTATTGGGTGTTACAATAGATACTCACGCCACCAGATTCAACTTTTGAGACGAAAACAAACATTAGTTGGTATTTGTACACCCAGGAACCCATCCAAAACACAATAGCGGCCGCTACGACTACTAGAGGCGCGAGAGGTGCGAATACAAGTCCGACAGCGGCCATAAAAAGCTATGACCTTTTAGTACCTATCAAGTAAATGAATTGAGAAACATACAAGATTCGAACTTGTAGTGTTGACATCAGCTAAGTATCTTTTGCAAGAGAGCTCGGAAACTCACTAATAAATTGCATATTGGAATTCAGGTGGTTGCGTCCATTCCCTAATGTCACGAGGAGTTCTGCCAAACACGCTATGCGGGAGTTAGTATTTTTAAAGGTGAGACAATCAAGGTAAAACCAACTGAGTCTTGAAAGAAATCCAGAGGAGGTTCACAATCTGAGCCAAGTCAAACACCACGAGGAACCCACGAAGACTGGAACACCACATAAGTAAGGACAACACCACTGGATAGTATGAAGACGCCATACGGGAAGAAGGTCAACCAATATGAGGCCTGATTGATGTACGTTCTGTTAATTGTATCTGGGAGGGCTTTGGGCACTGTAAGCAGGGACTTTTCTAAATCAGAACCAAACTCACAGCCTAGGTGTTCAAGGATTTCACTTAGGCTAGTCCGTTTGCCTATTTGTTCGACAAGCTCTTTTACAGAGTCTGCTCATAGATCAGGGAAAAAAAACAAGGTGATATCAGTGTTTCTTACTGAAGATGACGCCAATAAGTGTGAAAATAACAAGTTGACTGATGACAAGGAAGGCATAATAGCGGGCAATGACAGCCCTGTCCATACTTGAATGCGTTGTTGCTCCCATATACTACAACAGTGAGTACACTGATAGTGACCTAATAAAAACACCTACCCGAGTTAACCAGCGCATGACAATTGGGAGGAAGAAACCAAAAATGCCAGAAACTGCTGGCGGCAGCACACCAGACACGAAAGCAAATGAACCAGGAGAAGATTGGGACCAATCGCGGAGGAATGGCACATATACAGTCAACTAATAGGCGGTTAGAATTGTTCAGTGTGTGGTAACAAGAAAAATCGTACAGAGGCCAAGTTCGCGAGAACAGATATAACAAAGAGCGGCACCGTGTTAAAGAAGCAGACCAATGCAAGCCACAAGAACCCCAACAATTTCTTACGTGCAATTTCGCCATCAGATTTGTTCATATTCTGCCAAATCTGGAGAATGTTAAGTATTTTGCTCATGCATGACACAGGCATTACATACAATGTCCTTGGGATTTGGTGCGAGTTGAATTGTAGTCCCTTTGGGATTTTTGCCACTCAATATCTTCGCCACGATATGGGCATACGGAACCGCAGCCATACTGGCAAAGCCGTAGTTTTCCGGCTTCCGAGTATCAAACTGGGCGCGGTATTCCTCAATGGCGGCCTCGGTTCGCTTTAGCTTAGCACTTTCAAGGCATGATCATGAGCAAGGTAGCAAGCCATATGCATGCTTACTCACGTATAAAAATCTATGGCATCCTTCTTCACACCTCCACAGCCGAACATGCCTCCTACGGTGATGGTTGGCCTCTTTTTGCCCAGTCGACCACCCTTGAGATACTTGACCAACACCTCTTCAAACTGTCGGACGGTTGCGTTGTGGTACTCGATCAACTCTGGAAGCCGTCCAACTTTCCTTCCTATGTGCACACTTGTGGTTGGATATGGCACCCGCACCGATTCAAATATTGCCCTTAATCCCTCATCACTTTGATTCTTCTTAGGTACTTTCGAGACGACCAATGTGCGCGCATAGAAAGACTGTAGATACTCTGGGGAGCGGAACCAAGTACGCCGTAGTTTGATCATTTGCCTCCAGTGTATATCAACGCAGAAAACGATCAAAAATGACACGAGGTATGTGACAACAACATGCGCATAAAGCCAGGCGCCCCCGACATCACGGATGGTGAGAATACTGAGGATATCACGATCCTTGTCTTTGACATGACGCAAATTGTATGTTATATTGATGGGTATCAAGATGGCGCACGTGAGAAAAGCGACACCAGAGAAAAGCCAGCGAAGCAAACGGTTGAAGCGCAGAAACGTGACAGCATCCATGCCAATCTTGTCTAGCAACTCGGGCTCTTTGGTACGAATAAGAGGCGGAAGCCAACCGAATAGAGAGTCAGAGATACGCGGCGGCTGTTTCTCGCCTACATGGTATTTGACTTTTGGCTCATAGATGATCTAAGGGCAGGATGTGACTTAGAAAAGGTCTCTCGGTGACACCATGAGACTTTTGGAAGCCAATTTACCTTATTTTTGGGCCTTAAAATATTGAAAATAAGGATTGTCGCGACCTTGTATTGATTTGAGTGGAGCTTTTACGAGATCGTGGGTACAACTTACTGATACGACGCTCATCAGCAAAACCTGAGAGCCAACGGCGGCGGGGGCGAGGGTGCGTGATTTGTCATTGAAAAGATCATCAGCGGCTTGGTCTATGCCCGACATCGCTCGGTTCTATTGTTGAGAGGTTGGTAGAAGTGGGTTGATGAGTGCCAGCAAGCTGGGTTTGAAAATAGGAATTAAAGGTACGAGTGAGTATACTGTAAAAGCAAAGAATGGGGCACCGAGAACGTGAAGGAATATGGTGAAGAAGGAAGGAGAGTGGAGCAACGACCGGCGAGGTGGATGTGGTGAAAGAATGGGGTGGTTGCCTTAAAGATTGCTTACATGCCGTTACAAAGCTATTATTGGCCTTCTATTGTACTCCTCCCACAACACTCCCTTGCAATAGTCCATTCAACACCCTCGCTACACATCCTATTCCTTCTCGAACTTCCTCCCGCTCCCCTTCTGCTATCAACTTCATAAACCGACCCTCAAATTTGTCAGGATGAAAACGGAGCATCGCCTCTCGCAATTTTTCTCGCTTCTCCTTCAACGGCACAGGTTCTAAGGATATCTCGGTGCCACCGGAAATCAAAAACTTGGTTATAGCCTCCTCTGTTAAATTCTCGGCTCTGATGGGTGCCAAGTGCCGCGCAGGATTTCTGTGCCTGACTCCCTTGGAGTTTTCGTGGTAGATATCTATTATTGGCCAGGGGATATCCGCAAATTCAAGACCGCCGTGCGAACTCGTAAGTTGGTGGTATCCATCGTCAGACAGCATCATTTTCCATCTTTGATCATACTGTTCTCTCGCATTAGACCAGAGTGTGATTTCTCGCTTTGATTTTTTCCGTTTCCGGTCCTCTTCAGCGGCCTTCTCTAATCTAGTACTTTCTTCTTTCTTTGCCTTTTCCTCAGCAAGACGAGCAGCACGAGCCGCTTTTTTGCGCTCTTGCTCAGCATATTCCTCTGCATGTTTCAACCTGAAGGACGTATGAGTAACAGCTTTGATATATCAGTCATAGACTAACCTATACATTCCAACACGGATCCATTCGGCATACTCCTCGTCATCCATGTAACGAGGATCAGCCTTGGAATGATAATCAATATTTTCTGCTTCATACGCGAAATCTCCAGTTCTCAGACCGCCACCATATTTCCATCGACCTGGTATATGTGCGAACTCATTGAACTGAGCCTCAATTGAGTCAAGCCTTTCCTCATCATCCATCTGACTGAACATCTTTTCTCGAAATCTCTGTTCATCAAGTTCCACCTCAGTTGCATCATATTTCGACCTGTGGCTTTCATGACGCCGGATAGAGGGTCCGGGTCGTGAATCTTCAGGAATAAACTCTTCGTCGCTCGATGTCCACTTCCTCCCCGCCCTTGAGCTGTGCCGTTTACTAGTGGACGGACATCTGTCAGGGTCACTCTCGCAAGATGTTCGCTTTCGTTTCGATTTCTTCTTGAGTTTCTTACGTAGTTTGTGTGCGGCCTCTTCCTCAGGAGTGCGTTTAAAATGTAGCTTAGGCATCAGGCAAATGAGGTGAGATGGCGGTTTGTTGTTGTTACATGGCCACAAACACAGAAAAACATAGCAACATAGCCTCCACACAGATGGCTATGAGCGTTTACGAAAAGGAATCATGATAAATTTGCGAACGGGCTCGATCACTCCACGAGAGAATGCCGGAGAGAAGTATAAAGATACACCAAGGCGGACGGGTAACAAGGCCTAAATTGATCTGTCAGTTGAAATATAAAAATTTGTTTATGCAATGCAGTGATTACCTTCGTGAGCCCGTATGCAAGAATTGCATTGGCTATGTCTCCTGAAATGGGCTTAGTTTCTTGTACAGGTGAGAAGTCACCGGAATCCCCTGCTTTGCGCTTCTCGTATCCAAATACCCCGTATCTCCGTCCAACTCTGGAAGCCCAGTTATCACCCTCTTCAACCCAACTTTTCATAGTTTGCCTTGCGTACGAGATATACGAGCTGTTGTCCGAATGTGATGTAGAATCATCAGTGATGATGGCACTAATGACACGTTCGCCAACACCAAGTGTCCGTGCGCCATAGAAGATTCCAACGAGCGGAACGACAGCTGTGAGTTCATGAAGTACACCAAATGAGAGTATTAAAGAGGGGAGGGGAGCACCAGTGCGAGCGGAGACCGTTCTGAGTGCGTCCTTGTAAGCAGCTAAACGACTGCCTGGCATGAAGAAAGGCGTTAGCCCTAACCTTAGACTGAGTGTTAACAAAAAGCTGGTGTTGGCGTTTATTTATTCAGGATTTTCGTCAGAAATGCTCGTGATGCTCCGTTCGCGAGCTGCTCACTTGTCCTCTGTCCCGCCGTGTTCTCGAACACGATGGAGGAGGGCATTGTCCATGATGTCCGAGGCTGCAGAAGTCTCAGAAGGTTCAGCAACTCCAGAGTCACAAGTGACCTCAGAAGCCGCTCCGCAACGTAGAATGCGACCAAAAGAAGTTGTCAATTATCCCCCAGATTCCGCCCTAATTCGTACCATGGTTTTTCCAGAGTCCATGAAGGATGCGTTGGCAATCATTCGCGCAGTGGAACAGAAATATGGTCCTGTCAGGGAGTTCCAATTTCCACGGGTCTGTCTCTATTACTTGTCGTGATATATTTGACTCCCTGAACTTGTACTACAAACTCAGGACTACGAGAACCAAAGCAAGTATCAATCTTTCATAAGGGTGGCATTCCGCAACTCAGCATCTCGAGACAAGATACCTGTCAGCTCGGAAGAAATTCAAGTTGTTCTTCCTCCGCCAGTTCCTGTAGACCAACAAGGCGGAGTTGGCCTTGATGATCTCACTGAATTTCTAGATGCGGGCGTGGACGTTCTCAATCCACCACCACTTTCTAAAAACTCCCCAGTACCCACATTGAATGATACCATGGTCAGCGCGGTGGAAGAGACACAAGCAAAGGAAGAGGAAACCGAAAAACAAGAACGCGTAATCACTTGTCAAGTCATGCGAGCTAGTATGTTTCAGCCTCCCAGTACCCTTGTAGTTACTCAGTTCTGCCTAGATTACCCACTATTCACTCTCAGTCATGAGAACTTCTTTTGGAGACGTCAGCACCGCGATGCCGTAGCACGGAATCTACTCAACTGGGGTGGCTTCTATGAGTTCCCCCCTCTTGATAGTGCCACCAAGATCACCGAGGGCGACTTGTGGAAACCTAATGAATCTATTGGACATATCCGGATGCGTCATTGCCTCCGTATTGCTAGCAAGTACCTGGATCAGCCGAATCCGTACGAATATTCCCCGATTCCATCAGACGACCCAAATAGATCCCAACCAGTATGGGAGCCATTAACGGATTCAGCGGACAAACGAGACTTGAACCCTGAAGATATTGTCCTTGGCGAGCCCATCCAGCGCCTTCCAAAAAGTGCAGATACAATGAACGAGTTCGAGGCAAAATTCGCATCACCGTCCAACAATACAACTTCATCTACTGACCCATCACCCACTACACGGCCACCTGCTACACCAGCCGCAACCAATGCTCACACCACCACTTCCTCCACAGCTTTTCATGAAATAGAATTTAACACAAAGGAACTCAATACACAACTTCAAGCCGCACGCTCATTGGCACGGAGAGTGAATGAAGAGCAAAGAAAAATTGCCCGATCACGTCAACGAACTTCACTTCATCGGGCCCCGCCCCAAGTAACTCAAGTCCCTGTGCTGGAACAGGAGAGAAAAGTGGAATCAATCCC
The DNA here is from genome assembly GCA_002554575.1 of Amanita thiersii Skay4041. Classification (NCBI taxonomy): domain Eukaryota; kingdom Fungi; phylum Basidiomycota; class Agaricomycetes; order Agaricales; family Amanitaceae; genus Amanita; species Amanita thiersii. The sequence goes on from KZ301981.1 coordinate 83,747, forward strand.
TGAGTCAACCCCTGGACCAGAGTCGGAGTTGGCGAAAAACGATTCCCCACAAACGCAGAATAAAGGTGTTTTAGGGAAGTTTAAGAGCGCTTGGGGAGGTTTATTTTAGCTGATGTATAGATGGTATCGAAGTACTAGTAATTCACTCACAATGCTGCCATTAATGATCAATATGGGATAAATATTTGAACATGTTTATTTTACAAGTCAATGCACTCCAAACCATCGCACCAACAAGATTGGCAAAGCACACTGAAGGGAGTCAATCAAGATACTCATCGGGCTCGGTAACGACAGCAAGACATAAAAATGGGCTCAACAAGGTGAGATACAGCACAGACCTACCTGAATCCTTCGTTCCTTGTGAAATCATGACGGTTGGCCGTCCGAAAGAGATGGATTGTACAAGTTGCTGTCGGATGAGTTAATACCATGTATCCTGATGGTATCGTTCAATCCTTTCCTCTTGCAAAGTACCTCCTTGCAAATTTTGATTTTAAGCCCCTCTTTCGCACTGTCCCTCCTGTCTCTTGTTTCGGAATTGACTCAGAGGGCATTTACTGACATCTATCCCTTGCTAATAGGTTGTACTGCAAAGGCCGCGTCTTAGGCCACAAACGCGCAAAACGCAATTCACGCCCAAACACATCGCTTATTCAAATTGAAGGTGTTGCAACAAAGCAAGACGCTCAATTCTACCTTGGAAAGGTGTGCCCAAACCATCAACCACGCAATTTTATTAGATAACTTGAATACCGTCCTAGCGCGTTGCCTACGTGTACAAGGCTAAGCGAGAAATCCAAGGCTCGAAGGTGCGAGTGATTTGGGGGTGAGTCGCCGTTTGGCTCAGCTACTCAATCATTCATTTGACCAATCTTCTTTTACTCTTGCCATTGTATAGACGGGTGACTAGACCACATGGATCGTCGGGCGTCGTAAAATCAAAATTCCGTTCGAATCTTCCTCCTCATGCATTTGGTGCGAGCATTCGCGTGGTGAGTTGCCACTCCTGGGATTGTAGATGCGATATCAAGTATCTCATTACCATCACTAGATGCTCTACCCGTCCAACATCTAATTTCTTTATTCTGTATGCGTCATGGCCTCCTCTGTATTCATTCTACTACACGCATTACAATATGACCATGTTTGCATGCTTCTCATCTGTTTCAGCACCCTGATATAATGTAAAGAATGGAACACACAAACTGTTGGAAGCTAGTGAGAAACTCTCTCCCTTTGAGACTTTTGCCTTGGTCCGAGGAAAATGCCAGCTGGGTGACCGGCGTGTGAAGATCTCTCTGTTATTTCGAGATCCGCGCTATTCTCGGTCAACCCCACTAGCAACAAACCGGATCCCACAATTCCACTCTTTCTCGCGAACCAACATGTTGAGCATTCTCCGTTCCCAGTCTGTTCGTGCATTGTGCCCTACTAGCACCCTGTCCCGTCGCGCCGCTTCCAGTACTTGGCACCCTTCTTTCACCGACCATATACTAATATTTCTCGTTTGTAGGTGTTGCAAAGTTCGAATGGGAGGTATGAATTTAACTCCCTTTCACTCTGTATACCACCTCATTGTCACAAGGACCCGTTCAATCTTGAATCTCAATTGACGGAGGAAGAGATTGCCATTCGGTATGATATACTCATTTCCACTGGCATATAATCTTAATTGTACTTCTACTTGTAGGGATACCGCTCGTGAATACTGCCAGGCACGAATATCCCATTGTCAATACAGAACATGAACTAATTAGGTTGGCAGTAGCAAAGTCTTTTGCCTCGTGTTCTGCAAGGCTGGAGGACTGAGGGTACCTTTCTATTTTTGACTTGTGTGATTCACAGGTTTAATACCTTCGTCAGAATTCAATGATTCAATTCTCCCGGAAATGGGAAAACTCGGCCTCTTGGGTCCAACAATTCAAGGCTATGGTTGTGCTGGTATAAGCACTGTTGCATATGGGTTAATTGCTCGAGAAATAGAAAGGTTTCAAGGTTTCATATTTGTAAACTGAACCCGTTCTTATGAATGCTCTGTCAGAGTGGACTCGGGGTATCGTTCAACGACATCCGTCCAGTCGTCTCTAGTCATGCATCCCATCAATGAATTTGGTTCAGAGGCACAGAAAGAGAAGTATTTGCCACGGTTGGGTGGGTTTCGCATTCTATGCTGAATATACTTGTTACTGATCTTGCCTGTAGCCAAGGGGGAGTTGATCGGTGCTTTTGTTCGTCAATTCACTCTTCTTGCGAACGTGTGCTGAGGCTAGTGTAGGGACTGACAGAACCAAATCACGGATCTGATCCCGCAAGTATGGAAACCACTGCAGAAGAGGTCGATGGTGGTTTCATACTGAATGGCAGCAAGACGTGGATCACCAATTCACCTGTAGCGTATGTTGGTTTGTATCTGCTCGACCTCAACTCATATACGGTATATAGTGACTTGTTCGTTATATGGGCCAAGTGCAAATGGGATGGCAAGATTAGAGGCTTCCTACTGGAAAAGGTAGCCCTTGAACGTTGCTTTCGCTATCCTGGTCTCATTTATGCTACAGGGAGCAAAAGGTCTTACAGCACCACCCATCAAAAACAAGGTTGCATTAAGGGTTTCTTTGACGGGTTCCATTTTTATGGACTCGGTACGGGTCCCTCAAGATGCGCTCCTTCCCAAGTCCAGAGGTCTTGGTTCCCCTTTCTCATGCTTGAACTCAGCAAGGTATGTCCGTTGTATACCACCCTACTCTGGTTACAACCTATAATCCCTCTAGATATGGCATTTCTTGGGGTGTTATGGGTGCTCTCGAAGATTGCGTACACCGCACGCGTGAATACGCGTTGGAGCGTCATCAATTCAACCGGCCCATAGCATCGTTCCAGTTAGTGCAGAAGAAACTTGCGGATGCTCAAACCGAAGTTGCACTTGGTATGCAAGCCAGCCTCCAGGTTGGCCGCTTGAAGGACCAAGGAAAGGCTACTCCTGAAATGATCAGTATGATAAAGCGGAACAACTGCGGCAAGGCTTTGCAGCATGCTAGGGCTGTCCTGGACATCCTCGGTGGAAACGCCTGCGCTGATGAGTATGTTGAACTGTCTTTCTTCTGGATCTACCTCATCCAAACCTGCTAGATACCATGTTGGACGTCACGTCGCAAATTTACAAATTGCCAATACTTATGAAGGTTAGTTGTTACTCTTTTTGTTGTCTGATCTTCAGCTGACATTGCTTGATAGGAACACATGTGCGTATGATATCCTGTTATGCAAGGCATTTGATTCTGAGCTTTTGTGAACTAGGATATCCATGCCCTTGTGTTGGGGAGGGCCATAACCGGCATACAAGCCTTCGCGAACTGATAGTGTTGCAAGGAATCTCCGTAGGATATGCTATTACGCACATTGTACATATAGATATATACATTCATTACACATCTGCATTTCGCATGGTGGGATCAATCCAGTCAAGACCGAGAATTTCAAAAACTTCTTTTTCACTTTTTGGAGTGTAAACCTTGGAGTCATGCCGTCGTGTCCTACAGATACTGTCAAATGAAACGTCAAAGATGATGATGACACTACTCACAATCCAGTACTATCAAACTTCAAACCCCTAATTCAACCTCCAATAAGACAGTTGAACATACAGAGACTCAGAATCACTGACTTTTCTTCCTTGGCCCAAAGGCGAAGATCCCTTTCAAACATCTTGGATCCAGACCTATTATATAATGTTAATGAAGACAGGAAGTGACCTGGGAGTAAGTATGAAGCGAGTAAGCTCACCAGCCAATAACGGCCGTCCAATAGGCATCCGGGGATGCGAATATCAAGTCCAAACGCCTATAAATGCGCTTGTGTTTTCCATCGTCAGGCAATATGAACACGGTCAATGCTTTCTCAAGAGAATCCCAGTGAGTTTGGCGAAGAGCGTCCGGTTTATGGAATCCAGATATATCTGACCTCGCGCATGTCAGCCCAAGTCCATTGCCAGGAATATAGAACAAGACTGACGCATCACATGAGTAACAAGTCCTATTTCCTTGTGAGTATTGTGGGATACACTGCCGGGCTAGCACAACAGACCTCGCTCAACCAGACGCGCCGTTAACTTTTTACCCAACCCTTTAATGATATTACCACCGTGGTGCAGATCAGAATGGCTGATGACGATGTCAACGTCATTACTTTGGGGTTTACCACGCCGATAACTATAGCTGCATGAGAATGGAGGTTATTTGATGTATCGGGAGCAAGGCCTACCCGCCTACGACAGTGCTCACACATCCAGGTTGCAGCTCGTTTAGTTGTTTCATAACAGTTTCATGCATCTCCTCTACTTCCTCTCTCGGGATGGTGGTTGCAAGGTCTTTTCTGAGGGCCAATGCAACTTTTACGGACAACTCTGGCATTTGAGACTTGCGCCGAACAGGTTTCCCGTTTGGGGTGTATACCGTCTCTTCCAGGCTGGCGAGTTGCGAACTGTCTATGCCGGCTGGGACATCATAGTATCGTTCCATGTCCTCGAGTGAGCGCAAGCCAATCTCGTACAACTTTCGAGCTGTTGTGGGACCGATGCCATGTATCGTTGTGAAAGCAGAGAGGGCTTGGTACCGATCAGAGGCAGTGATCATTCCTTTTTTTTTTTTCAAAACATGAATGCGAGGTTTACTTTTTGCAACAGGAGGATAGACACACTACACTCTTGGATAGACCCTTTGTGTATAAACTCTCGTATCTGGGAGGATGAGTAAATGCTGGTGATTAACAGCTGACAATGACCTTGGATTGTATCTTGTCTCCCAAATGAGGCAACTTCTTGACTTGGACCTCCGAAGTAATGACGCGCGGAAAGGCTGATTTATGGTGATTCATTAAAAAAAAGATGCATGTATAATAGTAGTTACCTTTTAGAACCTAGATGTGTTTTGAACACGAGGTGGCTAGATGGCTGAATTCACAAGAGACATACGGCTATGGCACGACCATAACTCAGCGCATTTATATCCTTTCCCTCGAGTTCACGATGGCGCTGGAGTATAGCAAGCTCAGTGACCAAGGACTGATTTGGGCAAATCAGCGGAGAGGCTCGGGTGCAGGCATAACGGGATGCATAATTGGCCATTACTCTATCGCTGGTGATAGCGAGGTCCGATCGAGGGTGGAAATCGGGTTTCGGGCCAGTTGCGTCAGGATCGTCGCGTTCGGCTTCGGCTTCTGTGTGCCTCAACTCTTTAATGGCAGCGAAGCGTTTGAAATCAACTGGATGCCCCTCTTTCACTGACACTCGCAGCCAGTCTGGTGTGACGATTGCCTTTTCTCTCTGTTAAACGATGCTTGAGTGGAATGCATGGGTACTAAATACACTGTCGAGATGCTCTGACCGCTAGCCTCCACTCTATGTGCCTTTCCAGACGCTTTCTCATCCGTATGGCAGTGATAATTACATCGGCGTCGGGTAATTCGGTGCATAGTTCGAGTTTTGGGTATAGGCAACTGTCAAGATTGTCATTAAGGGTTTCAAGGAGGGTGTAGAGATCCGAAATAGCCTGGGGGAGTAATTTGGTCTGTAAAATGAAGACTTTGATAAGGTCCTGAGCGGAATGAGGCTCCCAAGAGTGAAACCGCCGCTTTTTGGTACCCTGTTCGTCGTCGTCTGATGAAGGGGATGGCTCTCGTTTGGTAGAGGGCATGGAGGAAGGAGATGACATCATGGGAAGCTGATTCTGATTGTGATTATCTGAGTCATGATTGTCAACATTCAGATTATGCAGGTTCAACCTCGCTCAATGACAGCAGCTTTATTCACTTGTTACTTACACCCTCACACCGTACATTCCCTTGTCGCCCTTGTCTCCATCTACTCTTTGGTATATCATATCATCTATCACATAGTTCACCTGCCATTGTGTTAGCAAAGGCGGTATCATCGTGGGAAGCAATTACTCTATAATTTTCTCATATGTCTGCCGTGACTCTGCTGCCCCCGGAATGCCACTCCTGCTCCTACTCATACTCTACCTCAACTAATACCCCGGCTCTTATTCTGGTACAGGCCTCTATCTGAACCCCAATGTCTTCACCACCATGCAACCCAGACAGATTCACTAATCCTCCCAACTACTCCTTTCCTCACCATAGACTATCGCGTACCCTTAGGGACCCTTCCAAGACACCCATCGTCCTCGTAGCATGCGGGTCTTTCAGTCCCGTCACCTACCTCCACCTTCGTATGTTTGAGATGGCCAAGGATTACGTCCGGCAGAATACCGACTTTGAGATCATTGGGGGTTATCTCAGTCCAGTCAGTGACATGTACAAGAAGCAAGGCCTGCTCTGCGCCCAACATCGGTAAGCCTTTCTCCTCGCTTCCCAACTTTTGCCCCTCGGCCTCCTTCAAGCCTCGTGCTTTATTCGTACCTTCACATTTCCTTCTTCGGTTAGATACTTCGGAGGGTTTAGTCGTTTCCGGGGAATACATTTCCATTCCCAGCAATGCCTTCTCGTTGATTCACATTCACATATGTCCTCTTTGTTGCATTTGAGCATACTCAGACGCTGTTTTTTTTTTTAGGGTAACGATGTGCACCCTGGCCGCAGAGGAAACGAACACTTGGCTCATGGTAGATACTTGGGAAGCGTTTCAATCTTATCAGCGCACTGCCGTTGTCCTGGACCATTTTGATTCCGAAATCAATACCAAGCTAGGTGGCGTACATACTGAAGATGGCGAACGCCGAAATGTTCGCGTCATGCTATTGGCCGGCTCAGACCTGATCGCTACTATGAGTGAGCCAGGCGTGTGGAGTCAGGCCGATGTGAGTTTATCTGCCTTCTCGTTTCCTTTTTCTTTCATTAATCCACCGTTTTTTTCCCAGCTCAGTCACATTTTGGGCCGATATGGCACCTTTATCATTGAGCGTGCGGGCACCGCCATGGACCAGGCGATTGACAACCTTTCACGCTGGCGATCCAACATTTATCTGATATCCCAACTCATTCAGAATGATGTGAGCAGCACCAAGGTAAAAACGTTTTTTTCAATTGTGGTTATCATTATTTCCCACAACTTGTATTTCACAAGGTCCGGCTGTTCCTTAGAAGAGGTCTCTCTGTGCGATACCTACTCCCAAATACCGTCGTGGACTATATAGAACAACATGGCCTCTATCAAGATGAGAGTGTTTCGACAGCATCTACCGCTGGATCAGACAAAGGCAAAGGAAAGGACAAGGAACCGTCTATCGGTGGTGCTAAGAAAGGGTTGCAGACGCAATCATAACATATGCTCTTTCTGCATAGAGCATGCAGCACATGTGAACAACGTTGCACCCGTGTTGTACGTCTTTTTTCTTCTTCCTTTCACTGCTCCTGGTCATCTTGTTTTTCATTATTAATTCTTTTTGACTAGGTCCGCATCTATTCTGGTTTGTTATGACTGTATGCACATATCTGTTTTTAGTGGACAAAGTCAAAGGGAAAGAATTAAACAACCTATTTCGTTTATGTATCGGTGGATGGTAGAATTAGTGATTCGCCGCCGGTGTTTCTTGCTCCGACTAGTAGGAGACAAATATTGGCTACTCTCCGGCACCCAGGATGTCTCAAGGTTCCAATGAGTACCTGCTTATGTTTTTCAAATGCTGGTCCTTGCTTCACATATCATTACAGAATGAATATGGCCTAGTAGATCATTTTTAGGCGCTGCATGCAGTGGTAGTAGGCAATGCAGCGGGACTGACAACTCTAGCCAGTGCTGCCCTGCGCGAAATATTTTAGGTTTTGGGGAGTTTTAATTGAGTGGTTTATATCAGAGTTTCGCTGACAAGGGGCACCACGTTCTGGACGGGTACCTCAAATAACCATATTTATGTATGCGACAAACATGGAACCTGGGATGTCGTCTATCAGGAAGACAACTAGTTGTCGTGGTTGGCTATGGTGACACCCACCTTTCGGATAATGACTCGTTTTTGTGATCTTTTTTTTAATTTAGACAGGCGGTCATTAGACCGGACACTGTGCTCATTGGTCATCGACCCTTGACGCAAGTAACATACTTCTAAACAAATTGGTAGCGAGATTGTATGCCAGGTTATGTCACGGAAAATATATACATAATGTATACCATGTTATGCACCAAGTTGTGCATGGATAGAGAAGTGAGTAGCTGGGATATATATCCAACCGAAGGTTGGATTCCGAGTTCAAAGAAGGTACAATGTTTCCCTGGCTTGTCGGAGCTTGAAAGGGCCAGCTGATGAGGTCCTCCTCGAATCTAATCCACTTTATTGACGCATACACCCTGTATGTATTACAGGTCCGTCTAAATGTGCATTGTTCGGTCGGGCAATTATTCGCGGCATTTGATTTCCGGACGGAACTCCTTAGTGCAAGACTCGTGCGAATACGAGCTCTTCGGGTGCTAGCACACTACAGTAACGCATGCTGATTCACTACGAAGTCGGATTCAAGTGCTATACCAAATAAGAGATGCTTCCGGTTCTACCTGTTGATAAGTCTGGTCAGTTTCGGATTGGTTGATACGAATTCGAAGGGTTGCCATTATGGCACCTGAATAACCATCTTCTAGGGATTATCACCTCTCCATGAGTGCGGACTGAATGAATAACCTTTGTAGCGCATGAGACACACTATACAAAGGGGTGAAGACTGTCACTGCCAAGTTGAAGCCGCCCGTGTAGTTTGGTAGGTTGGCTACTTCAGAAGGTAGAGACCGTTGTTCGTGCCCCACTTCGCTTCACATCCTTTGAATGGTGCCAGTTCGGGATTGCTTCAAGAAGTCTCAATGCCTCTGCATTCTCTCGCGATGCTCCTATTTTTCTATCCCAAGGCATATAAACCGACGATGGTCTGGTCATTTCTGTAGTCCCTTCAGAAATTTCCAGACGAAATAATACTATCCACAAACCGTACAGAATGGAGATCAAAACCAGCCAGCAAGACATACAAATTACAGACAAGGATAACCTCCCAATCGGGATTGACGAACAGAGAACAGTTCCCGATTCTGTGCACCGTGACCTAGAGCGCAGAACAATGCAAGTTAATACACCGTGTTGCGTGATCTTTTCCTCGCTAATTGAAAAATTTTAGACGGAAGATAGATATTCATCTGCTTCCGTTGCTGTCAGTGGTATGTGCATTAGCTTTAGTTGATCGAACAAATCTTGGAATTGCGCGGGTTGCTGGGATGGATAAAGATCTTGGGAGTTCAATGATTCAACAATAATTATTGAAAGCTAACAAGCATTTTTGCAGGAATTGGATGTTGGCTCTCGTTTTAGTATCGTCTCGCTCCTTTACTTCCCACCATATATCCTTTTGTAAGTTGAGCCCACTACTCCGAACGAAGGATGTATTTTCATCCATCACAGACAACTACCGTATAACCTCTGTATTCGGAAATTTGGCGCCAGCAACTTTATTGCGTTCAGTGTAGTTGCTTGGGGCGCTGCTCAATTAGCAATGGGATTTGTTTCCTCCTGGAAATATCTGGCACTCTGCCGGGTCCTTCTTGGCGCCTTTGAGGTATGTTTTAGTAATGTATCCCAGTTAAGATTTCCCCAGATTACAGTTGGTCCATAGACAGGATTCTTCCCTGCACTCATCTTTGTGATTTCCACCTGGTCAGTGTATCCCTGCCTCCGCTGACCACATAATAACAATGTGATACTGATTGTTGAACACCAGGTATATCCGCCACGAAGTTCAAAAGCGGTATGTCTATCACTGTATTTCGGTCCGTTGAACCGAGGGTCCCAAGCTAACCTCACTGTTGATGCCCCACATCAAGGTTCGCAATATTCTATCTACTTACTATCCTCGCAGCAGGGTTCAGCCCAATATTGGCATATCTTCTTACCCTGCTTGGTGGTAAACTTGGAATTTCGGCATGGGCATGGATATTCGTTCGTATTCGAACATTGAATCTTGAAATGTTGATCTTCTATTATCTGATGAACCTGTCCCTATCAGATTGTTGAAGGAGCCATAACAATAGCTTTTGGCATTTTCTCATGGCGATTCATTCCCGACTTCCCGGACCGAAATACCTTTTTGAATGCAGAACAAACACAGCTGGTCTTGCGACGTGTTGAAGAAGACAGGGGCGATTCCATTCCGGATGCTATTACAGTGAACAAGGTGAAAGATCATCTTCGTGACTGGAAAATATGGACGTTTGGTGTGTTCAGTTCACAATGACTGTTAAGTAATTTGTAATCGGAGTCACAGCGATGATGTATTTCTGTGCCACGGCGCCTGCTTATGTGAACGGGTGTGTTGATTCATTGATTTCTTTGGACCCGTCAAGAGCTAGTACAGGTTTTTTATGACTATCATCCTGAAAGCTATGGGGTGGAGCGTCAGAGATTCTATGTTACTCGTAAGCAGATTAACCTTTTATTAGTTAGCCAGTCTTCTAAGTGTAGACGTTTCAGAGCACTCCCCCATATATAGTTGCGGTCCGTGCAGGCTTTATTAATCTACAATACATTTCTCAAAGTATTGGAAATAACAGGGAATTCTGAATGTTCTTGTATCGTGGGCTTCAGATGTGTCTCTTCATAGAGTCGGGTTTATCGCTGTAGAAGCTGTCATTACGATCATTGGTCTGGTTCTCACCGGATTTACTGCTGATTCTGGCTGGCGATATACTGGTGTGTAGATTGTTCGGGATGAATATTGTGATGCTGATATGTACCTAGGCCTCTTCCTCAGTACAGCAGGGTCAATATGCTGTATCGCAGGTATACTAGCATATGTGAGTTTTTACCTTTTATTTAATTATGCTTCTCACTTGTTTCATTGTAACCAAATATAGTCCAGCAATAACGTCATATCGCATTCTAAAAAGGCGGTCATGACTGCATTGGTTGTGTCCTTTGGTGGTTTAGGTGGCATTTTTGCCACTTCAGCATTTCGGCAACAAGACTTCCCGAAATACATACCTGGTCTTTACGCAACCATCGGCTCTCAAATTCTTCTCCTGTGTTTATTGATAATAACTACAGTACATTTCCTGCGACAGAACGATAAGGCTCGAAACGATGCGTCGATTCTGTTGGAAGGGCAGCCTGGGTTCCTGTATACTTTGTGATTCGGCGGTGATAGAAACTTGCCACTTAGTGCCAACTGTAGACTGCAGGGCTTGGAATGCATGTAGTGGAGGCGTGTGATGGAGGGAGATGTACGGCCTTCTAAGAATGAGTCGGTGGCGGGTCCTGTCATGGATTTTGCCGAACGCTCCCGGTAAGCCCGCAGTGATGAAAATAAGATCTAGTCTCACAGCGCGCATTCGTACTGCACCCCTGCGCGTGAGCTCCTTCCAGCCTGCCTATACGGTTTGCGGAATGATGCTCCAAATGTGGGCTGTCTGTTCAAAAGTGAAGTATCAAGATAATAAGAATGGGGGTGCCGGTGCGGAAATTGTCAAGCAAGATTTGATTGCGCACTCCGCGCCCGCCCGGCAAGTTGCAGGCAATACACGCGTTCCGCCGCGGGTGTGTCAAGGTATGCACCGGATAGAGTATACGGGGGCGGAGTAGGTGAAAGAGATGTCAAGGAAGAACCAGTATCTGGAGCGGGAGCGGGTGTTGAAGAGGTGCTCGCTCTCGCTGTGTGGGGCGACAGGTAGTGTGTTTTCAGTAATTCAGGGTCACCAACTCATGTCATACATTTGTCCCCTGGAACTTTCCTTTCACTGAAGCCACTATACTTTATTTATATCAATATTGCGAATCTCTTCAAGACTGGTCCCCAGCTTCACCAATCAAATTTAATCCCCCTTGTTGCCCTTTCGGCCTTGCTTCCGTACGTAAATGCAGACGTGCTCTCAACACTAGTTGGCAGCCGCTTTTCTGCCACGCTTTATTTTACAAGCACCTTGAGAGGATCATCTTTCTCGGGAACCTTTGGAATCTTTCTACTTTGTTTCTATTTTCTTTTTCTCAATGAACACTTTCAATGCACCGGCTTGATCTGTCATTTACAGGGTCGTGGTCTGAGATTCTCGTGCATGTGTTTTGCTTTTGTCATCCCCTTGGTTTGCAGCCGTGTTGGCTTTGTAGCTACTATTTAACCCCGTTCATCCATCCCGGTAAAAAGTTTTCGCCTGTACCCCCTCTCGCGTATCTGCACCACAATGACGCATCAGAAGCTCCTCTATGCTGAATCGGATAACCTTGGCGAGTCGGTGTCCTTGTCGAAGATTGAATCCTGTGAAGATGAAAAGGAAAGTGTAGTGTTTGAGAGAAGGACAATGTGCGCCCGAGCAGTTGGAGACTGACGCTACCATTCACCTCACAATGTACTTCAGGCGCTACGTCGATTGGCGGGTTCTCCCGTTGCTAGCAATGATCTACGCGTTCGCTCTGATTGATAGGATTAATCTCGGTGCAGCCAATATCGCAGGAATGGGAAAAGATCTCGTGAATCTTTCTTTGTATTGTGCTTCTCCTGTTATCTGTACTTCATGCGGCTTTGTAGAACCTCAATATCAAGGGGCGATTTAGTATTGTCACTTGCGTATACTTCATACCATATGTGCTTCTGTGGGTGGACTTGTTCTTTTCTCACTGCTTCGCATTGCTGACGAATGGTTTAGGCAATTACCTGGGAACCTGGTTCTCAGATATTTCGGTGTCAGGAACTGGATAACTTTCTCCGTTATTGGATGGGGTGCCGTCCAATTGGGCATGGGATTCGTCCCAACTTGGGGCTATCTCGCTCTTTGTCGTGTTCTGCTAGGGGCATGTGAGGTTGGTTCTGTCCCCTCCATCCCTCCTTTGTCTGTGATACCTACAATAGGTGACAGGCCGCATACTTTCCAGCAATGGTCTTTGTCATTTCTACTTGGTATGCTTGGATGAATATAATTCGGCATCGTTCTTTACTAAGCCAAGTGATGCGATCATCTAGGTACAAGCGTCACGAAGTTCAACAGCGGTACGTCAATCGGCATACCCATTGGGTTAGTTTTGAATTGAACGATTTTCTCTTTATGAAGCTTGGCAGTGTTCTGGTTGATATCTATTACAACGAGTGGCTTCAGCCCTATCCTCGCTTATGTATTTAGCTTGCTTGATGGAAAACGCGGCATCGCAGGTTGGTCATGGATTTTTGTGAGTGTCACACACTGTTTCTTTTAAGTTCTCCAGAACTCTAACCGTGTATCACCATCCAGATAATTGAAGGAGCAGTAACGCTATTCCTTGGAGTCCTGTCCTGGTACTATATACCGGATTTCCCTGACCGGAACAAATTCTTGACTCCACAACAGACGGCTTTAGTCCTTAAGCGCGTAGAGGAGGACCGTGGTGACTCCTTGCCAGATCCGTTGACTCGCGAAAAGATCGTGGCTTATTTGCGCGATTGGACATTATGGGCATCAGGTACCACAGATTTCCCGTAGCCATACTCTTTTTGACTCCTTAAAATAGGACTCATGTTCATGTGCGCCAGTATGCCCGCATGTGAGTTCTTTTTACGAATTTCCAGCGACTATTACAAACCCACAACCACAGACGCCTTGGCGTATTATATTTCCATAATTCTCAGAGGTATGGGATACTCGGAAGCTACTGCGTTGCTTTTGGTGGGTTTCCAGCGTGGAAGGAATAGAATCTCCAGCTTACCAATGTCATTGAATAGAGTGCGCCTCCCTACGGTCCTGCGGTAGGTTTTGGTATTTCATTCGGTATCCAATACAAACCCAAGTGACAGAAGCTGACAATGGCAAAACCTAGATTTTATCCACCATGTTTTTCTCATGGCTGTCGGATAGGCATAAACATCGAGCCGGTTATATTCTTATTCAATCAGTGATATGTATTGTTGGAGTTCTCCTTACAGCCTTTGCCAACAATCACGGAGTGAGGTACTTTGGTAGGTGTGGAGGCAGAGGATATGCGATGTCCGCCACTGAACCTAACATTTCATTAGGTACCTTTGTCCTCAACGCAGGAAACGTTGGGACTATTCCAGGTGTGATTGCATATGTAAGCAAGCGCATACATGTGGGTTATGAATGACTCAGCTTCCCCTCACATGTATACTTTCCAGGCTTCAAACAATGTCGCATCACAGAGCAAAAGGTGAGATGAGTGGTAGTATGAAGAAGGAAAGGCCTGATCACATACCAATGGTATAGGACAGTGCAAAGTGCAATGACAGTTCTGTTTGCGGGCATTGGAGGAGTCATAGCCAGTACTGTTTACCGTTCCCAAGATGCACCTCGCTACATCCCAGGTACAATGTTTCCTAGGAACCACGATTTGCTGTATTGACGATTCGTCACAGGTTTAATTGCTACTATGGCCACGCAGGGATTATTAATAGTCGTCTTGGCAGCTACGCACCTGCACTTCAATCGTATGAACAAACTATCTAGGGCCGGTAAGCTCAGCGGTCCGCTCGAGGGGAGGCCCGGGTTCTACTACACGTTGTGAAACTTGATCCGGGTAATGTGCATATAGCTAAAGATGAAAGAGAGAGCAAAAATACATGTAGATTATGACTAGAGTCCAGGATAATTAGACAAACTTCGAGATTGCTTACTGAGACTTTGTGACTGGTGATGAAAAGCGACCACACAGCATTGAGGCAGGAAGCCTCGTGAGCGACTTTTGTAGGAATCTTCGGAGAATAGTCATCGGACCAGAGAGGCGAGTATCTTGAGGTACACTACAGGACACTCCTCGTCATGGAAGAGAACTCTCATGAACAACAATGGAGACTAAAAATAGGCACCATGGCAGGTCCATCAGCGGGGATTTGATGAAAACGTTTATTTGGCTTCTCCTCTCTTTGGGTGGGTGAATATCGCTTATAATGGTAGCGTCTGGCCGTCCATGGTCATATGCAGACAAGCGAGGTGGTTCCAGAGCGGTGCTAGCATGGATGACGCCAAATATACAACAAGGCTAGAACTACACTGCGCGGATGAATTGTGCCGTACTTTGAAATTGACAGAATGCAAAAAAAAAAAAAAAAAAAAAAAAAAAAGAAACAAAACTAACTCGGTGTGCGCTGGTTTTTTTGGTGATAGTTGAATTAGAGTTGAAGCGAAAAAATTCCTTCATCTCCGCCCCCTTTTGACTATGCAGGACCCTTGACCGGCCAAATGATAATCAATCACCGAGGGCGCTCGAAGGGAAGGAGAGAGGGGGTGGCCATCGTGATTGGTCAAGTGACTGCAGGAGCGCGCCGTTTCGCCTGAACTAAGTTCCCCCTATGGAGTAGTCGAAAGGAAGAAAAAGTTAGTTAGGAAGCTAGTAGGGACGATCTTAGCCTTGATTATACTACCTGTCCGCATACACCGATGTTAATCCGTGCAGAGAAGTCATGTCGGAGCCTGTGTTTCCAATCCAATGGTATGGATGTCACAATGGGCCCGGTGGTTTTACTTTATTTTTCTTTCGAGCGCGCTGCGATGGCGAAACGTTTCAAGCGTGAGTAGGATTCAACCGGTTCTGGCAGGAGAGGTCAGATCTCTGTTATACATCTTTTTTTTTTTTGATGTTATTGACAGATGTACTAGTAAGTTGATGTCATCTTCTGATGTCCATTTGGGAATGGGTTCGGTAATTGCGGGCTGTTAACTGCGTCCCCTTTAGGGTTATGCGGGAATTCAGGATGAGATAACTTATACCTGGACCACGTTTTAATAAACAAAAATGGGAAAGACGCTGTTAATCAGACGCGATGTTGCCTCGCATATGACCTTATCGCGGTCCGGGAGGGGATGGGGACAGAGGAGAATGAGTGTCATGTGTGAAGTCGTTTGTTCGGACGGCACAAGATAATGGAATGGAAGGCTAGCCTGAGTGTGTGCAAGGGGGGAGAGGATAGACAATCTGACTCTGATCCTGCGTGAGTGCGTGTCACGAAAAAAGACAGATTGAAAGATTGAAAAGAATTCGACATCAATGTAACCCGGCTCTACTTACGAAAAGAGAAGAAAGGAAGAAAAAAAAAAAAAAGGTGATTCAACAAAATTCCCTGTCATCCGCTGTGGACTAAAAAATGACAGATTGAAGTGATAGGTATAGGGTCGCGGCATTGTAGTTAGTCCATTGGAAGTGGAACATGGATCAACAGGTTCATTTACGCCTGGGGCCAAAATAGAGTTGTGGTGTTTACGATTGATTGACTGTGGGTTATTATTTTTTTTTATTCCGCGGCATAAAAGCAATTTTGAATACCGATTATCTCTGGAGATGTAGTGCAGGCCACTTCGTCCCTGTAATGAGAGGGAAAAAGAAAGAAAAGAAAAGAAAAGCATTTTTCACAACAAAGAATAATAGATTTATTAGATTTTGACCTCGGACGACTGACAACATGTTCAATTGATCGCTCCAAAGCCGTGTTTGGATGTCCTCGGAACAAGTATTCTCCCCAATCGCTCGCGCTCACCAGTGTGGACGTAGCATTGAGGAGTGGAGACAGTGATTTTACAACGATGGTAACAGGACAGGCATGTTGGGAATGTGTATGTACTGTGGATGCAGCGTGGAGTGCACCTAATGGTTATACCGTAGAGTGACTTGGCGGGTGGACACACAAGGGTCACCGGAATTTGAAAATAAAATAAAATAAAATAGAGCCAAAATGGAAATTGTCTTTTTTTGGACAACTGTGGGGTAGCGTAAAACGGAGGCAATTAATTATATTCTGTCACCTTGTGGTTGTTGGTCAAGTGCAAGGGTGACATACGCACGAGATCAGTGGACATAGTTAAGCATATGCATAAGATTAGGATGGTGTATTATGCTTCATGACGTCCAAATAATCAAACTGAGTTTGGAGGACCCGCAAGTCACAGGTTGAGGGATAGTACAGGCTGCGAGGATAGAGTGGGAAGATGAAATTGGGGAGTTGGATCCGGATGGGACGGGGGGGAGAGATGAAGAATGTAAGAGGATAATGGTATAGATTATTAGACTAAGATAAAGGTGGATAATGATGTGTTGAGTGAGGGACGAGGGGGTGGTGAGGAGAGGACGAGATCTCGGTATAGAGTCGGAGGGAGAGAGAGTGAGTGGGAGTAAGTGCGATATAAATCCGGACTTGACCAAATCTGGGATTCGCAACAACAACAACTCAAAGAGTCTTCTCCGGTCCCAACGAGACTTTAAAACTCCAAGAAAAATGTTGACAGACTCACCATCCCTCCCAATGTCCCACATTATCGCTCCAGATGCTCCCCTACTCTCACCAATATCTCCAACCGACTCTTCGTGGGAGTCACAAAATCCACTTTATTCACCCACAAACGATTCATTCAACTATAACTACTACTACCCTTCCCCTCCCAGCAGCTCCGTTTCCCCTTCTCTCCCTTCAAGGATGCTCAAACCTCGCATGTCCACCGATTCCCTCTCAGAGTCTGAGCTCTGTCTGCCTACCCACCAAGTCTTCACCGTGCCTCAGCTCGCACAAGCCCATCTCCCCCCCTCTCCTGCCCCTTCAAACACAAGCCACTCTCATTCCTACCCCATCTCCCTCCCCAGCGACCGCGATATCTCCTCCCCCTCCCTTTCTCCACTCGCTCCCTCTGCATCCCCCGCCCATGCTATGAAGCGCTCTGCCTCACCCCTTGCTGTCGTCCCCAAGAAACCTCGTTCTGGGGAACGCATAAGCAGCAAGGATTTTGTACCTCCTGATGTCACCGGCTTGAGTAAACGGGAAGCCCGTCTAGTCAAGAACCGTGCCGCTGCCTTCCTTAGCAGACAGCGGAAACGTGAAGAATTCGAAAACATGGAAGTGTGCGTTTATTCCAACATACCCTTCATCTAGAATTCTGTATTCACAAAAATTTTTTGGAACAAAATTCTTTTTTTAATCGCAGTCGTGTTGCCGAACTCGAACAGGAGAATGCAAGGCTTCTCAGCCTCACTCAATCCGGCAACACTAGTTCGCATCCGAAACAGCCTGACGGCGAGCTAGTGTCTGAAATAGATCAGCTTCGTGCTCAGCTCGCTGCTGCTCAAGATAGGGAACGCGAACTTAGCGCCGAACTGGCTTCTAAATCTACTTCTAGTGTCGCTTCAGTCAAAGTTGAGACTGCTGATGCTCATTCTTCTCTTTCTTCGCCACCCCGCACCCTTTCAGCTGCTCCTTCCCCTCATCGATCCGGCGCTAGCCTGGGTCTTATGGTAAGTTCATCCTTTTCTTGTCATACTTTAGCTAATCCAATCGCTAAGCAGGTCCTTCTTTGTACTCTCCCTACTCTCCTCTCCATGCCAATGCAGAATACTGCACCCTCTAGCTTCTCCGTTTCTGACCCTCTTCCAACCTCATCAACATATGAATATAATTCTTATTTACCCAACGAGTACGATTGGGCCCGCGCTAATGGTCAATCTATGATGGACCTTGATACCGAACGCAAGGGCCGCATCAACCCCACACCATCAACTGTTCCTACTGCTGGTAGAATCGAGCTCACAGACGTGGATACCCCCGCTCTCGCTGGTCTCAGCGGTCTTGATATCTCGTTTGACACCTCTCCCTCGGAGGATGGTAAAATCCGCGTCCGAATCCACCCGTCGTCATCGGCTTCTTCAAGAGCGGAGTCTCCGGCCGCGATGGATTTATCTTCAAGATCAAATATTGCTTCTTCTCCACTAGACATCTGGGGGTTAGCCCCAGATCAAGCAAAAGGAGGTTCATTTTCGACGGGAATGTCCGCCTTTTCGTCATCGTCCTATTCACTGCAGTCACCAACGGACGATCCTTTCTTTGGCATTGGCACCACCACCACCGATTATGGCATGCTCTCTACCACTGCCTCACCCGTGTCGTATTCCCAATACAGTGGCCTATCATCGCCCATGGAATACGGACAGCTACCCGAGTCAACCTTCGCTTACGGCTCCGAGTTTTCTATCCCAGACAACTCCACGGGTGGGAAGCGTCGTGTGAGAGTAGCTCTCAAAAGCTTGCCGGTGGCGGGCGGCGAAGGTGGCGAATGGGAGGTCCAGATCTGCTGATGATCCTGAAGGGCTGACCTGTATTATTATCCTCAACGTCATCTATGCATTTCTCTCTGTCTATGGCGGATTGGAAAATGTTTTCTTTTTTGTGTTGGTTTCTAGTTTCCTTTTTTTTTTTTTTTTTGGCGTTTGTTTATTGCTTTTTTGCCTATCTTATTGCAGTTGCCTGCCTGTCTCCTTGTCGTCTTATTGACATGCGCGTTCGTCCGACAACTCCCAGCTGACAAAGTGCGACTCCCACAGCCACGGTACCGGACCCCCTATCACACCTCTTTTTTTTTTTGTCTCACCATCTTCCCTCTGTATTATCGCAAACAACTGCACTTCCTCCCTCCCATTGCCCTTGCTCTCTCTCTCACACGCACACGGATTGCCGGCACGCGCATATACCAATCTTAAAAATTATCTTGCAAGCGCGACATTCCACACGGACAAACAGGCACCTGCTTCGGCTGCTTTTCCTTCCTCGCGTCTCTTTCTGTTGTTCCCTTTTGGCACATACAGCCTGGCCTAACTGCCATTCTTGGACTGTTTCTTGTCTTTGTGTAAAAAGTAATCTATCAATATGGACAGTTTGATTTTTTTTTTTTCTCTCTCTCTTTTTCCATCCGCCAAAAAAGGACTCTTCACAATCTAGTGATAATTTCGTCGTTCTTTTGTTTTCGTTTTTTTGGTTTAGTATCTGGGCAGGCCTCTCACTACCTGTTAGAATCATACCTGGTTCCATTAGCTTACTATATTACCCACGAATAGTAGCATAGTCAATATATATGATTATCCCAAATATCACAGTTTACCCTGTAATGGTATGTTTTCGCAATTGACGGGATTGACCGGGTGTTGTGTACGCAAGGTAAAAGTAAAAAGTAAAGTTAATGTTTGTCCTCTATTATTATTTTATTTTTTCCTGGCAACCCCAGTCCATCCTGTAAGGGTACCAGTCAGCCAATCATCCTAAACAGCTCACTCGAGTTCTGAACAGAAAGAGAGATCAGAGAGGAACTTGGGAAAAAATCATGACATAAATTAGATAGATGGTTTGAAAACAGATTTCCAAAAAAAAGCACATTCCTGCGTGTGGGATTTTCAAAAGTTTTTTAGATGCTGACATGACAGTAAAAAAGAAGCCATCCCATGTTTTCACTATAGGCGCGAGCAGTTGGAACAGTGACAGGGTGCCTGGGCCACGGTTAGAAGGCCACTCTCAAATCTTCTCTTTTCTTTCTTTCTTTCTCTCTCTCACGCGTTTGATCACGGCCACATATGAAAATGTTTTAGCAGATCTGGTGCGTAGCAGGTTGGTCAGGGATCGTAGTGTAGGAATGTCATTCTAAGATTTGTATAGCTAGTGGGAGATTTAGTCATTAGGAGCAACGCTCCCACTCATGAAACAATTAGTCCTATGGTAAACGGGCGCGCGTCACGACGGGCCACGCGATACACGTTGCGTTTGGCAATAGGTAACGCATGCCGTAGAAGTTCAATTTTAGTAACCTACATCTGTGTGTCACATTCGAAGTTGAACGTTGAAACATGCGGTAATGTGCCCGGCGCATGCGCACTCTCTACGCCATCCATCAGTAAACAATGCTTGGCTCTTTACGGAATTGCCTCGCGCCGGAATTGAATGAAAGAATTGAAGGGGAAAAAAAGAAGAGTAAAAGAAGGTTTTTCTTTGGGCCGACAAGTGACATGTACTGTATACAGTTCTATACAGTGACAGGTCAGGTCAGGTCAGAATAGGCAGCTCGGGCATTCGGGTTATATTTCGTCACTTTTTCTGGGCGGGCGGCTCTTTTTTGCTTTTTTTGTTTGTTTGTTTGTTTGTTTGTTGAAATGAATTAACAGTGGGGAGAAGGAGGGGAAGCACCCTTGATAGAAGGATTTATATCATAGTTGGTTATCAACCGTGCGTAGATTGCATCGATGGGGTTTGAGTTGGGTGTGTAGGTGCGTGGGCGTAATGTAATTTGGCGAGGAATCGACGATCAACTTACTGTATCTTCGGAAGCAGAAAAAATCGTTTATCGGAGGTCCGTTGAGGAAGGACATATTGATTGTTTCGACAGAACCAAGAGTCCCAATAGGACCTAGACACAAGACATAGCGCATAGCATCTGGACCAGAGTTTAATAACGGTTTGAAGAAGAAAAAAATGTAAAAGAAAGAAGAATAAGGGAATCGGCATGTACGTGCCTAAACAGAAGAAAGTTTCACTAGTTGGAGTGCCAGCTAAAAAGCCATTTGATAGCCCTTAGTGTGGGTGCGGGATGTTTTTGTTTTTGAAAAAAAAAAAAAAACAAAACACAGTTACTGTAATCTTCGCTCTTTTAGGAAGAATATGGGGAAAACATAAACAACGAGCAAACTAAATTTGCTTTTCCATTCATTGTAATAGTCCCATTTAAAATTGAATGAATGTCAGAATCCTGTAGAAGCAATGTTTGGCGCTAATCTTTTTTTTTTTTTCTTGTTTAAATATTGATTAGAGGAAAGGTGGAGAAACGGAAAATGGAGTGAGAAAGCAAACCTCCAGATTAACTCGCAGCGCCAAGACCTTGAGAAGGTTCTCGTTCGCGGTGTAGGCAAGGACTAGCAGCCCGATACCCATTCGCTACTACACTTTATTCTAGGCCAGAGCGAGGACTTTGTGAACGAAAATAAATAAATGGTCCAAAGAGAGAAGTTGATGGAAAGATAGTTCTGTCAGGCACGGCCCGGTTCGGGAGCGCGAAAAATGCTGGTGGGACACATTTCGGCAAATAGAAGACGAAAGAAGTAACAGGGAATGGGGTTTCGTGCAATAAGATCTGTCAAAGTTAAGCTTTCTTCCTAGTCCCAGTCTGTGCAACTGCAGTCTTGTGTATGACGTCCGCTTCGGGAGTTTGTATGGTGATATGTTGAGAATACCTCCAAAAGCATAGACTCCAGGAGGAGCTGCCAGAGATGTAATAAGATTTTGTTAATCAACTGGTTTAGTGCA
The DNA here is from genome assembly GCA_002554575.1 of Amanita thiersii Skay4041. Lineage (NCBI taxonomy): Eukaryota > Fungi > Basidiomycota > Agaricomycetes > Agaricales > Amanitaceae > Amanita > Amanita thiersii. The sequence goes on from KZ301981.1 coordinate 105,749, forward strand.
TTACTCGGAGCTTGGGGGGGAGGGGGGGGGACATGGTGTATGCCTGAAAGAGGTACCTCTCATGTGCACTGGGCGAGATTGTGTCTGTTTTGCATTTAGGTCGGCGGAATCACCTTATCAGCGAGGATTCATGGTGATTATGGTGATTAGACCCAGGATGTCATACACACACATAGTCACTAGCGCATGACCTGCGGAGCATTCACCCTTCTCGGGGATCCAAGGAGACCACGAGTTCAGTGTTCCTGCGGGAGGGGGAGGCTCAGTGTGCAACCGGGTTGATGTTGTGCCAGCCATGTCTATTGTGTTACATGCATGTGCCCACAGTCGTATATGATAATATAAGTCAGGATAGATTGGGGGGTGGTGAATGGGAAAGCGAGGCTGGGTGGCGTCCATAATCTGATACGCACATAAGCATGGAGGACGAATTGATTGAGGACTATTTGAAAAAGGTACATTCATCCCCGATGTACTTCACATGCTACACACCGAGGACCTCATGGCGCAGAATTGAGTCTAATCCAGCACCCGTGTGAGCAAGTACAATTGCTCTCAACTCGCGTATGGACCATCGCTACATGAAAAAACCGCACTACAATACCACGGGATGGGAGGCACAAACTTGCGGCAGAAGGTAGCGGGACTAATCGGATTATGGACTGTACTCCGGATTATGGACATGGACTGTACTCGAAGCCAGTGACCAATCATGCGACCATATGGGCACTTCAGCTGCCTTCAAATATCCCTCCCCCACCTCGGCACGAGCGTACCGACTCCAACTCATCGCACCCATGACTTCCCCCAATAGCCTCGTTTGTTTCACCAACTGTTTGCTCCCTCAAGAGGATGGCAACCTTATTGAGAAGGATTTATGGATAGACCAGCGACGAGGCATCATACTCGATGCTCAGGTAGACCTATTCCTGCTCGAGATTTCATTCAGTACTACAACGTTCTGTTTCTATCAGACAACTTTCTACTTACGAAGAGAGCGACCAAACACCGTTATTGACCTTGGCGGCAACATCTTGAGGAAAGTGTTTATTCTTATTGTCAACATTCCACTTGGCATCTTTTTGAGTCGGGAGCCTTTGCTAACTTGTTTCACAGTCCTGGTTACATTGATTTACAACTAAACGGCGGCTATGGGTTTGATTTCTCAGTTTATGATGGAGACGACGAAGCCTACAAAGCAGGAATGAAAATGGTTGCAGAGAGGATCGTGGAAACGGGGGTAACTTCGTGAGTTTAGGGGAGGATGCTATGCTGCCAACTCTATCCACTGATAAACTACAGACTAGTTCCAACTGTCATCGTAAGGCCACTTTTGTGAGCACTTTAGTGCAAACCTGACACAGGGACAAAAAGACACAAGAAAAGTCCCTATATCCTAAGCTGCTACAATTACTTCGCCCATTTGCTACACCTACGTCAGCAACACTTCTAGGCTGGCATGCTGAAGGACCATTCATTAATATTTCCAAGCGTGGCGCTCATGCGCCACCCTACTTGCTATCTGCGCCTGAGGGAATTAAAACCTTCGAAGATGTTTACGGCGTCAGTAATATGACAGACGCGGAAGATTGGACGATGTCTGGCACGAATCAAGAAGTGGGTATCAGGATCGTGACAGCTGCCCCAGAAATCGAGGGCGTTATGGGTGCGATAGCACAATTGACAAAGAGGGGCATCATTTTTGCTGTCGGTCATAGGTTTGGAACATCCATCTTGCAGCGGTGAATGGGACTTACTCACTCCACTAGTGTTGCCAAATCAGACATAGCGACAGACTCTGTTCGGCAGGGAACGCGCCTTATCACCCATCTATTCAATGCCATGCCTCAACTCCATCATCGAGATCCTTCTATCATTGGCTTGCTGGGTGCTTCGCCTTATCTCTATTCTTCTTTCTCTCCAATCCAATCTTCCACCACTACTCCCCAAAGAGGCCACTCAAGGGTAGGCAGCATAGCCAAAACTACTGGGGGATCTGAAGCAATAGATGAGAATGTTACACCCCCTCAGACACCCCTATCCAGGCGTGGGGGGGTCATGGCACCCGCTTTGAGTGGAACTGTCACACCAGTAGGTGTAAATAGCGAAGGTGACCAACTTGCACGTACAATGGACTTTGAACGTCCCTTCTATGATTTAATTGTTGACGGAATTCATTGCCATCCCAATTCTATTCGGGTAAGCCTGAGTTGTACTCAATTCAACATGAACTCCATATCTTAATTTCCGACTGTAGCTGGCATATTCGTCGTTCCCAGAGCGATGCATCTTGATAACGGATGGCGAGTCATCCCTTGCACCATTCCAGCTATAGTTGTTGACACGCTTCATATAGCTATGAAGATTCTTGATCCGAACCTTCGCGACGGAGTGTATGAGTGGCGTGACGGGAAGCGTTATGTCAAGGAAGGACACAAGCTCTACTTGGAAGGAACCAACACCCTCGCAGGAAGGTGAGAGAAACCGTCTTGTTTCTCCGTCCAACTAAGTTTACACTCGCCACTTCCAGTGTCGTGACCCTTGACACGTGTGTTCGTAACTTCACAAAGTTCACTGGCTGCACAATTGGCCAGGCTATAAAATGTGCAACATACAACCCCGCTAAGTGAGTGGAGGCATTTTAGCTCAGGGTTCTACTCTAACCTGGATTCAAAGATGTCTAAACATCGAGCACAAGAAAGGCACTCTTCGACCTGGAGCTGATGCAGACCTGATCGTACTCGATCGGCACGGGCATGTTCTGAGTACCTGGATAAAGGGAAAGAAGGTGTGGGAGACGACAAAGCAGTGAGACGATACGCCGCACGGTGCCGTGGGACTCTAATTGTGACAGTTTTGGTGAGATTGATAAGTTTGATGAACTCTTCCTTCATCCTTCTCCTAGATATGACTCGGCAGAATAGAAAGTGTAACTCTATGTCTGGTGCAATTGATTATGTTGACCGGTATACCTGTTGTCCCGAAACGTTGCCCGGTATCTCCCATACGCAAGATAACGCATGATGCTAATCACTAGCCCCAGTTGGTCCGCTAAATAAAACACAGACAAGATGCAAGACCGGGAAGAAGCTAGAGAGACAGCTCAAAAGGTATCGGGAAGACACGGAAAGAGGTACCCATAGTTATGGGACTATGTTCTCAGTTGTTTCGCAATGACTTGTGGATAACAACTAGATAACGTTGAGCACGGAGTGACGTGATTTTGGAGGATGCCAACCCAAAGTGGTGCAACCGATTTCGGAGAATTCAATTATAGCGAGCGAGATAACGCCTGAAATTCTTGAAACGTAATGGGTTTGCTGGTGCATATAATATAGGTACAAACCTAGGCCGTCCCTCCTTTCTAATGGTATTCATGTCTACTCGAACCTATACTACCCTCACAGCCTCCAGGCGCACTCGCGCTCTCTCCCTCGTCGCTTCGCGTTATTCGCCCCTTTTAAACCTCCCATCAGAACTCATACTCGGTATCATACAGCTCGCCCTCTTAGAATGCAAGCCAACCCAGCTTGCAGCCATTTCCAAGGGTGTTAAACAACTCGTAGACGCGATTGTATACCACACCGTGGTACTCGATAATCCAACTATATTCCTCCTCTTCTACCGTACAGTCACATCTGCAAAGTCCGCGCATTTAGCAGGTCACGTTAGAAACCTCATCTTTACCTGGACTCCCTACAGCTTCTGCAGCGTTAAGCATCTCGTCTCAACCTGCACTTCCCTACGGTCACTTTCGCTCCCCTCCTCCACCGCTATAGATCATGTGGCTTTGAATGGCGAAGGACCATACGAAATCACAATCGAGTCATTTGATAGACCCATAGACTATCTCTTTTCGCCACACCAAACTGCACTGTGTCCTCCATATGCGGGAGTCTCTAAGGCACTGACACACCTGCGTATATGCGAGCCTAGCGATGCCTGGCACTCCCCAAACTCAATTCTTAATTCATTTGGGCCGCTTCCAAACCTGACACACCTCCATTTGGCGCGTCAGACGAATGGAAATGAAGAGAACGACGAGGTATTCGTTCGCGAACTGGCATCCGTCCTAAGGTCTAGGCCGATGCTCAAGCTGCTTATTGTAAGCATCTACTGCCGGCAACAGTGGGAACCGTTGTCATCCGTTGAAGAGTCCAACATTTGGGGATTGATGCGTGATCTGAGCGCGAGTGATGCAAGGGTGTTGCTTTTATCCGGGAACTACGGCGAGTGGAGGAACGAGGCACAGAACACTGCCGCTTGTAGTTCGGCGGCGCTGCCATCAATTTTTTGGGCAACTGCCGAGGGGGCGCGGTTGTGATTGAATGAGGAGGGATAGCCGGTATGGTATTGGTGTATTTGAGGTTGTGGGTGTTGAATAGGTACCAGTTGTGATGAGTAAGAGCGGAAGCGCTTGTGACTGTATTGTTTAGTGTAAATACAGTAGTAATATGACTCGGTCCCTTGACATTCCCAGCCTCTATATTCATACACTTTCTCGAAGTCATCGCGCTTCATCCATGACAGATTCATTATCTCTGCCACCAGAAATCCTTTGTACCATCTTTGTTGAGCTACAGCCGAAGAAACGTTTGCGACATCAGTTACCGGTTGAGGTGGTCGTGTCTCATGTCTGTAAGCATTGGCGTGGGGCTGCCATCGGGTTCCCACAGCTCTGGTCGAGAATAGATGTCTACTCGGATAAGTCGCAGGATAGGCTCGCGGGTTACCTTGAGAGATCCAACCCGTGTCTCGTGGATGTCAACATCGATACATATGACTTTGATAACGGTTCCAATTCACTGGATGAAGTGGCATCCTTCGCGCATGCCTTTGAGCTGATTGCGAAACACATCGAACGCGTGAAGAGACTGTTTTGGTTCACTCGCTATGAGAACACCATTGAACAGTATAGAAATCCATTCATGAATGTTGCAGCACCACAATTGGAACATCTTCGGATCGTTGCGACGAAACACATCGTGCCCTACAAAAGGTCTGGCCCCTCATACACCATATTCAATGGAGGCGCACCTCTATTAAATCTGGTGGATATCGGGGCGACTTGGACGCTCCCATGTATTGAACACCTCACGACGCTCATCCTTGGGGACATATGTCCCCCATTTGATGGATTAGCGAGTCAATTCCTTCGCATCATTACCTCTGCACCCAACCTGCAGAACCTCGCCATCCACAGAACATTCGGAACAGCCACGACTGACATAATGACTGGTCCGATCTCAATGCCCAACCTGCGTTCACTCAAGCTCGCCTTCCAACACACGTCCCTTATTGTCAGTTTCCTCTTTGGCTTACAGGCGCCGTTGCTGGAGTCCCTATGGCTCTCCTGCCGCCCCTTCATGGCCTTATACCCATTTCTGAAACACGCGCAAGTCGCGTCCGGGACCAAGTTTCCCAGACTGAAATACCTCACTCTGCAGACATACGATTTTCCCGAGTGTTCACTGTTCGCACGTGCGTTTAGCACCGTGAGGTGTTTACATCTGCTGTACCCCCGAAACTCGCTGCTGAACCTCGATGAATTGTTCGGCATGAGTTCTAGTCAGTATGTCTATTGGCCCAGTGTGGACACGCTCGCGATCCAATCTACACATGACGCGTACACCAGCAACAATTTCGTGAATCAGTTGCATGGTTTGATTCATTATCGGCGGCAAGTGGATAAGAAGATCAAGAATTTTTTGTTTGATAGCGACCTCTTTGAGATTGTATCCAGGGATGAGAATATCTGCAGGAACGTCACAGTGGAAACACTCCATGGGAATAACTATGATGAGTATTGGTGGAACCTGGATGCCAGCCAATATCTACAACTTTAATCATTGGACTTGAACACTCCAATTGTAAAAGAATTAGCACGTTTATTGACAAGCATATATATAAAAAAAGCTATCGGATACAGTTGTGCAATGGACTACGAGTAGTCGGAGAAAATGTTAGCGATGATAAGAACGAGGGAGAGAGACGAGAATATAGTAAAGACAGTAAGTCCAACATGACCGAGATCGAAATAGACCATCCAAAACAGAATATCCCAAGGAACCTAACAAAATGAGAAGGGTATTCTTGTATAACATAGACTATTCACACAAAACAAAATTTGTAAGGATATTCCTCGCAAGAGACGGTTCGTGGCGGTCTATGTGATACACGACCACAGGGTAGCGGAACGAGTGTGTGGCGCGTCAAAACCAGAGGGTTACAACCAGCCCGACCCGTCAAGAGGAAGGCGAAACCGAAACCAACAGGTGATCGCGCGTTGGGAGAGTAGCGGGAGATGGGAATAAAATAACGGGGCCCAAGAGAAGAAAATGGAAACAAGAGAGATACAACGATAAGCTACAGATCGAGAGTGTCGAGGACGTGTGTAATATGTACTGGATGAGAAGAGGGTAGGTGGGGGGTATAAGTTCGCGAGAGGGAGGAATGCGTTTAGACGCAGCCCCAGCGGCAGTATGGGTCTGGCTCTGGGGAGGGTTCACGAGCTACTGGTGCATCAGAGTCGCGGGGGAGAGGCTGGAATTTGCAAGATCAGTGAGATAATCATTGATATGATTAATTTAATGACTTACGAAAGTACGAGCGACCTCGTCAAGAGGAGGGTTTTTGGGTACAGGGGATGCAGAAACAAAACCGGCCACTGTAGAGGAAATTTAAGTAAGAGGTTTTATTTATTAATTGGAGGGTGACTTACAGGAGGCAATAAGAATAGCAGCGAAAACTCTGGTCTGCATGGTTATTCAGAAATGAAGATGAAGTGGATTCTTTATCTTTTTGAATGCAGCGCTGCAAAGGCAGGTAGTGTGTTGGGGTTTGAGTAGTGTTTGCATGGATGCTTTATACTTCGGGATGAGAAGATAGAACAAGGAGCCAACCAAAAGAGGAGGTGATGAAAGGGAAATACCCGAAAAGGCAAAGGACATTGAGGCGCCAAAAGAGGATTAGACAGTGGAAAAGGCTTGGCTTTGGCGAACAAACAAGCGTCAACGCGGTTGCGGCACTCAATCCTCGGCCATCCCCATATAGTCAATCCATAAACTAACATCCTATTTTGGAAGGTAGTCCTTATTCTCTCTTTGGCCATCCGTTTGTAACTCTCCCCACTCATCATGCGAATTCCTTACTATTCTCTCTTGTGAACCGTAACAAATCTATCATACGTGCGATGCTGTTTGCTACAATCGTCTATACGACCCATTCAGTTGCTAGATCACATCTCGACATATCAACCGTCATTGCTATCGCTGTTCTGTATATTTCTGTCAGAACAAGGTAAAGGTACTTCCGGGGAAGTGTGCCTTCACCAGCGTAACTGTGCCTGTGAGCTTCTTGTAAATGCCTTCGTATCCCTGATCATGTGGACAAATCACGAACCATATGTTTTTTTGAAAACGTCAGAGCCAGGCTGGAGGGTCTAGCAAACGGCGAGTTAGGGGGTGATGTAGTCGTACCACTTTGATTTTCACCCCCTTTCTGTCTCTCTACCGGACTCTCAAAATATTCTTGTGACTACGCATTGGTGCAACGCAACGACAACCTCTTGAAGTAGAGACAAGATGCAGAGAAGAAAGTGGAGCCGTATCCAGCAGTCTCAGTTGCCATCTCACTACGCACAGCCATACGCCCTTTGGTGTGATTCTTAGGATGAAGGTGTCGAAGGTATCTTGCCAACGCGTGCATTGAGCTCAGCACCTGTTCACCAGCAACGTGTGTTGTAATTAATCTTTCAAATTTGTTCTTCAGAAAAACAGCACACCGGTGCTTCTAGAGAACCGATTCAGAACAACACACTGGCGTTGTCTAACACCTGCATCGAATGAATTTATCATCAATGATGTGAACGTGTCAAAGGCTAGGAATCTGTTGGTAATGTCATAACATATTTATCCATACCTGGCCAAAGGCCAAAGGGTGTTGATTATGGCACTGGGTAGTAGATCCTTTCGGCCTGTCAGAAGTTGTGTAAATAAACTACTGTAACATCGATTAATGTGCTAGTCTCACGTCCATTTCTGCGCTAAGAGCTGCCCGGAAATGAAAATTCTTTGGGATGTCCGAAAATTTGGAAGTTTGCTCAAGGATGTCCTAGAACACCAGTAGTGGACGTACATCCGACAATGCACTTAATCCAAGAATCAAGTTGAGGCCATCGTGCAGCGACAGAAACGATGAACCATACTAGGTTATAAGCTAAGTTTTACCACGTTCATCTCATGATCGACCCTTGCGAGCTTTTCTTAGGGGCTCAAAAAATACCCAAGCACACGTTCAGCGGCGACAAAAATGGAACACGATGCATGACATGAACACGCATATTTCCGATTGTGGCTTGATGTTTGTAAGTCAACCGGAGTTACTTATAGGGTGCGGAAAGATGAATCTTCGGAGACTTGATGCTTATACAGTCCGTTGCAAGGAGGTAGTGAATTGGTTGATATCACGGTTAGTTCTGATTGATCATTAGGTGTATTCCCGGAAATTTTTTCATTGCTAACCAGCCCAGGTCTGTGTGAACAAAGAACGCCTTGAACTGTCCACGGGTATCAACTCCCAGGAAGCCAAGGGTCCCACTGCATATATGCCCCCTAAAACGATTGAAATATTGATCCTTGAGGTGAGCAAAAACATTCTTCACTTTTTCCTGCATTGGGTCACCACTTACTAGTTTACTACTGGATTCAACTTGATGTTTGAAAATATTTGTACTTTTGGACTCAACTTGCATAGCGACCACAGTGTGAGTCTTTCTCAGTTGCATATTCGGCTGGTTTCAATGACATGTATAAATGTCACAGCGACAATAAGTCAGAATGTAAAGAATAAAACTGGCTCTTCTTTACGTAAGTATCGCAGCAGGCCTGGATGTCTACTTTCAGGTCGGCAAGAGCAGGAAACCGATTTGATTTGCCACGCTCGCCGCGAAGCTGAGGAGAAACTATCACGCTTAGATGATGAATCGCGACTTGCCGAACGGTGACTTGAACAGGACCTCGCCTGGTGTGATGTAGCCAAACTTATTCCTTGTGTTCGGCTTGATGCACAATTCAATCCACAGTACTCACTTTGAACGATGTTCAAACAATCTATACCCTCACACAAGGAAATCGTTACTAAGCGTCAACAAATTGAACAAAGATATCAGATGTAGGCCTTGCATCCTCCCAGAAGAAATCGCTCAATGAATATCCATGCTATGTGCCGATAGTACAATATACATCACATCGATTTTTCATGTCATGGAGAAAGAATTTTGTCCAGGTTCTGATGCCAAGGATTTAGATTTCAATAAAGAAATGTTGAATGGGGAGCTTGGGAAGTGGGTTAGGATATCCAAAGCGAACCACTGGGTCCTTACCTAAATCATGGAACTATGTGCGTCTCTCGACGGTTGACCTTTCCTCCGTGTGAGCCACAGAATGGATTTTTTCATTCAATGATGCCCTCAAGTGCGTCTATTCGAAACGATACTTCTTAATGTATCATCACGACTTTAGGAGCTGGGGATAGCTGTGATAGGTGTCGACATCATTTAAACTCAATGTCTACCAATCCCTCTCCCATCCGAGCTGGATAGCTCCGTCGCTTACATTGGAGATATTTCACTTATCATTTGCGCGCAATGTTTGGATATCCTGTACCAGGGTACATCACTTGAAACTCGCGCAGTTTGTGTATTACCGTCGGTGCCTAATGACACTGACTCAATACAGGAACTCACAATCACAAGCCTCCAGTGACTGTAGTTTCATTGACTAAAACTTCCTAGCATCTCAAAGCTCGATCTCTCCACCAGGTATTCATTGCCTTGGACGGGAGTCATATACCTGCTTATGAACCAATACCTCAAATTTGGTCGACTGCATGCAGTAGCTCAGGTTTGATAGGACACATATTGCCATCGACGTTGGCTTATTGCTTCGGAATGGGCGTTTATTACTATTATAATCACTTGGGCTTCCTCAGCAAGCGGAGTTTACAGATGAAATCATGCATGGACTTTTCAACTGAGCTAGGCCCTAAATTACAGGGTATTGGCGCGATGGTTTACTAGTATTTGGACAAGCAGAAGATATTCTCCATGGTGGAAGCCCGCTGGGAGTATTGCCATTCTGTAAAGAGGTGTTATGCAACCAACGTCACTACGGATAGTGAAGTTCTTCAGAACCCCTTGGAGATGAAATGCAGGAGGCAGGCTGAAATTGGGAAGTTGGGCATTTTGGTAACGTGAAGTGATGGTGAGTCGATGTACCCGACGATAGGTGCTTGTTTCAAAGTTGCATATTACTGTAATATGAACTTTCGACGTTCATCTCTTGAGTGATCGATAGATCTATTGAGTCTGTCATGTATTACGTAATGCATTCAATGCCTCTTGACTTCAACCTTTCCGAGGTTGGACACTCCAATGTTGCTCACACCAATGAAGAGTCTAACCTTATTTGCCGCGCCCGCTTAGATGCCCAGGAGAGATTAGTCGGTTTGAATGCAGAAATCGCTGCATCACAGCTTCGCTTACAAGAGCTTGAAGCACAACGCCAAAAGATTGAACGGGATATCGCCCGTTATGATGTAGCTCTTGCGCCTCACAAGATGCTTCCTGAAGATGTCCTTCGTTGGATCTTCACTCTCTGCGCTGATGAGGAAATATACGTTGAACCGTTTCGTTGTTTGAAAGAAGAGACCAGTTCATTCGAGATAGACGACGATGACGATGATGATAATGATGATGATGATGATGACGACGACGAAGGTAGTACCTCCAGAGAAAATTTGGTCAACAAAGCTAGGGAATGGGTTGACAAAGCCGAACAGCCGCAGTTTGTTCTATTGAAGGTGTGCAGAGCTTGGAGGCAAGTTGCGGCTGCTACCCCGGAACTATGGAGTTCTGTCCAAGTGCACACCATTGATGTCCTCACCTTGCTAGTTGCGAAATGGATCTTTGGATTCAGTGATACCCTCAAATCACTGTCGTTGTATCTTAGCCGCTTGAACCTCACTGATGGCCCAACATTTCCACTGTTCACTCATCATCGGTACAAGAAGTTGGAGCTATATTTGCACAGCACTATAGTACCGCAGGTAGCGCTAATTCCTCGTGAGGCAGTATCAGAGCTCAAGGAATTGTGCCTACGCATTGGTACCGAATACATGCATGGACCTGGTCTAGAATCACTCCATCTATGCAGCCACCAATTCCCTCTCGTCTCCAAGCTTGAGCTTGAAATGACGTGTGATCCACCACTTCATATCACACTCCCTTATGGACAACTACGTCACCTAGACCTTAGTGACTTTCCCCTGCAACTTCTTCAGTGCTTGGATATCTTGCACCAAAGTCCATGCCTTGAAGATGCCGAATTCAAGATATATCCATCAAACACCCATAATATACTCCCAGAGATGCAGGAATACATAAACACCAGTCTACGGAAACTGTACATCAGATTCATCGATGGGGCTGAGTCCTTGAAAATGTGTCGTCTCTTAAGACTTCACAATCTCACGAAACTCACTATTTCGGCCGGTTACCCGTTGCACTGGACAGCAGAGACATATCACCTTTTAAACCAAAATTTCAATTTCAGTAAACTCGAGACCCTTGAACTCGGTGAAACGAGAAATCCGATTGATGTGGGGCTGTTGCTCCAGAAGGCCCATTCATTAGAGTCACTCGAGCTCCCTGAAACTGTGGTATTTTCAGTTGAAACGATGAATGGGCTATCAACTGGACAGCTAGGGCCAAGGTTGCACAGGCTCACAGCTTGTGTTGATTTGGATAAAGAGATGGTCCTTTCTATGGTAGAATCGCGTTGGAAATACTCTGTTGCACCAACAGGCGAATGTAGTGCCAATGGTGCTCGACCTACACCATTGCGAGTGGTATGGCTTTTCCGTGATGATGACATCGACATGCCAGAGAATATTATGAAGAGGCAGCGAGAACTTGAACAACTGGGTATACACGTTACTGCCTGGGATTGGGATGAATGGTAATGACCTGACAATACAATATTGCTTGAACGTATCTGGACTAGTCAATGAATTATCCAGTAGAGTATATTCACTGTCTAGTGCTATAGGCAGATATATATATATATAGTATGTATCAGAAACTAGTTTTAAAAAATTGTTCATTGCATTCATGGTGTCTACGGTTTATGTGATAAACAAGCATGATAGTATCGTAAATAGATATTCTTTGTTTGAAGCTATGTGTTTTCTTGGCGTTTGATACCTTCAAGTTAGAGGTGATACGCAACCAGCCACCTAGGACAGTTGAACCCAGTTGGCAGTAACTTTGAGTCATGGCGAGAACTCAACCTAATCGACACTAGTATGTGAGTGACTCTGTTACGTAGTAGTATACGACATCCAATGCCTTTTCTTGACTTCAACCTCTCCGACGTTGGCAAGTCCAACGTTGCTTACACAGATGAAGAAGCGAGTCATATTCGCCATGCTCGCTTACATGCACAGGGAAAACTAATTGGTTTAAATGCCGAAATTGCGGCATTAGAGCTTCGCTTGCAGGAGCTTGAAGGACAACGCCAACGAGTTAAACAGGATATCACCCATTATGATGTAGCTCTTGTGCCTCACAAGATGCTCCCGGAAGAAATCCTTCGTTGGATATTCATTCTTTGCGCTGACGAAATTATATTCGTCGAGTCATACTATCAATTTATGGAGAAATTACGGTCCACATCCTCCAGTTTCTCTAGCCCCTCCAGCTCCTCCAGTTCATTCAGGATAGAAGACGAGGATGATGAGGATAATGTCACCATAGAAAAGTTGAATGATAAAGCTAAAGAATGGATCAAGAGAGCGAAAAATCCACAATTCGCTCTGATAAATGTATGCAGAGCGTGGAGGCGAGTTGCTGTTGCTACCCCAGAACTATGGGCGGTGTACGTATGCGAAATCGACCTTTTCACCATGCAAGTTACAAAGTGGATCTTTGGACTTACTCATACCCTCAAGTCTCTCGCACTACATCTCCACTACTCGAACCTTACTGATAGTCTAATATTTCCACTCTTCACCCGTCATCGGTATAAAAAGCTGGAGTTATATTTGGACAGCACCAGGGTACCACAGCTGAAGCTGATTCCCCTCAATGCAGTATCAGAACTCCAGGAGTTGGGCCTAGATATCAGTACTGGATTTATGGACGGGGTCGTTATAACATCACTTCAGCTAACCAGTCATCGATTCCCCCTCGTCTCCGAACTCAAGCTTACGACTTCATGCGATCCACCAATTCACATCACACTCCCTTATCAACGACTGCGTCACTTGGACCTCAGTGAATTCCCCCTCTACCTTCTTCAATGCTTGAATATCTTGCGCAAAAGCCCCTTGCTCGAAGATGTCAAATTCTATGTCCAGCATTCTGATCACCTAGCCTTGGTAACGGAGAAGTGCATAAACACCAGCCTTCAGGAACTGCAAGTGAGATTCATTAATGGAGCCGAGTCACAGAGGATGTTTCATTGCTCGAGATTTCCCAACCTTACAAAACTCGTTATTTCCGCAGTTTCTGATTTGCATTGGACAGCAGAGACGTATCCCCTCCTGAACCACCATTTCAATTTCAGGAGACTTCAGACTTTTGAACTCGGCGAGACGACAAGTGTGGTTGACGCTAACCTGTTGCTCCAGCAAGGGCCCTTTTTACAGTCACTCAAACTCCCCCCCAAAACGAAATTATCAAATGAGACAATGAACGGTTTGTCAACGGGACAGCTTGGACCAAGGTTGCATACACTTACTGCATGTGTTGATTTGGATATGGAGAAGGTCTTTTCCATGGTGGAATCACGGTGGAAGAACTCCCTTTCTCCAACTGGCGATCATTATGGCGATGGAACCAGGCCTACGCCACTACGAGTGGTGTGCCTTTTCTCAAAGAATAGAGATGAAATGCCAGAAAAATTTGTTAGGAGGCAGCGAAAACTCGAAAAGTTAGGTGTATATGTTGGAGCCTGTGATCCGGATGACTGGTACTAGTTTTGACTATGCGCTCACTATGCATACCATCACTGTATGACAAGGCAATAGTATTTTGCACGTTTTTAGACTGGTATCTAGTGAACCAATGAAGTATAGTCATTCTCTGACAAGGGATATCTACCGTTGCTACGGTGAATGCGTAAATAGCAAGACGAGAAGCTAAATAGTCATTTGAGGTCCCATGTCCGGGTATCAGTATATAAAGCATTAAAGAAAACAAAGCAGAGTCTCTTCAACCCTGTGTTACAACGACAACGCCAGAATGAAAAAGGAAAAAGCTACACTCAAGCCAGTAGTCACAGTTCTGGTGGTCTCGTTGCTCGTCTGAGAGGGCGAAGCTCCGGTCCTAGTGGTAGAGCCTCTGATTGATACCGTAGAGGAGTTGCTGCTGTTGCTGCTGCCAACGGAAGTGTCAGTTCCATTCAAACGGATTGCATTGCGCTATACAAGGAAAGTCAGCTACAATGTATGGGAACGCTGAGCAAGGAGGCTTTACTTGGAAGCCGTCCAAGGATTCCAAAGAACTGTCATTGATGTTGATAGCACCGACGCCTCCTTTTGCACAGGTATTAAAGTCGAAAAACCAGATAGTGGTATTGGGATCTGTGATGGTGACGGGTAGAGTAGTGACGGCAGTCCCGTTTCCTGCGTTTCTGAAGCCCGAGTCAAAGCCGTTAATAGTCTCATTTGTGTTGTGGGCAGGAATGCAAGGGGAGGCGAATGTAGATTGCGTCGCGGTATGGTTGCCTGATTTGACTGGAGTGTTTTTCATAAGTGATTAGAAACAAGGTTGAAATAAATTTTGTAAGAAGAAGGGTTGGTTTACACTCGAATTCGACAACGTCCCCTGTGTTTGCTTTGACGCTTTGTGGTTGAAACACTTTTCCGGCGTCGTCTGTGGTGTTGCCGCTTACAGTGATGACAATGCGCTTCGCAGAGGTGAAAGTGAGAAGCGTCAAGATCTAAAAAGTGCTTGAGTAAGAAGGTATCTTGTATCAGAATATACTTACAAGAATGGTGAAGTAGTACATCGCGGGGGCTGGAGGAGGGTGAGGGATGGTGGTTAAGTTGAGAAGGGAGGTGCGAAGAGAAGGTGGGGACACTATAAATATGAGTGTACACGATGCATAACGGTGTTAGGCAGGCATTGAAAAGGATGTAGGTAATCTTTCGTAATTAATGAGCGTTCTGGCTTGCCAGTTGCTAGAGTGCATCATATATGACGGTGCCTCACACCTAAAGATTGATGAATATTCTCACGCGCAGGTCCCACGTGGACGCACCATCCTTGATCCGCAACTTGTCAGTATTCTATGTTACTTTCCCTTTATCTCTCTCCTCCCTTCATTTCATCAAAGAGATCACTTATTACTGGTCTCTTAACGCTCTTTTTGAATGCCCCCCTCCGAGAAGCCGAAGAAGAACTCCCTTTCAATTAGGCTTACCGAATCCGCTGTCTTCCTCCGCACACGACCAGGAAGGCGTTCTACTCATGACTCACAACCCTCTGTTTTGCGGGGTTTGCTGGTCTTTGACTTGGCAAAGCCCACAAAAATCTCTAGCATTGAACTAGAATTACAAGCCAAATCTTCTTCTGCTTGGCCTGAAGGTCGCCATTTACTTTTTACCTTTTTCGGTGCTATATCGGACTCAAGTCTAAACTATAGGTTTTGGTGCTCGTCGAGTGGATATCACCGAAGAGCATACTGTATTTCAAGCTTCTACCGTTTACTTCCGGGCAGGGAAGACCCAGGCTCGCCGTACGACTTCGATAGGACCGGGAATCGCACCAGATGAGTTGGAAGCCAGTTTGGAAGACTGGGACGCATCACACCCACATACTCCCCGTTTCCTTCACGACGTTAGTCAACCTCCAACTCGTCCTTCTAGTAGGCGTGGGAGCATCGATCACTCTGATCTTCATCTTGACCCTGTTGACCACCATGAGGACCATCATTTGCACCATCTTGGGAGAATTCCCCCATACTCATTGTATGCGCCTGGTTCTCCGCTGGCGTCTGTCTCTCCAAGCCCTGCAAGCTCTATGCACCATCTACCACTCGTGGGGACACATGTAGATATTCATACTCCCCCAACAAGCCCTACCTCCAGGAGAAGCAGAGGTAAAAATACCATGTTATTTCAGTCAGAGCTTATCTAACTTTAATTTAGCCTCTCTGGCCCTTTTATCCCCTGCTGCGACTATATCAGAGTCAAATGACTATCTGTCGCACGGATACTTTAGGCACGAACACGATGCCGAGATGCACGATGAGGCCCACCATGGTGACCTCTCGAGGCATTCGACGCCCCTGTCACCCTCGCCTTCTCAGCGCCCTGATTCCAGTCGCGAGCGTAGAGGACGTAGTGGCACCCGTTTTAGTTTGGCTTCCATGTCTAACGCATTAATGCATGCTATGCGACCAGGAACCCCGTTGACCCCCAGGCATTCAACAGAGGATGCGCGTATATCCCAAAGAGGACGTACACTCGAAAAGAGCAGTGCCACAATGCAGGATCCAACCTCACATGAAAGGGGGCATTCAAAAGAGCGTTCTACGCTGAATAAATTCAGTGAAATACTTAGAGGTGATCATGACCACAAAGATTCTGGATCCAACTGGAAGGAGTTTAAGAAAGGTGGGTGTCCTTATCAGCGTCTAAGTGATAGTCCGTCTATATAACTGCATATCCAGGAACTTATACCTATCCGATATCTATATCTATACCAGGACATTGTCCTCCAACGATGCGTTGCGAGTATGGCAGTGTATCATGGCGTTTAAGGGCAGTTGTCCATCGACCTGGAACATTTCGTCCAAGATTCACTGCTGCAAGAGAAGTTATTATCGTCGCATGTCCAATAGAAGATGATATAGAGGATACAGAGAACATTATTGTTGAAAGACACTGGGATCAACAGCTCCAATACCTCGTCTCTGTGTCGGGTCGTAGCTTTTACATTGGCGGAGCAATACCCTTCTCGATTACGTTGATGCCCCTTGCAAAAGTTCATGTGCATAGAATCGTCGTTTACATTGAAGGTCAGTGCTGACAGAATGGTATCACTCATATCGGCTGTTGTTGAAGCTTTTCTTGCTGCTAGAGCGAGTCGATTACTATACCAAAATGGCACGACCGGGTCACATAGATCCTATAAAGCGCTTTGAACTACTGTCTGTCAAAAATAGCACCAAAGAAGACGACCCTATTCTGCCGCTAGAAACAGATGATGTCGATGCTCTCAAGAACTCTCCGCTTTATACACTATGTCCAGTTGATGGTGACCTGTCCGAGATGGCGTCGAATCTGATGGGTCCAGGTCCATGGAGCTTTAATAAGGACTTGCAACTACCCAAGTCTTGTAGCCAGATCCATTTTACAAACAAGAACAAGAAGAGCAACATTGTCATCAATCATACACTCAAATGTGTTATACGGGTGTCTCATGGTGATGACCGTTATATTAATCCCAAGACTGGAAAGAGAAAGCTGTTTGACATAGTCATTCATACGCCCGTCCATATCCTCTCAGTAAGTGGAGCCACCAATTACCTGCACGGCTGTTGAATCGAAAGTCTTCGTTTGTTCAGTGTCGATGTAATCCGGACTGGTCAGCACTTCCCGGCTACACGGAACGGTTCACAACCTCCGGTAGCACCAGGTCCACTTGCCCATGCGAGGCTAAACGATTAGCAAACGGTCATGACACTCCGTTCATGTTCCGTAGGTCTGTTATGCTAGAACGGAATGCAACGAGGCATTCTTCAGACTCTGGTGCATCTACAGCTGAGACTAGTTCTGTCAACCACAACACTATGCGATCGCTGCAGGACACCATTTCAATTCTCGAGGCCAATACACAGTATGAGCAACTTGTATCGGGCCAAGTAACCGAAACAGGCGAATCTCCGCCTGCATATGACGAAGTATCCTGAACTGAACCGGAATATCGACTTTCACGATGTAAATGGCCACCACCTTGTTTATTTCTTGATTATTTTCTGCGATAATAATGATCTTTTTTTTTCGGGGGTTTCTGGTAATCTTTCTGGGACTTGGTTGCGTTGATTTTGTGTATGCCTTACCTCTTCTCAACTGGTAAAATGATAGATTCAGACGCTCTTATTGTATTCATATGAACAACTAATAGAGTGTGTTACTGACATACCTATGTACAATGCATCGATGGGAGGGGGTAGATATGAATCTAATGTGGTATTATATAAAATACAGCATATGATAATAAGTTAGAAATCTAATGCGTTGTAGCCTGGCTTAGTCCTCACTGGAAAGAGAAGAAACGATTGTTGGGTCGTCGTGCATCAAAGTAATAGGAGGGGAGAGAAAAACTCACTCTGGCGTTTCGCGTCGTAAGAAGGCATCAATGGCAGCGGAGAAAGCGGCGAAAGCTAGGCCACCCCCGAATGCGGCTTTTGGACCTGAGTTGCGTGCGAGGATGCCGCCAGCCAGGAAGCCCGATGCAACAGAGTTGTACATGTCGTTTTTGCCGCGGTACTGTGTGTGTGCGTGTCATGATTATGGGTACGGAAGAATGAAAAGAAAACAAGTGGGAAGCAGGCGGAGACAGTGAGTGGGATAGAGAGAACAAGTAGTGAAAAAAAAGAACCAAGTAGCCAAAAAGAATGAAGGAGAGAGACAGAAAGAGTAGAAGAAAACTTACCGACTCAATTACACACTCGATACCAGCGAAGAGCGCACCGACTTTTCCAAACCCTTTCCCGGATGTCCACATGCCTCTGCCCATCTCCTTGAACACGTCGCGTGCTTTTTGGACCGTGTTCTTCCCGGCCTGAGTTTGCTGCCGGAGTAGGGGGTCCTCGTATGCGAAAGAAGAGGACATGAGCGAGAAGAAGGCACCGATTCCGAAACCTGATGGTGTGGGCGGAAGTGTCGATTCGTAGTTACAGTCATTGGGTATGATTTAGTTTATGGGGAGAGTGTATAATAAGCTGTTGAGTTATACGGGTTATCTGGACAGATACGGGAGCAAAACGCACCTGCACCACCAGCCATGATAGTCTTAACCGGACACGACTCCATCGCGGATACCATATACCCCTCCCATTTCTTGGTTTTCTCGTATGCGTGGCGGTCATCCTCGGAAAGGCCTGGAGGGAGGGGCTCCTGTCCTTTTGCGTAGATATGCAACCCGCTAGGGAACCGCGAACCAAAGGGGTTCATTTAGAGGAGGAAAAGAAACCAAAAAAAAAAAAGAAAAAAGAGGAAATAAGGTGCAATGTGCAGCTGAAGCTTGCGGCAGCGTTCGGCGTGTCTCCCCCAATTTCAGGTTACCGGTTGTTTACGTTTGCCGAGTGCGCGTCTGTTACTGACTGGTATTACTGCAAAAAATAACTTGTATTATTACAATAATAACCCAATACATTATCAATTAAGCAAGATACTTGTCTACCTTTGTAACCACATTCTTCGTATCCGGCACAACAAAAATCGCGATAGAGACCAACGCACATACCCCGACACACACCGACGAAAAGATACTCACGTTGCGTGTCTGTCTGATCCATGCAAAGCAACCCAATCCAAGAAGTGCCAATGAAAACCCGACCGCCGCGAGCACGACGCAAAACGCGTGGCACCGCGCGAGGAGGTGAGTCGGGGGCTTCATATGGAAGGGGCCAACTTCAACGAGTTGAGGATTGGTAGACCAGATGGGCAGGTTGATCCCTCGTGGGGGGCTGACGTGGAAGGGGTTGATGTTGTCAGTTGAGCCTGGCATGTCGTTCGTCGGTATTGAACCCTCGGGCGATTGAAATGCCCCGTCGGTGGGTGAGCTTGAGCTCGAGCTGCCTTGGTCGCCTTCGCTGACAAGCTGTTCACTCTCATGAATACGGTAGTTGATGAGAAAGAATGAAGCAAGGAATGCGATTATTGCTTGAGGCGGACGTGAACTCGAGTGGGGCCTAGTCTCACTTGCATCGAGAACATACCTGCGAAAACGTGCATAATCATTGCGCCTAGGAAGGTGGCGTTCATAACTTCCTCTACAGCAGCCAAGGGGGAACCTAAAATCGCATCCGTTTGTCTACGAACTGTGAGGCCGAGCATACCAGCCTCTGTGGAGGCAAAGAAGGTCGTCTGTAGTTTGGGTTAACACTCTGGACTCTCGAAAAGTAAGGTGCATACAATGACGCTCATTAACTGTAGACGTTCCATCCACACCGCAACAAGGTCTTGTAATGCCTTTCGTCGCTTCTCCTCGTCCTCCTTGTCCTGGTCATCTTGTGTACCTAAAGGCAATGAACCTTAGTGGAATGGTACTGCATTACCACATAGTGTGAGGGACATACGCTTCTTGTCAATCTCTACTATCACAGACGACACTCTGGCACTTGAACTTGCTTCATCGTTGAACATACCTCAGCTCAAACCAAGACCCGTATCAGGTACTCTGAAGGGCTTACCAGGAAGTCCTCTACGAAACAACTGAAGTTTCTTACGCTGACCATCCGTAGATACCATGCGAGAGCCCGTCATGAAGAGTGCAAGTGCAAGAGATGAAAAGGCCGAGAGGTGAACAAAGGCATTGTTGTGGGTAAGGGACTCTGGTGAAGAAGCGTGAAGAGATTCATAGAAACAGCCTGGACATACTGTTTTAGCTAAACCTGCACGCTTGAGATTGTCATTCCTAGGCCTTACTCGATTAATCCAGTTCTCTTTCAGAGCTTGCATATCATGGTGAAGCTAATGAGATATATTATGAGATTGGGTGATTAGAGAGTGTGTGCATAAGAGGCATGGTGCTGTAAATCTAATAAATCACGGATGCAAATTAACTCGGCGTGGCTTCAACTTTCTCGTACGCCCATTACACCCACAATTCGGAATGAACAGTATTCCTAGCACTCCACCCATACAGAACACGAGACACGCAAGCGTGAATATACTCGCGCCAAGGGGGTGTCGAGACCACGCAAAACACCCAATTCCGGCCATTGCCAGCGCGAATCCTAGTGCGGCCAGGAGCACACACAGTAGGTGGCACCGGTTCAGCAGGTTCGTGGGTGGTTGCGTCTTGAACGGGCCTACCTGCACCAGGTGCGGATTGGTAGACCAGATTGGCGGGTCCAAAGACTGCTCGTTCACCCGTATAGGGCCGGGCACTGGGTCAGTCTTGGATTCCCTCTTGCCCTGAACGTGGATACTTTGTCCCGAAAACTGATTATGCTCGGCAGTCCGCGGCGTCTCGATGATTTCCAACCCTTGCGCTTTGACTTCTTCAACTCTGGCCTCATGCAGGCGGTAGTTTATCAGGAAGAAAGCGGCAAGAAAAGAAATGATGGCTAGTTTATTTTATCTTATCAGTTGGGGATTACCTTTGGGGGAACATCTTGTGAACTGACCTGCAAACGTGTGCAAGACCAACGCTCCGAGGAACGCTGCGTTGGTAGCTTCTTCAAGCACGGCCGTTTCCTCCTTGTTGCTATCCCGTGTCGTCGTGTTCAGCATACCAGCCTCAGTAGACGCAAAGAACGTTGTCTGTTTCACCACCCAGCCAGTCAATTACTTCACCGCTGCAGCAATTGAATCGTACTGTGCTGGACTTACAATAACGCTTATTAATTGCAGTCGGTCCATCCATGAATCAACAAGCTCCTTCATGGCTCCTCGCCGTTGCTCGTCGTCCTCTTCATTCTGCTCCTCCTGTGTTACTGTATCAAGAGTACTTCAATCTTTCCATCTCTTGAATGTTAGATATCACAGAACCCTTGCCTTTCCTGTCTTTTTCCAAGGGAACAGGTTTGAATGAGACAACACCTATCGCAAGGACAATCATTAATGAACACCCCGCAACTCTCTACCATGCAGATCTTAAAAGAGTACTACTCACGTGGAGTTCCAGGGAGAAATGCGCTTCTGCGCGACTTTGGTGGTGGTCCAATTATAATATCACGGTCGACCATTGTGATATAGTCAAAGTGATCGTGAAGTGTTAAGAGAGGTTCTGTATGACATCTTTTGAGCACAGTCGCCACTGTATTATAATGCTGGTGCTGGCCTCAGCGCCTGGGACACGGAAATAACTGAAGCACGACCGCTCCTCGGTGTTTCTCCACCTATCACCACCCCACTAAACCAGGAAAGGAATCACCATCTCTGGGAAATCAATATCTCGGAATGATTGTTGGAGAAGCACTGTGGAAGCTGTGGCCATGTTATTTCAGGAATATAGACTAGAATTTATTCACCCGTAAGGGGGGTTGCCAGTGTATTAAGATAACCTGCCATCTAATCATGACGAATTCGTAATGCTACAACCAAAAAAAAAACTCATCATACTCTATTATCCCTCTCTCCCGAAATCGTATAACCCCAACAATCGAGAAGTATATACACTCCTTTGGGAAGGAGTGAGGGGGTCGTCTACCATGCATGCATTGCACAGGCAAACGGCGGTGAGTTTTTGTAAGCGATCTGGTCGGAGGTCATGGAGCCGGAAAAGGTGTTGCTAAAGTGTGGAGACTCGAGGTCAGTTTTCTATTCCAAACATTCCAAAAACCGATCAGATTGATAATAGCTCACGTTGAAGCAGCAATCATCCATGCTTCATGTCGAAAGGCAGCGACGGCTTCGGTGTCGGCATCACGGTCGGCCCTCCATGCTCGCTTCTCGAGAAGATAGGCAAGGTCACTGAAAGCCTGCGAGCAGCGCAGATGGGCGGAAGGATATGCCGCTGATACCTCGCGATGTGTAAAGATAGCTTCGAGGTAGCCGCCGCCGGTCGTGATATAGTTGTCGAGTTGTGCGCGGATACTTTGTAGGTAGGCGCATCCGGGCAGCTGTTCGTCTGAGCTGGTTCTTGAACTTTGGCTTGAGCAGTCCCCGTCCGACTAGAATTTAAAAAAAAATTAGTTGGTGAGATGACAAAGGTAGAGAGACAGAGATGTACGTGGTAACTCGGATCCTCGGGCATGGCGACATCTTGAACGTCGACTGCGAGTGGTGGATATGCCATGACGTTGAACGGTGCATCTGCGGCCGTTTTCTTTCTCCATTGTATAGTTTGTACCCCCGCTTATAACGCGCAATTGAAAATATGAGCTCACCTCGTATTGGAGTTTCATGGACTGCAACAGATCACAGAGATCCATCTCGAAAGGGACTGCCTGGAACCAAGTTGAAGCCGGAAACCTCGAAAAAAAGTTTAAGAAGAACAGCATCACTCACCTCGTGCATGACGTATGGTTGTGTGTTGGGAAGCATGGTGGTGGTGGTGGTGGTGGTGGTGGTGGTTGGTTGGTTGGAATAATGTGCTCAGGTGTGGTTTGATAAGAGATACAGTTGAGCAAGGTAAGCAGAAAGGCAGAGGAGTTCAAACTTGGATAACGGAAATTGCACAGTCGACATTGGCGGCAGGAGAGCTTTTGTACCCATATTTGCGACGAAAACACGCGTTAGTGGGACGGCGCTACCTCGTGCCCTACACATGAGTCCTTGACGCCTCAAGGCAGATTGCGGGTCTCCACTTTTGATTAGCTAAATATGGCTCTTCACTTGTACTTTTCGCCCTAATATCCTTGTTCTTGCTCGAGCCGGCCATCTGGCAGCTCCTCGTTTCAGCTAGAAGATACGATGATAATGTACGTGTAATTCGTGAGGAGGAGAATAGAATGGAGGGGGGTTTGAGAGTGATGACATAAGGTTCAGTCAGCAGCCTCACTTCCTTACTGCGCACCCAACAAGCGCCAGTCAAATGTCATTCATGTGAAGAATTATTGTATTGTGCACCACCTGGAATGTAAGCTATTGTTCTGGAGAGATGTCCTACTGTATCTCTTTCACTCAACCAACCCTTGCACCATCTTTGGGATCTACAGTCAGTGTGCCACTTCAATTAACGTCACCAAAAATATACGCTATCAGGACGACCTACTACCAACATCCTCGTTCTTTCTTTCTCTCAAGTTCATTATCAACCCTTAAACCCATCTACAAAAAAAACGTTGCGCTTTTTTGATCCCCAACACAACGGTACTAAGTCTACCCATCCTTAGCCTATGTGATCAAAACAGATTGATACCCGGAACATGTTTTCCCTTTTTCTTCTCTTGCTTTGTCGCTGGGGCCCAATCTACTAGACATCTGCCCAACAGGCTTGCTGTATTGGGACTCATCACCTCATTTATCAGTGGCAAAGGCAAAAGAAAGAATGCAAGGGAACCTTCTCGATCTCCTGTGCCTCGCGTGCGTACATACCTACATCCATGCATTCAAGTGCGTGTGGGTGCCGTATCCTTCGCTCCCAAGTTCCCACTTCCGGCAATTCTATGGGGCTGTAAGGCTGTGTGCCTCGTGTACTGCGGTTATGGTTGATTACAGTTCTCTTCTTTTTTTTCTTACAAGGGATCGGCACCCGACACCAAAGTCACCATTTGGAGAGAGGAACATTATTCACTCCAAGCTCAACCTTTCCCCCCCTTTCCTCTTTTCACCTTTCAAGTCAAGGGTTCCATCTAGGCCTTCTGATAACGGCAGAACACAAGTACCTACATACTCTTTAGAGCCCAGAGCCACATACTTCTTAAAACATCAATCTGGAAAACCACGCAATCACGGTGGCGTCTTTTTATCTCATATCTACCTTTTTCTTTCCCCCTTGGCAACTAACCAAAGTCCCCAAGGCACCCTCTTTTACCCCTCTCCCCTCCCGGACCCTCAGCAGTAATTTCGCCGCTTCCTTGACGTTCCCCCTTCCCCCACAGTTTTCGCGTTTTCCCTTTTTTTTCTCTTTCTATTCAATCGACCCTGCACTACAACTCCTGCAAATCACTAGTACCCATTCTAGTACCTGGTACTGTATACCCAACATCCAGCACCCGGTTAATTTTACCGTCACGGTACCTGACATCCAAAAAAAGAAAAGAAAGAAATTGCAAACGCCACAACCCTAACGCATTTCATTACGCCACTTTTTTTTTTCTTTTTTTTTTTTTTTTCGTCTCAAGCTCAATCTAGACATGAAAAGAGGCACAATCTAGGTTGAACCCAAATCGGGCAAGGAAACCCTCAAAAGGAAACCCTTGCGCATGTGGTGAAGGAGAAGATAAACCATTATACCCATTCCTCTCTTTGTAGGTAAATTGAAAAGATTTGCTCGAGTTGGTTGCCAGTGGATACCAAAACCTTTCGGTAAACTTCACTATTGCCTCCATCGGTGCCGGTTTCGGGGGTTTTTTTTTTGTTGTTGACAGTTTCTTGGATCATTTTCCCTCCGAGTCTCTCCCCCACTGGGTAAATTTCGCTAAAACAAGCATATTAATCCCGCTTCAACTATACATCGATGCAAGCTGCCGAATGAAAGATGGGCCACTCGGCGTTTCCCATGGTAGCTTAATAGTGTCCTGGATTGACGTTTACCACTACCTCATTACCAACCTTTAACAGCTCTGAGAAATACCTCACTGGCCTTTATGATAGTGGTAAAAAAAACAGAAATCCACATTAATTTCAATGTATACAAATGTACTAATATACGTTATTATTGCAAATAATGAGACAACTTGTACGCATTTATGCTATTTAGAGAGTGCAAGAAAAATGTTGTGAAATAGAAACAAATTGCAGAGATGGAAAGCAAAGCACAATAACACACACACAATTTCGAAGAACACGGGGTAAAAAAAAATAATAGAGGGTAAACAGCGAGCCTGTGGTCATGTATATCAATATTTCTGGGCATTCTCCTCGTCCGTATCAGAATGTCTCCTTTCTTCAATGATCGGGTCGCCTTCTACACTTCTACGTGACGAGTAGCGCCGCCATCGTTGTTGTTGCATTGGTGCAACTTGTTGGTCTAGATCGAGATCGCCTCCCGGTCGATGGACACCAGTACTATGATGAGAATGCGAAGAATAACTCCGCGAGTCGTCTTCCTCGCGCTTCCACACTTCGTTCGGGAGCATCACTGCACGGTCGATGGCAACAGGTAGACCGCGGTGTCTGCCCCGGAGCATAACTGCGCAAATGATGAGTTTCGACAATGGTCGAAATGATCCACAGAAGGAGTAGTTGTTCTAGAAACCGGGATTAGAGAGGTGCTTGGCATAAAGTAGCTGAATGAATTTACTGATGGCAGTCCAACGCTCAGTCCGACAGTGCCATAAGCCGAAACAACGTCGAATACTTTATTTGCACTTAGGTTAGGTGCTCGATAGGACGAGGAAAAGAGCTTACTTATGTTGAGAACGGTGAACCAACTGTAGAACTCCGGGTTCTCAATATTATCTCTCTAAAACACCACTGTCAAGATATGATACGAAACAATCACTATGGCACACACCTCGATAATACAAACAAGGAAAAGAGCCGTAGCCAACCACCACATATCTAATCATTTCTCATCAGTTACCAACTCGTCAGAGAAGATAAAATCGACCAACCAAATGCAAGCTGCTTGCGTGCATGCAAAGCTAAATAATTGCTCCAAACAGAGACCCTAGTTCCAGTCGGGTTGAACTGATCCTCGTCGACGCCATAGTCCCTGTAGATCCCAAGTGATCGTTCTTCGTACACATTCGTCGACCGTACACTTGATTCTATGCATCAAAGCATTGCACGGATAATTAATCATTGCACAAACCTCATGGCAATGGGGACTTCGAGATAAACAACATGAGCACACACTCCAAAGAGACTCGGAGAAACTTACAAACACTAATATACATCATAATGATGTACAGTATCCTGAAACAATATACAATCACTTCAAACTCACATGAAAGAAAAGGTCGATCGCATACTTGACAGCAGGCGCCAACGCAGAAATCGAGACAATTGCAAACCCAGCTGCACGGACAGCTACTGCCTGAAAGAATCCGGCTAGAACTCGGACACCAACAGGGATCTGGTCAATAACTGCATTCCCGATATCAAGTACCAGGAAGAAGAACCAGTCAGTCGCACTAAAGTTCAATTGTCAGTACGAGCAATTTCAGTGGAGCTAAGAATCGTACGTCAGAACAAAGACAATTGTCAACAGGAACCAAGTTTGGTGAGAGGGGAAAAGGTATATGTAACATCGTCGCGGGTGATCTAAAAGAAAATGAAGAGTCTCGTTGGCTCTGGAGCTCTTGGGAACAAGTTTGGTGATGACCCAACTAAATAATTCCTCAGAGATACAACACCAAGAAATGGATGTGGGATTTACATTGTGAATCTCATACTTGCATAACAATCCACATTCAGAAGAACGAACGCACGAGTGCGCAAATGACTTACAATATAGGCTATCAATCAAAGTCAAACAGAATCTAAGGAACAAGACATGATTGCTTACGAAACAGGTATTACCGGCTAAGATCTGGAAAATCATTAGGAAGATCATGGGGTATGCCTCCTGGAAAGGAACCATTGATTGGTCAACTAGCGAGGTCCCTGTATTTGAAAATGCCGAGACAACTTGAAATGCCGAAAACCTAGGATTGGGTCTTTTGAGAAATGACATTGCACAGCTGTTCAACCCAGACTAACCACACAGGATTCAATGGCCGGTGTTGCATTGGAGGGACAAAGGTTGATGCCCATCGTGCTCGCGAGATATACGGAGCAATAACGACGAAAGCGATCATTTGCACGCAGATATAATACTTTTGCAACTGTTAGTCATTGAATAGAAGAGATGGTGTTATACTCACACCAGCTATGAGCCAAAGCAATGCATTGAGCGCCCGATACTCAACACCACCGAGCTCTTCCAGTTGCTCATTCGTTAAAAGATGAAAAGCAGAATTTCGACCAACAATTGCATCGAAAGAAATATAGGGAACCGTTTTGGCACCAGGAGGTGCTTCTGGCCGATCTGACACGAGCGACATGGTGGTAGGTATCGTCACAGTACGGGTCAGCCTGCGCTTAAACGACGGAGCGAACCTGTCCAAGAATCTTCGAAGCAACTCAAATGGAGTCGGAAAACCACCAAAGTCACGGTCTTTTGCACCCATCGCAACAGGTTGCAATGAATAATTGGTGTTTAATGAATATGCGGGCACTATAGAAGGCCGACGTGCAGATCCTATGATGAGAAGACCATCAGCAAGATGAACTTCAACATTAACAGAAAGACAAACTAATTTCAGCATGCCCCCTTTCAGCAACGGCCTCTGGAATGCCAAGTTGATCCCTGCGAAGTCGACGTCGTGGAATACCGGAAGGTGCAAATTCTACAGTTTGTGAACGAGCGCCGATTCCTTTCGATCGCCGAAAATGCAGGCCACTGGCAACGGTTTCGAATCGTTGCATAGATGCTAAACAAGATCATAAAGACATTAATAACTCACTCATGGGAAAAAAACTCTGCCTCAAACTTACTGCGTACTGGAGAGGATGGCCGTGATGAAACACCAGGATCAGACAAACGACGTGTCATCCGCCTGGTAAAGGAAAAAAAAAAAAAAAAAAGACAAAAAAAGTAAATAAGATAACGCATGATGTTTGAGATCGACGACATACACATCTCGATGCCTGCTAATGCTATTGTATCTCGGTGGCTTTGCAATCTGCGCAGGTAGTTGCAGTTGTATGGACGGCTCATGTGCATACACTGAAGAGAATCCGGTAATAGATAGCCTATGATCTGGCTCCTGGCGAAGTGGCGGCGGCGGCACCAAGTTGCTGGGTATCCTGCGGTCGGAAGGAGGCATTTCCTCCGAGACCCAGCCGCTGGGATTCACTGGCTTGGGTCTCTCGTCTATCCGACGAATCATGTCTGGCGTCAGCTTGCGAATAAAGCGTGCCCCTCCATTCACTGTATTCTCCAACTTGACAGGACGTCCAATCTCTTTCTCTTCTACGGATATTTGCTTTCTCGGATGAAAAAATGTTCGGAGGCGATCTATCCATTGGCTGTTGACTTTGGTTGTGGAAGAAGCCGTCACTTTGGTCGAGGGTGTCTTGTAAGGCGAGGCTGTGTCGATGATGTGTTTGAACTTTTTGGCAAAGTAATACCTGTTTACAGACTGTTTAAACACATAACGTCCGTATTTTGAGAGGTAGGACAGTTGGACTCACCTGCGAATATAGACCATGACCCATGATACAAGTACTGGACTCCCCGTAATCATTTGAATGAACAAGATCGTCTGCTGCCACGGCGTCAAGGAGCTGAGATCGACGGTGGCCAATCCACACATCGCTATTGCGCTAACGCTATTGAACAAAGCGTCGATGAATGGTATTTTGTGCTTTCCATTGCTGGCATAAAAGATACACGCCCAGAAAATCGGGGCAAAAGTGCTACACAACAAGAATTTTTTAAAAAAAAGAAAAGTTAAGGTTGCATATAGAGGTAAACGCACAAATAGAGGATATGAACACGATAAAAGTTGAGGTTCTGACGCAGGAACTTTCCAAAGGCTTTTAGTGAAGAAGAGGAAGTCTCCATGGACGAGATTGTCGAGCTTGTTGGGTTCCCTTTTGACTGGCTCCTACAGTCTTGGCGGGGCTCGATCGGTTTGCTAATTTAAATCGTTTTGATCGGCTCGAGTCAGCAGCGAGTGTGGCGAAAATAAGGAACCAGAAAAGCCAACAAAGAGTAATTGCCTGACTGTGGGATCTCCCGCTTAGGGGGAAATAAAGGGAAAAGAAAAAGAAAAATGATACATGCCCGTTTGTTCAATTCACAGACACAGTTGACGGCGGACAGGATTCCGATTGGACGATGAGCTTAAGAATAGCCTCAGAACAGTACCAGTATGAATGGACGGAACGTGGTGATGGAATGTTGCGAATGTTTGATGATTTGCTAGATGGACGACAGTAGCCATGTCTGGACGTACGTTCTGCCAAGATGTCTCCCCCCCTCAGATGTCCGGGCAGGTATCGCATTCAGGGTCGCACTCCAAAAAAATGACGTTATTTCCCACCTAATCTCCTCCTACCATTCCGGTATAGACTCTTTTCTCCCAACAAAGCCAGTGGCAAAAAGCCTGGCAACGTTTCGCAGTGGTCAACTCCATCGCGAGACAAACAACGCAAATGACAATCCCAACAATGACTATACTAGAACATATATGAGAAGCGTTATTGCCTCATGAGATCTAATCTGTCCGAGTGTTGCTTAACGGTGCTCTCCGATAACGATAAGAATCAAAGGCAAAATACACTTCATAGGAGATACATTTCCTCCCGAGATGAATCCACAAAAGAGCACAATAATGGTAACAATCACATTAATACTTCTCCATTTTTTTGCTGTTCATCATCCGTTTCCGAGTTCCTCCTCTCCTCAATGATATACTCATCCTCACCCCTGTGAGAGGATTGGCGTTGTCGGTTTTCCCCACCATCATCACCTGCACGATGAACTCCACTCGCGCGAGAATACCCTGTATGTACGTTCCTGGATCCATTCAGGCTATCCACTTCGTCTTGCTTCCGGAATTGGCTAGGCAACATTACTGCACGGTCTATCGCTACCGGCAATCCACGATGCCGTCCACGGAGCATCACTGCACATATGACCAATTTCGATAATGTGTGGAACGCCCCGCTGAAGGAATAATTTCCCTGGTCATGTGAAATCAAACTCCCGAATGTCGCGCAACAAAGAATCATACTCACAGTGGGAACACCCATGCTCAGGCCAACCGTGCCGTAAGCAGAAACAATCTCGAACACTGAATCGCTGTCAATACAATTATTAGCTCTCTTGAGAAGGCGGCAACCTACATATGTTAAAGATAGTAAACCAAGTAGCGTTATCTGGATTGGTGAGGTTGCCTCTCTGATCATAATCAGTAAGACTACTTGGACAAATGGGGGTCAAACACCAACCTCAATAATACATATCAGAAAGAGCGCAAAAGCCAACCACCACATATCTGTACAGATGGTCAGAACTGTGTTAATAACACTCTTCTTTCAACCTACCAAATGCGAGCTGCTTGCGAGCATGAAGTGCTAAATACTTGCTCCAGATGGTCGCTCTTGTCCCAGTAGGCTGAAAGTCTCCTTCGTCTATCTCCTTGGGATAGATCCCTAGAGATCTTTCCTCATAAACATTGGTAGACCGTACACTGCATTTTCTCGTAAGACATACATTATCAGTGAATTAGGGGAAAACAAACCTCAAAGCAATAGGAACTACCAATATCATCAGTATTATGCTTTTTTGGCCCCGATGGAAATAAAACTTACAAGCGCTAATATACATCATGACTACAAATAGCACTCTGTTCAACAATTATTATCACACCCACACACAAAAAGTGATAGAAATTCACATACTTGACAGCGGGAGCTAGATCCGCTAGCAAGACTATTGTAAACCCTGCTGTCCGTACTGCTACAGCCTGGAAACATCCTGCCAGAAAACGGACACCGATAGGTATTTGTTCAATGCTCGTATTGCCAATGTCCAAAACCATGAAGAAAAACCAGTCTGAGCCACTAATGATGGGGCACGATCAAACAGTGAAGCCGAAGAGAAATGATAGTAGACATACGTAAGTAATAGCACAACCGTCAAAAGGAACCATGTTTGATGTGAGGGAAACAGATATATGAAACATCTACGGGGATGGTCCAGAAGAAAACGAAGAGTTTCATTCGTTCTAGAGGTTTTGGGTACACATTTAGAGGTAATCCAACTATGATATACTCAGAACATATTTAGAGATAGTATAAAGAAAGGATATTCTTACATTGAGAAACGTAGCCTTTTGCCAAGGCACATCTTTAGATTAACAAGCCGAGACCGGTGTATGATACCACTCACAATATGGGCTGTTGCGCATTAAGTTAGTAGATAATCAATCAAATAATCAAATGAATTCTCACATAACAGGTATTACCAGCCAAGATATTGAAGGCCATGAACAAAATCATCGGATATGCGGTTTGGAAAGGCACCATGGATTGATCGACCAAAGACATGCCTGTGTTGGACAGCGCTGAAACTACTTGAAAAGCGGAAAACCTAGTCAAGGCCCGGTTAGCATTAACCACCTTACGACCACGACAAAGCGCACCAGACGGAGTTTAGCGGCCGATGTAGTTGGGGCGTGGTAAGATCTGAAGCCCATCGTGCTTGGGACATATATGGAGCAATAACAGTGAAGGAGATAAGCTGTATCCCAAAGTAATACTTTATCACCGTCAATCACCATCGGGGTAGGAGGAGATATGCGCTCCTTACAGCGGCAATTATCCACAAAAGAGCATTTAGTGCGCGATATTCAACACCACCTAACTCCTCTAACTCTTCACTTGTCAACCCTTGAAAAGAAGAGTTACGACCAACGACTGCATCGAAAGAGATGTAAGGAACATTCTTAGCACCAGGAGGCGCATCAGGTCGGCCAGAAACGAGCGACGTTGTCGTAGGTATGGTGATAGTTCGTGTTAACTTGAGCTTAAATGTTGGGAAAAACCGGTCCAAAAATGACCGCAATATTCTTAACGGAGTCGGAAACCCACCAAAGCCTTGCGTTCTAGCATCCTGTGCAATGGGAGGATACGATGTGCGGCTTGTGTTTGTGTTCAAAGAAACTAGAGGTACACTCTGTCTTCGCGTGAAATCTATGGATTGTGTTATTGCAAAGTGGATAAAAGAGCCAAAAACTACATACTTCGTTCACCCTGCATCATTTCAGCAGTGGTATCCGAATAACCGTTATGTTCTCTCCGTCCATGGCGCCGCGGACCATTGGGCGATGACGCAAACTCGACTGTATGCGTTCGAGGACCAATTTCTCTATTTCTCGGGGAATGCACCCCCCCACCCACCGTGTCAAACCTCTGTATGGCAGCTACAAACCTGCATCAGTAAGACATCTAGAAAAGGAAACACAAATCTTACTTTGCGTAGGCGAAGAAGGGATTGACGTTTGGCCGGGATCCGACAAGCGGCGGGTCATTTTCCTGGGAATAAAAAGACAACAGCTGATAAGAAGTTTAGTCCAGATTCAAGAGTTGTCACATACATGCCATGATGTTTGAATAGGCTTCCGCGTCTATACTTCGGTGGCTGCGACGGTAGCTGAAGCTGTATCGAAGGCTCATGTGCATGCATAGAAGAGGACCTCGCGATAGAGAGCCTGTGATCAGGTTCCTGTCGAGACTGCTCGAGATTTCGTGGCGTTTCAGGTGGTGAGGGTTCTCCCGACACCCAGCCACTAGGATTCACCGGTTTGGGCGTCTCGTCGATTCGACGAATCATATCTGGCGTCAATCTCTGGATAAAGCCCTTTTTGGGCTCAGCGCCCAACTGTGCCTGGTCAAACTCTTTCTCCTCTACCGATATTTGTTTCTTCGAAGCAAAAAATGAAGAAAACGGACTAAACAACCACCGGCTCACTTTTGTTCCAGAAGAGCCCGTCCCATAGATTAACGATCTATCGACATTGACAACATGCGCGAAATGCTTTGCAAAGTAATATCTTTGTAAATTTGTATTGATTAATACTAGAAACTTCAGGTGGCATATTCATGCCATTCACAAGAACTAACCTGCGAATAAATACCACAACCCAAGATAGGACGATGGGGCTGCCCGTGACCATCAAAATGAACAGAATTACTTGCTGCCAGGGTGTCAGCAAGCTCAGGTCCACCGTCGCCAGACCGGACATGGTCATTGCGCTGATACAAATAAACAGCGAATCAATAAACGCAATCTTGTTCTCCCCATTGCTTCCATAAAGTATAGAAGCCCAAATAAGAGGGGTGAATGTACTGAAAATAAAAGTCCATATCAGTAAATGGGATCTGAATCTGGAAGGCGACCGACTCACAAATAAAGTGTGTGCACTCGAAAGAAGTTGAGATTTCGACGTAAAAGCTTCCCCAATTGGTGCACTGGAGGACGAGGAGTAGCAGTATCCATGAGATATGGGTGTCCCTTTTCCCCTGGCCACAAAGTTGTGGGAGATGGGTCAAGATGATGCGAGAGAATGGTGGGGTTTATACGATGAACAGCTTGGAGTAATGTATAAGGCTGTGTCTTAAAAAATGAGAATGGCCAGAACTAGAATCTAGGTAATGCGCGTATTATTCTGATTGGATGACCAGGTACAGAATCCAGGAGAAAGGGCAGCGGAGAATAGCAAAAGGAGATAGATAACGGATTGCTTGATGAACGGTAATAACCATGTCTGTAGAAATTACCTCAAATGACGTCTTCACCCCTGCAATAATGTTGGACTTGTTCCGTTTTGTGTACTCTAATTGTCCTACAGTATATCACCTGTACATGTATCCAGCTGGTAGCGCAAAACGGTCATTAATACTGATCAAGGTGCAACGGACATAACAAATGAGGGACAAATGCTGCAAGCAGTAGAAACACCGTAAAATGAGATGAAGAGCTATGGTAGAATGTAAAAGAACAACACGGAAGGTGAACGTGTATAAAAACAACACGGTGTATGAGAAACGAGGCAAAGCGAATGAGTATGAAACAAGTACTAGATGCAATCAATGCGATATTAGTGTAATGCAAACCCAAGGCAGGAGGATGTATCTATCATAAAAGGAGACCAAGAAGTTTAACACTGTCCGTTGATTTCGATGCTAACCGCTTCAGCCTTTCTTCGTCCAATCCTGCACCTTTAACCATCGTCGCGAATAGCGTCCACGCCATGGGTGCATCAATCGCAATATCTTCAATCATCTCCGCTGTCGCTCCAAATCCTTCCTCATACGATTCAGGTGTGCACAACCCCTTGCTCTTTGCCCGTGCAAATAGGTCACTGACGAGTTTGGCATCCGTTTCCTTGGCCTCTACTGTCTTGGTTATCAGTTGATCTACCAGTCTCTGGTGGTACTGCGCCGGAAGGTCGGTGAAGTAATTCTCGGCCTCATCCAGATTCCGAACATTGAAGAACTCTTTGATATCTTCCTCAATCTTCGCCTTCGCAGCAGCTTCTGGTAACTCTGTCGGAGCCGGAATTTCTTCTTCTGCGGGGCTACCCGTTTCGTCAGGACGATTCGGCTCATCCAATGGTTTGCTGCGGGGTTGAAGCACGAGCTTCTTCCGTTGGGGCGTTGGTTCTGTTGGTCCTATCATGTGTTAACAGAACTATTCTCCATTTATAAATGGAATATATCCACCTTTATCTGCTGGCGCTTCAGTGAGCATTTGGAACATGTTCGAGTGAGAGTTCGTTCTTGAAAGGGGTTCGCGCTTGCTTTCCTTTTTGCCAGCAAAGACGCTGCTCGGTCCAAGGGTAGTGATGGGCTGGGCCTTGCTAATCCTCCCAAAATGAGATAGATCGCCAGCTCGTGTGTTTGCCCGAGAAGTACTGCCTGTAACAGTCCAACCATCGGGGTTAGGCTGAGGATAGTCTTCCCGGTTTCCTCCCCTGCGAGATCCACCACGAGACATGCTGATGCGCTGACTTGCTTCCTTATCCTGAGCAGCCTTTTCTTTGGCAGCCTATACAGGTAGTCAATGCATATATCAGCATGAGAATAAACATTAACGCATACCGCTTCGTGAATTTGTGCAAGAGTTGTGGGTGCAGCAACCGCGTTACGAGCAACCCACTTCCGTTCCCGTAGCTCAATAACATCCTAATTTAAAATATCAGGGTTGTGTCTGGAAACAGTCCCGAAAGCCTCATTTACCTGTAGCATAAACCGCATACGTGGACTGACGTTAGGACTCGAAGTCAGCTCCTTCATCCTCTGGAAATACACGTCCATATGCGCCCGGGCCTTCTGTGTATCCAAGAGTGAGCCAACAGTTGTGAGAAGCTTGCACAAGCTCTCAATCTCTTCCTCTTCAGGATTCTGGACATTGCCCAGTAACTTCTTGACACACTCATGCATAATACGTTCAGTCAACATCTGCAATTTGAACAGCTCTCCAATGAACTTGATCAGACCCAGACCCTGACGCTTGGCCTTCTGCGCTGCATAATATTCATCAGAGTACAAGGCGACTTCCCCATTGCCCGTCTCATTGGCTGCCTTGACAGCTTGGTCTTCCAAAGCTTTGGATGCTGCAGCTGCAGCAGTAGCCTCCTTGGCGAACCAGCCACGTTCAAAGTCTTCCTGGCACCTATTGAGCAAATATTTACGGAACAATTGTCCACCAGTGATAGGTTTGCCCTCCGTATTCTTGATACCGTCATCCTGTACTTTGGGACTGATCTGCTCCATCATCTTCCTGCACAGACGGGCGTACATTTCTGACCAGGTAGCTTCATCAGTAGCCTTCTCGAAAACAAGCCGAATGACCCGAATCAGCGTTCGTCCATCCTTCTCGTTCTCCGACTTGTTAGCCCATTGGATGATTTGATCCGAGATAGAGTCGAATTTCTCCATCGTCAATTTGTTGAGTAGGCCCTTGACCTTACGATCCACATTTTCGGCGGATTCTGGATCGACTATGTCAAATTGCTTTCGTTCCCACCTATTTTCGGACACTTGTAATGGTACAACGGGCTCAAGGTGGACTGCAGCAGCACCGCCAGGACCATGTCCACCGAATCCACCGTGGTGAGCTTGTAGCCCACCATTCGCACCGATTTTGCCATCGGTTGGTCGCTTCTCACCACGCTTGCTCCTAGTTCGGCTTTGCATTGGACCTGGTCCACCTTGACTTGCAGTCCGTTGTAAGGGTGGATTACGGAAGGGCATGATAGGACCACCCGTAGACACGGACCGGTTACCAACTGAGTCAAACCTTTCAACACCGGGCACAAATTTCGTAGTAGATGTCGCGAAAGCTCCCATGGTGAATTTAGGGCCTACACCAGGGAGACCAACGCCAATAGATGATTGCCTTGTTGGAGCGGAGGCACCAGGCATCTGCCTATGACGACCTGAGCCGCCACGGCTTAACGAAAGTTGATCGACAGGTTCAATGCCGATAGCATCCAAAGGTGGCAACGACTCGGGCTTTTCTTTGCAAATCTGCATAAACTGCAGAAGGAAGTCACGATCATACCTACGAAGAAAATAAGAAGATGACTAAAATATAAAAATAATTGCAGACCTGAATTTGCCTTCCTTAGCACCTGCATTGAGCTCAGGTTTGGGGCTCATGATACCCTCGGGATAAGTTACACTTGTGAGGTCCCCGAGGGGCCGGGCAAGAGTCAAAGGAGAGGAAGGTTGTCTGGATTGTGACAGATCAAGAGGTCCTGGGCGTCTCTTCGTCGACAGTACAGTATCGATGCGAAGACTATCTTTTGGCTTGTCCTTAGATTCCTCCTTCAGAGACCCAAGTTCACCGTCCTCTGGTTCTTGGGTCAGGTCACCATCTGTCACCTTAGCCGCTTCAGACTGCTCTGCCTGACTCTCAGCCACAGCCAGAGCTGCAGCTTTGGCCTTGGCTATCTCCTCCTCTTCTTGCTGCTTTCGAATCCGCTCTTCCTCCTTCACCCGTTCCTCTTCTCTTGCCTTCTCTTCTGCTAAACGAATTCGCTCTCGCTCTTCCTCCTCCTTGCGTTTCCTTTCTTCTTCTCGCCTTAGACGCTCCTGCTCTTCCTCTACCTTCCTCTGTCTTTCTCTTTCCTCCTCCTCCTTCTTTAATCTTTCCTTTTCTTCTTCCTCCTTCCGTAACCGTTGTTTCTCCTCCTCTTCCTTTCTTATTCGCTCCTTCTCTTCCTCCTCTTTTCTGATCCGGTCTCGTTCCTTTTCTTCTTCCTCCCTTTTCTTCCTTGCCTCCTCTTCCTTCTTCTTCCTCTCCTCTTCCTCCTTCTCTTTCTTGAGCTTTTCTTCAGCCTCAGCCCTGAGGCGAGCCTTCTCTTTCTCTCTCATCTCTTCCACCTCTAATCGCATCCGCCGCTGTTCCTCCGACTCCATACGTATATTTGTTGGTCGTCTAGTTGGCGTACCTGGCACATTTGATAGTGTAGATGACGTTGAAGGTGTCACACCACTCGACGGTGCAGGACTACTCTTTGTCAGAGTTTCTAAGTTTACTTCTGAGCCATCCTGAGGGTTCTTGAGCACAACTTTAGGGCGTGATGTACCACCAGGAACAAAAGCAGTTGAATTGGCATTCAGCCTAGCCGAACCCGGCAGGGCACTAGCTGGCGTGGGTGGCGGTGATGACATACTACTCATACTTCCTGACGGTGCATGGGATATAGGAGGAAGCGGATGAGGAACAGGATTAGGTGTTGCATGGGAAAGTGTGGGTGTACCAGGTCCTTGTAAGGGCTGGGGAGGATTTCGAGGGGACATTGGCATACCCGGTGCGTGTGGCCCGGGGGGTGGATGTGGAGGATGGCCTGTCGAAGGAGGCATATACCATGTACCCGGATAATGCTGCATATAGTGCTGGTCGGGCATAGTAGGGGTGTACTAGATGAATGTATAAACTACTCAACGAAAGAGAAGATCTTCACGATAATCACTTACATAGTAACCTGGCCAGGTATGCATAGGTGGTTGCATAGGTGGCTGCATCTGTGGCTGCATGGAGGGAGGAGGGGGTGGGGGCATTGTTGACGGCTGTGCAGGATGAGGATGAGGACCTAGTCGAGGACTTGACATTCCGGTCGACACTTGGGATGGCCCACTACTTGGACCTGGCTGTGAGCGGGGTCCAGATCCATTAGCTAGTTGACGAGGATAGACAGGAGATCTTGGCCCAGCACCGGGACCAGAGATTTGTGGTTGGGATCGAGACCCTGGAACAAAGGTGGGAAAAGGAGGTTGTGATGAGGAAGATGGCTGGCTGGCTGGTGTAGATGGAGTTTGTGAGGGTAAAGCAGAAGGGCGGGTGGAGGGAGAAGCTGTCTCTGCCGTCGAAGGTTGTGATGAGGGATTCTGGAAAAGCTTATGGATATCCATTTTTTGCATTTTGGGAAGTGTCGCAGGAACGGAGACAGCGGGAGTCGATGAGGATGTATTTGAAGGGCCTGCCGATGATCGAGATGATATTGAGGCTTTTCCATTGACGTGGGTGTTCGGAACCGAGCCAAATGATCTTACTCCCTCAGATTTGATAGGCGGAGCAGCAGCGGGTGAAGAAGAGATGGGTGCAGAAATGTCGTCTATTGATCCAAAAGTTACAGGTGAGCCTGATGGGAGAAAGTTTACATGTCAGAAAGCGCAGCACAGCCATGCGTATGATAAGAGTGAACATGCCTTGTTTCACGGCTCCTACATTATTACGAGGTACACTAACGCCATCTTTCACAGGGACACCTGGACCTAAAGTACTTGGGCGTCTAGAATGAGTGGCGTTGACTGGAGTAGATGGTGCTGGAGACTGAGAACGAGGAGTAGGTACAGAAGTATCTCGTGGCGGTCCTTTTGACCAAGCAGACTTTGAGGAAAGCTGGGTCGAAATCTTTGATGTAGAATTGGTTGAGGGCCTACTCATTCTGTAATCGAAAGAATGAATACCGGAGAAGATAGGGAAAAATAGAGAGAGAAAAACGTACGAATTTTTGGAGGTGAAAAAGGGAAGAACGAGGGATTTTTTTTTTGAGATAAGGTCGATTGTCTTCGCGTGTGGGTCGGTCGTCAAAAATGACCTGCCAGCAGGCGAGAAAGCAGCTGGAGAAGGTGAGGAAGATATCTAAGAAAGAAAGCTACGGATGCTGAGGAGCAATCCGGCGTCGATGTGTCTGTCCTGTTGGTAAGGACAAGGGACAGGGAGAGCAAACAAACAATGGTTCACAAATAAGACCTGAGAAAATTATCCCACGACTTGTTAACACGAGCCCAACATACCCCTCCAGGTCAGTTCTTTTCTTAAGTAATAACTCAAAAAAAAAATGATGCAGAACGCATGTATCATACGTACGATGCGACGAGGGGCACTCTACGCTGCGTCCTCCCATGAGCACGTCAAACGACGAATCTTCTCTCTGATTCTCTATTGCCTTTTACATTTACACTACACTATATTCACTCTCATTCTGACTGCCCTTCTAGATGACATCATCCTTCTTCTTCAGTCCCCATCCTGCCCATCTCTCCTCTTTCCCTCTTTCAAGGCCCCAGCTTACAGCATAGTGCCCCAGTATCAGATCCAGCTCTTCCACTTCATCAAGCATCTCTAGCTGTGATACCCTATCACAATTTCGTCATTAATGTGTCATTTTCTAGCGCCCATATCACTAACCGCACGAGTTCTTTCGGGTCAACATAGTTTCGTCGAATATCTCGTAATGTCAATGCATTGCAGGTCGTAAAACCAACGTCATGCAACCTTTTCTTCAGAGATTCAACTGTCGTGTACGGCTCCGCACCCGGCAACGAGATGTTCCTGGACTGCGCGCTAGGAAGTTAGTTAGCGCTTTGGTGAATTTACTGCTGAACAAACCTTGAGGTTATTCATCATTACCCTCCCAAACGTGTCGTTTAACCCAAACATTTCATACACCATGCAACCAAGAACACCAGACTCTCTAAAGTAGTCTATAAACCACCCAAGCATGGCGGAGGAGGCTTCTGGTGTCATATATGCTAATACACACTCAAAGAGTAACAGTGTAGGCAAAGAAGGCGACAGAACTGGTTCAATCGAGGCATCTCCTGGGGACGTCGTGGGTAATGTCAACAGCTTGCCCAGCCCTTCCGTTGGCGGTAAACGCAAATCACAAGGCAACAAATGGTATACCGGTGAATGTAATGCAGTCCCTCCATGAGCTATGGTTGGTAGTTAGTGTACGTCTCCAGAGCGCATACAAGTACATACATAAAGTGCATTGGGCAGGATCAAACACTGAATTCAAGCTTTTGTTCTTCATTATTGTCATTGCTTTCTTCGTAGTAATTTCGGGAAAATCTAGTTCAATATATCCAGCAAGGACAGCGTGCTCGTCGCTTGTCTGCCTAATGAAGATTTTTGAATGCATGTATGATCAAAAACAAACAAAAAACGCACAGCAATTCTCCAAAACCTAGTGTCACTACCAGCGCCTAGACTTACGATCTGACATTTCTGACCAGTTTGCTTTGACAATTCTAGCCACTGAAATACGATATCATCTATGGCGGCTGAACGGATGAAAGTGCCATGGTTGATAAGTGGCGGGCGCGGAGGCTGGAGATGCGCTCTCTGAACAAAGTAATTAACAAATGGATCGACCAAGTACCCTCTTTTTACAGCAGAGAGGCGAGCAAGGGCGGCGTCGTTGTCAGTGTCACGAATGGCTGAATCGGCATCTTGGTGCTTGGGTGCCATGATACTGTATCAAATCACTGTGATGTCACGTCTTTCGTCCTCCAGACAGCCAAACATAGCATTCATTCCGTTGGAGTCTTTGGCAACTGTCTCGGTACTAATCTCCGAGCCAAGGCGTGCTACTGGACAGTCCAAATAAGCGTTTCATATATGACACCGTCTGATAGATTGCATGATAAGGGACTGTCGTGTCAGTTGTCCACTTCATACAACCAGCAGGGAACAGAATAAAAACATAAGCGAAGTAAACCGTCGAGGTTTTTTTTTTTGGTCCATTTTGACCCACGCTGGGTTATATGACACGCACAGACTAATGAATCAAAATAAAATTGGACGAGCAGGTGACATTCTAGATACATGAGCACAATGAATGATGGTGTTAAAAATATTATTGCATATCCTCTGGATACGTGCATAACTACTTGAAAAGAAATATTACATCCTAACCAAATGACCGTCAGAACTACACCACTCCTCGGCACCTATAGCTTATTCTTGAAATCAGCCGTCTTGAGTGATTGATCTGTTAGAGGGCTATGAGTACGAGATCCAATAGAATAAGAGGTTTTCCACAGACATGTTTGTTCATAGAGATTATCAGGTGGTGTAACACCAACATGTGCCCGGAGGGCACTCGCATCCACCATCTCGGGAACGAGCTCGGATAGATTCCGTGCTCCTAGAAGACGCATGTTCATCTCAAACTCATCCTGGCGGTAACAATGTCAGCAATTTGACGGGATCATACTTTTATGAAATCAATATTGACCCTTAGAATTTGGATAGCCCGCTCAACACCCTCCTGACCGTAGCTAGAGAAGGAATATAAGAAACCTCGGCCAATACCGACAGCAGAAGCGCCAAGAGCTAGCGCTTTTAAAGCATCACTGGCACGTCGGACACCGCCATCCACGAAGATGGAGAAGTTGGGGTTAGGCCAGGGTCCTCGTGACTTAAGCGCAGCGACAATGTCAATTAGATTCTCAAGGCCAGATCGACTGGTATCAAGCTGCCTGCCACCGTGATTACTCAACACGATGCCCTGAACCCCGGAATCGTATGCCAAAAGAGCATCCTCAGGTGTTGCTACACCTTTAAGAATGATAGGCACTATAGGAGATATAAATTTAGGGCTTCCAAGCAGATGATAAGATGATAAGCTCACTGGTTGTGATGCTCTTGAACCATGCAATATCCTTCCAGGAAAGACTAGGGTCAATGAAAGACTACTTCTTATCAGCAACTTGAAGGTTCTTAGTTGGGTATATTGATAACGTACGCTGATAGCTCTTGCGACACCTTGATCCTTCTGCACATCTTTCTGGCCTTCTTGTACCTTGGCACCAGCACCATCATCAACAAATTTCATCCGCATATCTTTTTCACGACGCCCAAGCTGAGGGGCATCTACTGTAATGAAGAGACCTTTTACGCCCCGTTTCTCGGCATGTTGTACATAACGCTTCGTGATCTCACGATCGCGGTTCACGTATCTTTATTTGCATCAGAATGTCAGACGAAAATTCAGAGCGAGAAAGAGGACCCACAGTTGTAAGAATAGGGGCTGGCCTGGTATGGCTGCATCGACGATCTCATCAAACGAACAAGAAGCCAGTGTGGGAATCTGGAGGCGTTTGACTTAATGCCAAGACATAGGTAATAAGGATGCTACACTGACCATTTGAATAACACCATGCTTGCCAGCTGCTCTTGTCAGGTTGATTTCACCATCGGGGTGACCAAGTTTTCCAAGAGCAGTAGCCGACTGATTTACTCGTGAGTTGCCACCAATTGAAAGCAGCGTGATCGATACTTACAATGTAAACTGGAAGGGATGATTTCTGACCTAGGATGGTAGTTGACCAATCAACGTTGGTCACGTCTCGTAGAACCCGAGGACGGAACCACACCCTGGAGACAGATTAGAGAA
This sequence comes from Amanita thiersii Skay4041, assembly GCA_002554575.1. Lineage (NCBI taxonomy): Eukaryota > Fungi > Basidiomycota > Agaricomycetes > Agaricales > Amanitaceae > Amanita > Amanita thiersii. The sequence continues at coordinate 148,855 of KZ301981.1, forward strand.
GGCGAAAACTATACTAAAGGTGCCTACCTCTGGAATGCTGCCCGGTTTTCCCGAATGGTGATTTCGTCGTCCGATGCAGAGGAATAGTATGCCCATGCTTTTGGGGTAAGTAGTTGCTTCGCAATGGCCTAAGCAGACGCTAGGTATTAAATATTTTCATTTCCTTCATTGTGTTGTTGCGTACCTCAAAGTCATGTAGGTTGAGGATCTCATCAAGGGGGGGCCGAGCGGCCATAAGTGCCTCTCGACGCTTGTCTTCTTCCGTGACCTCCTTGACAACTTTGGCTACTGTATTAGGGTCGACAGCGCCAATACTATCGAGGATCATAAATAGCCGCCACGTACGTGCCCATTATCTACTCACTGTTTCTCGATCGGTAGATTGGTAGTTATGGCATCAGGTGGGTGGATAGGCTCGTACGCCTCACTGAATTGCAAGGTTTTATCTCATGCGTGAAGGTTGAAAAAACCAATTAGCTTACGTTGCATCCTTACCGGCATACTTCAGTATGATTTTGCTGCCGCCAGGATGTTCTGCCAAGCAGTCAATCACTATAGAGGATGAACTATGTAGAGAATCCCTACCGTCTAGAAATTCCGTTACGTCGTATACCTTGCCTTCATCACAACATCAACTTCAAGCACAAGATAAGAAGTTCTAGAAGTGCTTACTGTGGACAATGATCCAGCAACTATCCCTGTTATCGTGTTGCGCAATTTCTGATCCGGATATGAGACTAGACATTTTGCAAGAGACAGTGGATTTCTGGGGGCTATCGCTTGTACTGGCCCCAATGAGATACATCCATGATATACTCCCTGGAATACGGGGATGCCGCCTCCCCGCTAATTGGTGATCCCGCACGCGGTATGCGGATAATTCATGCCAGGTGTGCCCTCACACGCTCAGTGATTCAGCAAGCGGCAGTCGGCGATAGAGAGGCACATAGTTAACTTTTGAATACAGTCCGTGGATGTAACCTATCCAGTGATTTAAAGGTTGTTTTTACAGCTTGAGGTCAGCAGCTAGCGGTGTGGCCATTCACTCAGACAGTTTAAGAAACGACAGCAAAAGTTGTGAATTGACAACCTCTCTAACTCCGATCAGCGGAATAGTTGGCTGCCCATGGCCTTCTCAGGCTGAAAGAAAGCTGCTCTTGGCAAGTTTACAAATATGTTTAATCGTCCCCCTGGACCCAACGTGGTCCAAACATAACACAACAGCACTGAGTGTCCCGCTGTTACTTCTTGACACTTCCGGCTTTTCTAGTACTTCCATGCGGGCAGCCTTCAGTCCCAAGTATACCGTGCCAATGCTAAATCTCATTGCTCTGCATAATTGTTCTCTCTGAACTGCCAGAATAGTGTCCTAATCGTGGCAGTTTAGGCAACCACTGGCAGAATGCAGATACAGTGCTATTTCCTCCTGACGTTTACTGAGAGTCCTTTATGACTGATCACCGAGCACCTCGGAATAATTTTATATTGACTTGCTTGGCCCTGCATCCTACGTTTCAGATATTTCCAGGAAAGTCAGACTGCTAGCAAACTAGTCACTTCACTTTCCGAAAGTGAAGATTCTCCAAAACACATTAGTACAGAATAGTCTAAGCTTATTAAATGCCTTTTGGCAGTGCCAAGACCGCTCTCCATACTTGTCAGGCTTTCCATCAGGTCATCTGAGTAGAACACCGGCGCAAGCTGCCCTGAACATGTCCTACTTTGTCTGGATAACCCTGAAAGTTGCTTGGCAAAGGCTGATCACCGAGCTGTATGCAATCCTAGCCCCAAGGCTAAGGATGTTACGTTTTGAAAAGTAGCTTCTGCTCATGCAATTTTGCAACTTTCTCGTAGAGTAAGTGTTTCTACCAACTCTGGCCTGTCCAAGATAATCATCCAACGCATTTACCAGTATATAAACGCTCACAACAGGCTTGGGTATCTCCAGCTTTCCCTCCTTCGCTTCTATTCCAACATGTCTCCAGCATTGAAGTATTTTGACAATGAGTATGACTCCATAATCCGTCATATATGCAACTCGTCCCAATCTACATCACCTCAAGACTCCGACTTTGACGACACCTATTACAATCCACGGCTAGACTCTACAAATTTTCTAGAGGGCCCTCTGTCCTATAACCCATCGACGCGTTTGCGCCAATTACTAGCGCGTCCTGGTATTGTTGTTGCACCCGGAATTTGTGATGGCATCAGTGCACGTTGCGCTCTTGAAGCAGGTTTTGAATGCTTGTACCAGAGGTAACAATCAGCCAACACTTCTTTTGCCGTTCATTGATATCAATTCTGTAGCGGCGCCGCCACAACAGCTTCTCGCCTTGGACAACCCGACTTAGCTATTGCAACTCTCAACGATTTTACTGATGTAACGTATAACTTAATTACACGGCTTTGGTAGCTGATAGGCCCGACAGGCAGCCAGAATGGTTTGCAGCCTCGACCCAACAGTTCCAGTGATTGCAGATGCCGACACGGGGTGGGTAACTTCTGGGCATTCTTTCCAGTTCCCAAATTGAGGGCCCTTCTTAGTTTCGGCGGTCCTGTGATGGTCGCCCGAACTGTGACGCAATATGCAAGGGCTGGCGTTGCTGCCCTGCACATTGAAGACCAAGTTCAGACAAAGAGATGTGGTCATCTTCTCGGCAAACAAGTTGTGTCTCGTGAAGAGTTTCTAACCCGTATTCGCTCCGCTGTGCATGCCCGCGACACGATTCCAGGTGGCTCAGACTTTGTGAGTTGTCACTATTCATCTGAGTCTGAACTATTGTGACACAGTGTCAGGTTATTATTGCTCGAACGGATTCAGCTCAAGTCCTAGGTATGGACGAGGCTATTATTCGTCTTCAACTTGCGGCAAAAGTAGGAGCAGATGTGTGTTTCATCGAAGGAGTGAAGTCAAAAGAGCTGCTAGAAAAAACTGTCGCAGCTTTGGCTCCCAAACCAGTATGCACACTCTTCCGAGTGAACCACAAACTCTGATAATTCATAGGTTCTCGTCAACGTCATCTCTGGTGGCTTGACACCATCATTTACAACCAAAGAAGCGGAAGAAATGGGCGCTAAAATCATCAGTACGTACAGGCTTGTTTTCAAGCGGGTTTTTTAATCAAATGTTGAACAGTTTTTTCTCTGGTTTCATGCGTTGCGATGGTGCATGCTGTACGAGCTGCAATGCAATCGTTAAAGAAGACAGGGACGGACTATGCATCCTCTCAGGGAATGGGACCCAAAAACTTCTTTGAATTGATGGGTATGTATTAGGCACTTGTAAATTATGTTGATCATCAACTAAAGGTGCACCGCCACTAGGACTAAATGATATGATTCAACTAGACACGCAGGCTGGCGGGACTACGTTCAGAGAAATATAGAACAAGAGAAGGTGTGCATATATAATTACTATACCGTGACACATATATCATACCACGTAATTATATTGTTATTCACTGTTACTTAGTCTTTATGTTGTACCCCATCTGCAACTTGCCGATTATTGGGCACATCTTGGTCTAATAATAATAGCTAATCGACTAGCTTGGCGGTCAATAAGACCAAGAGCTAACCACAATCCACTCTAACTCCACCGTAATTTGAGTTTGATTTACCTCGTGAGAAGGGGCTGTTCAACCTGCACAATTATTAGCCCTTTCCGCTTCAAGTTTGTACTTGGTATCACACCAAAATTATCATCGTCCATACATGACTAGTGGCCCTTGTGAGCTGCGCTTCCAATACTGACCATCTTGGGGTGTTTAACCAGGTAAAGTATTTCCAAGAAATGCTGTATGATGCTGGCATGTGCACTTGCTCGACCTCGTGCTCTTCGATTCTTTGACAAATTAAGGATGCCAAGTATCTAGCCTTTTCGGCAGGTCACCTTCCTGATGGAAGTTAGCTAGTTGTTTCATGTGGACGTCGAGAAAACGCAGTTTAGAAATATGCCAGTAATTAATAATATCTTGTGGCTCGTCAGCGTTGTAGATTCCACTACAGTACTTCAGTTGATAGCACGATCACCAACAGTTCGCCAACACGTGAGGTATTTGAATTTGTCAATCGCCTACTTCTGTTCCTACTTTAGCCCAGATATCATTTGGTGTAAACAAATTCGCCCAGTATTTGATAATCAGTTCACCAATTCCCCTTCTCACTACTGTAAGTAGAATTTGTTCAGGACATTAGAATGGCAATAAGAGGTTTTCATTTTTTCCACCTTCCAGCCATGTTTGATCCAGGTGATAGGACAAGGTCTAGTTTAGGGCATTAGTCATTGTCATGCGCATATACGCCATGTGAGATTGGCCAGAGTAAGAGAACAAAAAAAGACTAGACCCTTGAAAGGTGGATCCGCATGAGGGGAGAAAATAGCAAGGGATATGAACAGAAAAAGGGAGGAAGGACGATCCGAAGTTGGGAAAGGATTCAAGGCAAGTGCTTGGGTGAGGCAAGGCACGGATTCAATACAACTTGAACATGCCCTCGATAGTAGCATTGTGGCGGCACTGGGAGAGACAATGATACTGGGGAATGGTCAATTTTTCTCAACACCTTTTGAATGGTTCAGGAATACAGTACACGCTTGTTGATGAATTCTGTCCAATGCGATCAGGTTTCCGACTCGGTTTCAGAATGGTCCCAAAGTGAGATTTCCATATCGTCCGAGTCATGGTGTACATGTTGTATGTACCTTTACCGATCTAAGTCACACATCACTAGCACTAAAGGAGAGGATTATTGGCTTAGGCGGCCGACAGAGAATTATAGAGATAAAATCAACGCCAGACAACAAGAGGTGCCAGTGGCAAAGTGGCTTATCGCAGGCTGCCTGGAGCTGTAGAATAAATGCTCATAGGCATTGGTGTAAATTGTACACAGCACCATTGCATATTGTAGGCTTCGAAGCTGTCACTGAATGTCAGCTACTTCTTATAAGGCGGTATCTCACCAACTTTGGGTAAGTTGAGTCTTTCCCCCCACGTTTGACCCCAACTCAAGCAGTCTGGATTTCTTATATATAATATATCCCTCAAATTCCTCGACGCTCATGATACTAGTAGTAACATATGTTGATATACATAACTGAGCAACGTTGACATACAATTGTACAACCACTTATTGGAGTACGCTGATACCTTTACACGCCACTGTAAAGACTGAGTCAGGGTGAATTGCATTCGCTTGAATTATCGTTTGACAGACGTCGATTATATTCAACGTTTTGTTGAATGGGGATTGTTCATAGGCAACAAATGAGAATCTCCTAAGACGATGTCAGCTACAGCCCAAGACTCAGGAGATAATAAATGGCAATTGCATCATAGGTTGTGAATACCAACACGACGCAATACTAGATCTCGGGAGGTTATAACATATTACATCGTTATTTACTGCAGGGTAAATGAATAACCGTCTAGATGGACCAGTCACCAGTGAGATTGAAACCTGATACATTTTCGATCGCGTGCATGGATAAAGTATGGCAGTTATTAAGCCGCAATCCTTCACACTCGAGTAAAGACCCCGTAAATGAAGTCATGTTTAGAATGTCATAGACAGATATGAGAGTGTGTTTATTGGCGTTCAGCACAGAAGTCGAATCCATTCCTTGCAGAGTATTGATCATTGTACTTTTTGATCTCACACCCTATTCGACAGCATGGGAAGGCTGAAGAAATATGCGCCAGAATAATCAGTCCGCTTGTTAGTCTAACATGAGGTGGGGGAATTGATACTTCTTGTGGTGTTTCTCCCTTGACATACTTGAGTCATGGTCCTGGCTTGCCGAAGACGGGCTGACTACCAAGCAGAAGATTGTGCACAAAGGTGTTTCTATGTCATAGTTGGAGAGTTGGAGCGTAGTAATGCAAATTATGACTCGCAAGTAGGAGAGAGGAATAATGAAAGTGATTATTTTGGCGTGCGTACGTGATTCCACTCCGAAGGACCTCCACCGGCAATCCGGCGCGACATTAGAATTGATTTTATGTCAACATTTTCCAACCTCACTTTCCCCGTGCGTATTCCAGGGCCATTACTCCTTGTCATACCAACCTAGATACACTTCAATGGCTGGAAGCAACCAGAAGAAGATCCTCACAGGAAAGGAGGTAGCTGAACATAATACTCGGGAGAGCTGCTGGATTATCGTTCATGGTGAGAATGTTGTGTTCTCAACTCTAGACGGGTCTGTTCAATCTCGGCTACCTTTGTAGGCCATGTTTACGACGTGACAGAGTTCTTAGATGGTACGTATCATCTTACGGAGCTGTTTGCACGGGTTAACGTCCATTTGCAGATCATCCTGGTTTGGCACAGAATCACTTCTTGGCCGAAATCTCAACTAATTTTTGCGTAGGTGGGAGTCGTATAATACTCAAATATGCAGGGAAGGATGCTACGTGAGCAACAATACCTGGCAAGTTGCTCACGAAGTGCTGACGTCTGTCTGTAGTCAAGAATACGACCCTATACACCCTCCCGATGCCATAACCAACAATCTTCCTCCAGAGAAGCAGTAAGGGAACAATTTATGGCTTTGAGATCTTAAATAACGTGAATAGCCTAGGTGCAGTTGATCTAGAAACCGTAGAGAAGGTGGAGGTTGTTGTGACAGACCAGGAGAAAGCCCGTCAGGAGCGAATGGCAGCAAGACCTTCATTGGATGAAGTGTTGAACCTTCATGACTTTGAGGTTTCTGTCCATGTATTTATCAGGTATGGTTGCTTATGCTACAATTAGGCAATTGCGAAGCAAGTTATGCCCGAAAAGGCCTGGGCGTATTATTCGTCAGCGGCGGATGACGAAATAACGATCCGAGAGAACCATGCTGCATATCATAGGTTAGTCCACATATACCAATATTACCTACACTGCTGACTTTTCTTCTCTTCAGAATATGGTTTAGGCCGCGCATACTGCGAGATGTATCTAATGTCGACTTTTCGACTACTATCCTTGGTCATAAATCCAGTATGCCTCTATACATTGTAGGTTAAATTTCCATATGCCAGGGCATCCACTAACGGTCCTAGACTGCGACAGCCCTCGGCAAACTAGGACATCCAGATGGTGAGCTAAACCTCACACGAGCAGCGGCACAACACGGAGTGATACAAATGGTAATTTGTCTTTATTGCTTATAGTATGTTGAACTTCAACAAAAACATAGATCCCAACACTGGCGTCATGCTCATTCGATGAAATCATCGACGCTGCGAAGCCAGATCAAGTGCAGTTCCTACAATTGTAAGCGGATTTGTTTACTTTGTTGGGCTCTTCTAAACCGTTCCAGGTACGTGAACAAGGATAGGAATATTACCAAGCGGCTAGTACAGCATGCCGAGAACCGTGGTGTCAAGGGTTTGTTCATCACTGTGGATGCACCACAGCTTGGACGGCGAGAGAAGGTCGTTTTGGTTCCGATATCTCGGCAGCTATATACTCATATGGGGCGTGTTCACACCAGGATATGAGAATGAAGTTTGAGGCTGATGATCCATCAGAAGTGAAGCAAGCGGGGTCGAAGGATGTTGACAGGTCTCAAGGAGCAGCGAGGGCGATCAGTGTACGTGACCCGAATATCTGATCATATACGACACGCTAAGCATACCCCATAGTCATTCATTGACCCCGGTCTCAACTGGGGTGATCTAGACTGGTTTAAGAGCATTACTCGAAGTGAACAATATTTCCTCTTTTACCCTCAACTGCCTCGCTGACCATTCACAACAGTGCCCCTAATCTTGAAAGGTGTCCAATGCTGGGAGGTGGGAACATCATGCTATCAAGCGAGATCATACTGATAGAGTTTGGTCATCAATAGGACGCCCTCGAGGCATATGACCAAGGGATGGCCGGAGCAGTACTTTCCAATCATGGTGGCCGCCAATTAGACTTTGCACGTTCTGGTATAGAAATTCTGGTCGAAGTCGTGGAGAAGCTCGGAGAGAAGCGAGGACTCAAGTTCCCGAATGAGAAATTCCAGCTATTTGTGGATGGTGGCGTTCGACGAGCTACTGACGTGCTTAAAGCTATCGCGCTGGGTGCTACTGCAGGCAAGTGGTGGAATGGACATAGATTTCAGGATACTGAGCAGTCCACTATTATATATAGTTGGTATAGGTCGGCCGTTCCTGTATGCCTTCTCATCCTATGGACAGGAGGGTGTAGACAGGGCATTAACGATCTTACGTGTACGTTATTTGTATTCTTGGCTTTTCACAAGCACTCATAAACAAATCCTAGTCCGAATTCGAGATGAATATGCGGTTAATCGGAGCAAGAACGCTCAAAGATGTGGTACCCGAGATGGTGGATGCATCCAATATCAAGTCCCACATTGTTGCGGTACCAAGTGACCACCTTTTTGAAACCAATTGTAAGGATCTCCATTAATGTTTTTTTTTAACGAGTGTCACCTGACGATTTTTATAGACGAGAGCATGCAATATGCCAAGATGCGCGAAAGCAAGTCGAAGCTATAGCGCCAGTCATTGATGCCGAGAGCAGACTTGAACCATTCTTACAGCACATACTTTGGAATCCACTTAGATACCTGCACTGAATGCCATTTAATGCCGTGTTTCCTTGTGTTACGAATGTGAATACAAAAAAAGAGAATCTAAGACTCTGCATCTATCTATTACAATGGTATACATTTGAGGGGAGGATGCACTACCCGCCGGCTTCTAGTTTATATTTTATCTTTACACTTCCTTGAATGCACTTCCTCCTGCCCTGGCATCAAGGTCCATGACTCGCTTGAGCCCTGATTCCCGAGATCAGTTTCTATACCGAGAACTTGAAGATGACTATACGCTTACCCATGACTTCAAAGAATGCTTTGGGATCCATTCCTTGAGCGGTGGAGAAGTCGGTTCCTGTCTTCTTGAGTGCATGCATAGCAGCTCGGCAAGCGTGGACCATAGCCACACAAGAGACGAGTGAGAAGACTGGGAAAACCATTGAATACCCTCAGTCATTTCACTTTGGAATTATATGCTTACTGATGATCTTTGCACCCATCTCCTCAGCCTCTTTGTATGTAAAAGCGGGTGTCAAGCCACCAGAGATGACGTTCACAAGGACCTAAGCGGAATTTGTTAGGACCTGATTAGTGATGCACAAAATAAAGTACTGACCGGCTTGGGTGCCAAAGCGGCCACTGTATCCTTCAATAGCTCAGAAGTTTTGACGCCTTCAATGAAGCAGACATCTGCACCAGCATCGGCAGCGAGTCTCAGCCGGGTGAGCGCCTCTTCCATTCCAAGCACTTGAGCAGAATCAGTTCGTCCGATGATAACCTATTCAGATCTCATCTCAGTACCACGTTTTCCCAGAAGCGGTTTGAGAAAGGGTAGGACGGTACTTACAAAGTCCGAGCCTCCAGGGAAGGCATCACGAGCATGGACGGCGGCGCGGATACGCGTGATGAACTCTTCCCGCGACACGACTTGCTTACCGAGCAAGTGTCCGCAACGTTTTGTCTGGACTTGGTCCTCAATGTGCATGCCTGCGACACCCGCTCGGATGTATTCATACACAGTCCTAGCAACGTTTGCTGGTCCACCAAATCTGGATTAGAACGTCAGTACATGTAGACCCATGATGGTAACCGAATAGAAGAATACCCACCCAGTATCCGCGTCGGCGATGACCGGCACAGTGGGATTCAAGCTGCACACCATATTAGCAGCCTAAGGAACCATCAGCGACATCAATGTTCGGCAATTCAGCTAGTACTCACCCCGACGAAGTCATTCAATGTCGCGATGGCGAGATCTGGTTGACCTAGACGCGACGCAGTGGTGGCCGCACCACTGGGGAAGTATCAGCCATCCGCTCGGGAATTGTAAACAAAACACAAACCTCTGGTACAAGCAATCGAATCCTGCTTCAACTGCACATCTTGCACTGATACCATCGCAGATACCTGGAGCAACCTTTATAGTTGTCAGTCGGTTTTTCGCTCCAAGAGAAAGGTTGTGTTTACTTACCACAATACCAGGTCTGGCAAGCATCTGACGGAGGCGGGTAGCCGAGTTGTCCGACAACGGACCTTCAAGGTAATTCTTGGGGTCCAATCGGGCATTGTAGTAAACAGTAGACTCGTGGAGTGTCTCTGGAACATTTCCATTCTGAGTGGTAGGCTGTTGCTCAGTGGTGGTGGCAGCAGCATCGCTGGTGGAGAAGTAGTCCAGGCCAGGCATGTTTAATGAGATGAGATGAGATGGAATGAGTTAAGTTGATTTGTTGAGTAAATACCAAGAGCTGGTGTGATGAGGAGACTGGAAAATGACCAGCCATTTTATACCTGAAATGAGGTATATGTCATCACAAGAGAAGCACCAAAAAGGTGTTCAGTACTTCCTTCCCTCGCCACCTTCAATGCGGAATTAACTGGTAAAATTAGCTAGGCCGGGCACCAAGCAGACAAGACAGGACAAGCCAAAACGAGAAAAGAACGCATCACATACATCAATTTGGAGGTGATAGATCGCTTAACTTAGAACCGAGATCTATCCCAGGAATTGACTGGCAACACACTTGAATGTGATTCCATCAAGATATGAATTAGAGCATATATTGGCGCCCGTCCGTTGCGGACATCCTTCGCAAGATGGCGGGATCATAGACCATCGGACATGGACAGAGAGCTCTTCGTGGTCGATTATAGGAAACATTGCCTCCGCCAAATCTCATCAGACCGGCGAACGAAAAAAACCGCTCTTCTCAAGAAAATGGACCACATGGCAACACGCCCAAGAAATCATTGCTCTGGCAAAAATGATTCCCACATTCTGGCCAGTCTCTAAGTTGGCCATTATCACAAAAGCTACTTACTTGTTGCGGTGGTAGAGTGGGATCAATCAAGGAGTAGCTGATTCCCAGGATTAGCCGCTAAACACTGGACATCAGTGATTTAGGAGCTTGTGAAGCACACATTTTTTGGTTTGTGAATCTCCCAGTTAATGTGGAAGGCACGTCAATTACCAAGGATTGGGTCCGCAAACAGATATTTTCTCTTGGATCCAGGGGGGAAGGAAGGAATCCTAATCGGTATTCGAGGCGGCAAAGCTTTCTTGACGATTAAACTCGTGCCAAGCCTACACCAGACCCACGCGAAGCGAAAATTTTTCTTCACACCATATCACTGAAGTCCCGTCGCGAACAATTCTTCATTGGTTAGACGAGAAATTTCAGTGAGAAATTACGACAATGTTGCTGTGGTAGAAACCACCTACGTTGCCACACTAAGACGGAATGACAAGATTTCCCATGGTTAAACAGAACACAGTGCCTGGTTTGCTTGCTCCTCCTGGCGCGAAGTAGCTTGAATATTCGCCAATCAGTGGCAAATGGTAATTGATATATCCTACCAGTGGCAAGTGCCCACGGAATATACCGGATAAAGAAACTGTTAACAGATCAGTAATAGCAAACACACATGCCATTCCAGGATCTCTCTCACCGGACAAAAAACGTGGACACCCTGTAAAACACACTGAGGGGTTCTCTCTTTCGATGGCATCGAACAACACTTCCCACCTGTATGTGTATGGAGTATCAACACGATAGTAACTCGAAAGGACGCGGTGTTAGAGCGGCAGCAGCATGTTAACTGACAAAGACTACCATAGGAATCTCGGTGTAGATATTGTGGATCAGCAGTGAGAAGGCTATGACATAACCTCAAGATTTCCGATTGACAGTTTTTGAAAGCGTCCGACCATTGTAAATGGGAAAACCGAGTATTATTTGTTCCTAACAGGTTATGGCACTCAATGCCAAGCACTTGCAGTGTCAATCTTGATATCGATTTTAGGGGACAATTCCACGCCTAGCCAATAAATCTGAGAGGCCGGTCGAACCGTGTATCTTCTTTATCTTGGACCGATATTTTCGCCTTATTAAAAAGTCTTATCCCGCCTATCACATGTTCTCTGGAAGAGCATGATGCGGAATTAGGGTCGATAACTTGAAGCCATACTTAGAAACGTGAAGTGCTCGATGGAATACTGCTCGTAAAGGAAGCATTGATTACCATTAACCTGGCTGGGATTATAATGCAAGTCTCCAATAGAAATCAATCTCTTCTAAACAGGATTTAATTAGCAGTCGGAAATTAACGAAGCATCTCTTCATGCACATTGAAATACCTGGTGACACATTCAATGATCTGAAATGGTTCGAGAAACAGGTTATGACATGGGAGACATACCGTATCACATTCCCAGCTTCACGGCACCTCCCTTGTCCATTCTCGCCCCATTGTACAATCCACCGTCCAAGAAGATTTCCGTTTTTGTCTAGCGTTTCAGCTACAGTCTCTTCTTGTCCCACTGTATCAGACTTTGGATTCCCAGATTCATCAGCAGATGCTTCTAGCTGCGACGCCAATTCCCATTTGGCAAAGGGTCTTTTTGTTTCGATTAGAAAGTAAGGGTTATATACCTACAAGGGGGTGATTAAGTTAAGTGACATAGACTCCATCGAAATGACATACCCTTGTGATTCTCGGTTGTAAGGTAAGTGAGTAGGTAGTAAGCTCTAGGCCTTCTGAGCCGTCCTTTGTTGTGAGACGCTTGAGAACGTCAACGTATGGTTTTCCACACCAGCCAACCAGGGCGGTGCTAAGGCCAGAGGTTCCAAGGGCTATCGAAGCCAGCGCGAACCGGGCAGATACCGGAAGACTGGATTCTACTAAAAACATGAATGGCGCGAGGGTAAAAGATAGTGAAAGGGAAGCAAGTGAAAAGATCTTCAGTCGTCTGAACGTTGTGGTTAGCGGACCATGATAGACTGTGCCCTCTTCTTGTGTCACACTGGAAGACTGGGCTGCGGTAGAATCGGTCCTGTTCGGTGAAGATGTTGCCAGCTGTCGTGCAAATGGGCGGGATGAAGGAGAGTTTCGTCTGCGAGGATTACATGAAAAAGACGATAATATGAGCAGCTGTCGCCGGTGAGAATATACAGAGCCTTGGGAGAGTGGGACGCGTAGAGATGAAAGGCAGCGGGAAAACATGGAGGCAGCTCGTTTGATACTCTAAATCTTTTTTCTCTCCCACCGCCTTAAAATGGATCCACCAGTTTACTACTCAAAGGCTGAATTTATTGAAACGGTATACTAACCATCCATCCTCTTTATCCTACAACCTTCGTTGACATCTAAAGACAAAATCAGGATACTGGCAATAAGGTCTCGCGGCGCGCTACAATTGCCGGTCCACAAAACATCATTCTGGGCGGGAAAACTATCATTGCCAGTGGTGCTATCATTCGCGGAGACCTCAGGAGATCAGGAACCGGTCATGCTGTCGTAATCTCTCTGGGCAGGTATTGCCTCGTAGGAGAAGGATGCATAATGAGGTCAATCTCTTATGCCAATCCCAATATGAATGACTGCTCACATGGTTACAGACCTCCCTACAAAACATACCGCGGCGCCTTCAACTACTATCCCATGAAGATAGGAGACCATGTCCACATTGGCGCAAACAGTGTCGTTGAGGCTGCTACAATTGGGAACCACGTTAATATTGGCAAGAACTGTGTCATTGTCAGTCCATCCCTCACTCCATTGAATGATCCTGAGACAATACCAGGGTAAATTCACGATAATCAAAGACTGTGCAAAGATTGCAGACAATACTATCATTCCCCCAAACACTGTTGTGCCAGCACTGGCCCTCTTTTCGGGCTCTCCAGGTAAATGGAATATGTTACGCAAATGGATTCATCATATTGATTAAATTTAGGCAGATTTGTTGAAGACCTTCCAGAGTCTACGCAAGAGGTTGTAGAGTCATATACAAAGCAGTACTACACGCGCTTCCAACCGCTGGAGCGGTAGTTGATTCTAATTTCCTTCTAACTGCGAATTTTATAACACAGTATGGGCTTAATCGCATTACGACACCATTGCCAAACCATCGCCTACGGTGCAGGCTCTATACCAGGTATATTCTAGCCCCTTGCAATATTACTCATAATCGTGTGTTGATCCCAGTAGCAGTTTTGAATCCGTTGTACCTGGCAAACTTCCAACTAAATCAAGGCAATCCCTACTATAAATCAAATCACCACGACGCCACCACTGTCCAATAAACATTATATACATAATGTAGTGTACCTAGTCTCTTCGCATGATTTCATGCATACTCCAATACAAACATCCGACCTTTGGCTTGATATAATGTTACCGATCCACGTTGTTCATCTACGAAGAACCCACTAACGTACTCTAGTTTGATATTCCTGGGTACATTGATCTGATGCACCGTAAACACGAGGTTAGGCAACTGAAGGTGCACCATCACAAGTTCCGCTGTCCCTTCTATATCAACGAGGACGATCGTATAAAGTCCTGAGTTGCTTGAATGGCACAAGTACCAAGTTGACAGCGTACTTGCTTTGATCCTCCCAGGGACAATGGTGTGAGGATAGAGGCTCGGAACAGGAAAACCAAGTTCTCCAGTCTTCTCCAGGGATAACGAGTCTACAACCCAGTAATTAATCAGAGTGACCGAGGTAGTGAATACAGGATCGTCGACAGTATACAGAGTCACAGCAAGGACACCGTAATTGGAGTTGGTCGTCAAAATAGCTTCACAATGGGCGGACTGGAAGCCCATATGGGGTTGGTGGTATATCGGTGGCAGGTGTCTTGTTGCTGGTGAATAATTGACCTGTCCCCCAATGTCCATATTGTCATTATATGGTAGCAAATCCCTAAGAATCGATCGCTGATATGTATAATCGTCGTATTCAAAGTGAATATAAAGATTGTCGCCCCAAAACGAGGTTCCCGACTGGCCTTCTTGCAGGACCGGCTGTCAAATTTGTTGCCGCCTTATTAGAACCACTAGGCACAAGTAAATGAGGGTAGATGACACATACGGTCATCATATCTTGCGGAAGGACGGATGCAGTGATTTCTGTCCTTCGGCCTGTAAACCGGTTGAGAGCCAGCGCATATAGCTGCAACGGGTCATCTCCAATTTGGTGCAGATCGGTATGCAGCACGCCAGCCACTTCGGCATTCAGAAATACAGCCCAATAGCACCTCTCAGGGTATTCAAGACTGTATCTAAATGTGATAGTCATGCTCACAGTTGTCTCAGTATATTCAACAGTGAGGACCACAAGTTCAGAAGGTCTATATCCGAGTGTGAACCATCATGCGGTGCAATCACAGTAGTTGGCCCAACTCACACAGTAGCGTGCTGATCCTGATTCCCTATAAGTGCCAGAGTAAACTTCCTAGGCTCTGTCCACCCCGGCGACAGATCCATAATACGCGCATGTGCAGGAATCGAAGCCAAACACAGCCCATCTTCCAACGACCACACCAAAAGCTGCGCCTTCCTTACCGAATGCATGACGACATACGGCGTCCCTGGAATCTGCGCCAACGAATCCAGACGGCTGTCGACCTTCAACTTCTTGATTGGTGCCATAAGCACTGGTTCTTCTTGCCTCCAGTTCCGATTGAGACGATTGAAACGCAGAGCCATCTGACGGAGTGAGTCTGCACTGTAGTTGGTAAGGTCTTCATGTAGAGGACACGGAATCGGTCTGGATAGA
This sequence comes from Amanita thiersii Skay4041, assembly GCA_002554575.1. Classification (NCBI taxonomy): domain Eukaryota; kingdom Fungi; phylum Basidiomycota; class Agaricomycetes; order Agaricales; family Amanitaceae; genus Amanita; species Amanita thiersii. The sequence goes on from KZ301981.1 coordinate 164,458, forward strand.
CGGGTCTTATTGAGAGTCTTTGTCCAGAAGCTTCGTTCGTAGACCATGGTTAATTCGTGCATCCCACGGCATACCTACGAAATAGAAACACGATGAGAATCATCGTCGCTCTGAGAGAGTATGAGGCACCATAGAAAAGGAGATCGCATCTTCGACTTCGAAGAATTGAACGAGATAGAGGAGGATATCTTTGGGGACATCCGAAAGGGTTAACGTCATGAGGAGTTGCCACACTTGGTGGTTAGTTTTATAGATCAACGCATATAGTCATGGCTAGTAAGACTGAAATGGTGCTCAACAAGACTCTGGAAACACAGCACAGGTCAGAATTCCATGTAAATGTTCAAATTACATTGCGCCTATGCCAAAAAACAAGATTATAGTACGTATGAGTGGGGGGTGGAAATATAACAATAACTGAGATAATGTAGGTAAAGATGCAAAGCGTGACTACTTTTGATAAGCGATAAATCTATGAGTATACCATCGATGAAGTGAGCGTGAGCCAGACAGATCGTGAGAATGGGTCATGATAAGAGGTGCAGGTGTCCATGGATCTAGGATATATAGAAGAGATAAAGAGGAACGAAAGCATTTAGTCTTTCTTTTCTTCCTTCTTCTCCGTGTCCTCAGAGGTCTGCTCTGTTGAACTTGTGTTTTCCGCTGCACGCTTCTCGTAAACTTTCTGGAAGAGACCCAATGAGGCTTGCTGTGTTTCGTTGATCTTCTCCCGGATAGCATCGGCAGTAACAGACGCATCACCAGCTTGACCCTTAGAGGCCATCTCACGGAGCTCAACAACAAGCTTGGTAACCTTGTCCTTTTCAGTAGCATCTAGTTGATCCTTGAACTCATTCATGGCTAGAATGTCATGAGTTTGATATTTGAATGATAAAGGATACACTTGAACCTACCCTTCTCAGTATCAGCGCAAACAGAATCGGCCTTGTTTGCCTCTTCAATCAGTGAACGACGAGCTTTATCAGTCTCAGCATATTGCTCAGCATCAGAGATCATCTTCTCAATGTCCTTGTCACTGAGACCTGAAGATGAAGCGATGGTCATTGATTGATCTTTGCCCGTAGCCTTGTCCTTGGCGTTTACATGCACAATACCATCTGAAAACTAATCAGTAAGAGCAAAGAATAGTGTTAGATATCTCACCTGCATCAATGTCGAAAGTGATCTCGATTTGAGGAACGCCCTTAGGTGCCGGGGGAATACCAACAAGGTTGAAATTTCCAAGCAACTTGTTATCCCGGACGAGCTCACGCTCACCCTGGAAAATTTTAACCTCGATGGCTGTCTGACCGTCCGCAGCAGTCGAAAAGACTTGCGACTTCTTGGTGGGAATGGTTGTGTTTCTGTTAATTAGTTTGGTCATGATACCACCGAGGGTCTCAATACCAAGTGACAGTGGAGTAACGTCCAACAACAGAATGTCTGTGACATTGCCGGCCAAAACACCACCCTGAATGGCAGCACCAATTGCAACAGCCTCATCTGGGTTAACACCCTTGCTTGGGTCACGACCAAAGATGCCCTTGACGGTATCTCCAACCTTTGGCATGCGGGTCATGCCTCCAACGAGGATGACTTCGTTGATTTCGCTAGCTTTGACGTTGGCATCGTTGAGAGCCTTCTTGCAAGGTTCAACAGTACGTTTAATGAGAGGATCAACAAGAGACTCGAATTGTGAACGCATGAGCTTAATGTTGATGTGTTTAGGACCAGATGCATCGGCAGTGATGAAGGGCAAGTTAATCTCTGTCTGGCTCGTCGATGAGAGTTCAATCTTGGCCTTTTCTGCAGCTTCACGGATCCGCTGGATGGCCATGCGGTCACCTGAAAGGTCCATACTCGACTCCTTCTTGAACTCATTCAGGATGTGGTTGACAAGGACAATGTCAAAGTCTTCACCACCAAGGTGTGTATCACCGTTGGTGGATTTGACTTCAAAAACTCCTTTTTGCATTTCTAGGATGGAAATATCAAAGGTACCGCCACCTAGATCATAGACGGCAATAACAGAGGAGTCTACTCGATCAAGACCGTATGCGAGAGCAGCTGCGGTAGGTTCGTTGATTACACGAAGAACATCAAGGCCAGCGATTTGGCCAGCATCCTTTGTTGCTTGGCGCTGAGCATCATTGAAGTACGCTGGTACAGTCACAACCGCGTGACTTGAATTGAGTCAGACAAACGTCTGATAATAAAATTTAAAAGGAAACACTCACTTGACTTTTTTGTTGAGGAACTGCTCTGCAGTTTCGCGCATTTTTGTAAGGACCATGGATGACAATTCTTCAGCAGACTGGAAGGAACATATTAGCTTTCATAAGCAGGTATCAATACCAGCACTTACATATTGCTGCCTCTTGCCACCATTTTCGACTTCTACAGCTGGTCTACCGTCAGACTTTGCAACAACAGTGAACGGCCTAGTAGACAGTCAATACTGATTCAGAATACTGTAGTTGAAACACGTACCAGTGTTCCCTGTCTTTCTTTACCTCAGCGTCGGTAAATTGACGACCAATCAACCGTTTGAACGCAAAAACGGTGTTAGTCGAGTTGACAACCGCTTGTCGCTTAGCAGGAAGACCGATGAGACGCTCTCCATGCTTCGTGAAGGCGACAACTGAAGGCGTTGTGCGTGCACCTTCAGCATTCTCAATAACTCGAGCCGTCTTGCCCTCCATCACCGACACGCATGAGTTGGTAGTACCCAAGTCAATACCAATGACGGGGCCTATATGAAAGATAAGCTATTGTATTCAATAAGAATAGCAACAACTGACCGTTAACTTTCGTGTTCATGAACCGCCGTGCGACAGGGTGAGAAAAACCCTATAGAACAAGGGAGTCAGCACCAAAAAGCAATCTCAGATGTTCAGCAACATACGCCAACGGGAACAAAAGAACGGACGGAACGAGCAAGGAAGTACATGATAGTTTTTGAGAAGAGAGAAGTGTGAAGAGTTGGCTTTTGCATCCAAATTTTTTAAGGATCAAGTTTACGTCAGCGCCATTGCCGAGCGGGTTTCCCCGAACTTTCTGGTCTATTCACGATCACGTGCTCAATGACGAGGCAACATTTCTCTGGTCCGGACATTCCGGAGACACGAGAAATGGCACCGGCGGCCAAATTGCCGATCCCGACTAAATAACCATGTTCTGTAAACAAGCCATCCCACTGGGAATTCTGGGAAGGGTATTAATTACTCTCTTTCTCGTCCTTTTCTTTCTGCTCATTCCCTGAAGCAATGGCAGACAACTCTCCAAAAAGAATTGGGGGAGACTATGGATCAGTTCGCGCATCTATCGATGTTGACAAGTTAAATCAATACCTTCAGTCTATCGCGCCTGCGATTACCACACCAGTCGATGTGAAGCAATTCGAGGTATGTATTGACATATTCTCGTTTAGTCGTATATTCTCAACGTGTATGTAGTATGGCCAGGTAAGCTGCAATTTACACATGTACTCTTTCTCTGGTTTAGAATTTTGCAGTCGAACCCCACATATTTTCTAACGGATGCAAAGTATGCACTCTTACTCACCTTGTCATGCTCATGCCTAAGCATATACTCCCCAGAGGGACCCGATTCGTGCTGCGTAAGAAGCCTGCTGGCCAGCTACTTTCTTCAACAGCGCACCAAGTAGAACGCGAGTATACCATGCTCAACGCGCTCCATAAATACAATCTCAGGTCTTCAACACCCCCAGATAAAAGGATTCCAGTCCCAGAACCGATACTCCTCTGCGAGGATAACTCTGTTATCGGAACCCCTTTCTATGTCATGGAATTCCTTGAAGGTCGGATCTTCACAGACTCACGAATGCTCGAAATCGCATCCAAAGACCGACATGAATGGTAAATCTCAATTCTTCAGTTAACAACCCCAGGAGTTTCTTATTTCTTGAATCCAGCTGGCTATCTGCAGTTAAAACCCTCGCCGCTCTTAGCCAGATTATTCCCAATGAAATTGGTCTCTCCAACTTTGCTCCCTCCACCGACTACTTCCCGCGCCAAATCAAGTCCTTCACACGCATTTCCAGTACACAAGCTACTGTCATTGATACCGAGACCAACAAACCCGTTGGCAACATCCCACACTTCGACGAACTCATATCCTGGTACAAATCCAACCTTCCAGACGAGAGCAAAACCGGACTTCGCATCGTACATGGCGATTACAAGATTGATAATCTTATCTTTCACCCAACAGAGAACCGTGTTATTGGGATCCTTGACTGGGAGTTATGTACACTCGGAAGTCCGGTACGTCCCTATGCCACTTTGTTCAAACACGAGTTGATACTTGTCACAGCTTGCAGATCTCGGGAATCTCACCCTGCCATGGTCTGTCGACCTGAAAGATGTTCCGAGTGGGTCATTTGTCTTACTTGGCTACAAAAACGCGGAAGACGCCCCAATACCCCTCGAAGATTTAGAACGTGAATACTGTCGCCTGACACACCGTCCCTACCCCATCAAAGAGATGGTTTTCGTGCGTAGCTGGACCATGTTCAAGGTGAAATAATTTCATGTGTTCGCACAGCCAAACAAAAGGTTTTGATGCATGTGGCAACAGCTCGCTGTCATTGCACAGGGAATTGCTGCACGTTATGCCAGGCGGCAAGCAAGCTCCGAAAATGCATGGAAGTATGCAACAGGTTTCCCTCTAATGGGCTACTTGGCTCTAAAGGTACTGGAGGATCAAGGGGTCAAGTCTACGAAAGCAAAATTATAGCGATGAAAGCGGATGCATGGGTATATGTATCACCGATTGTAATGTAGTGTTCCAATGTGTCCGTACGGAATTAGACATGAGATACATAGCTAACGCGACAGCAATATTTAAAAGGGATGACTATACATCAACAAAGAAAACGTTTTCTTTGTTGTTTCTCTATGTTCTCAACGTCGGACAGTACCTTTTTATGTTCTGGACGGTGTTTGGTGGGTGTCGAATCCATATTATCTTTGTCAGGTGTGATCGTGAAAAAGTTGACCATAATCGACCAAAGGTTATTGCCACTGAGCACTTGATCTCCTTGCATAAATGTTCGATCTGCAATTTCAGCCAGCTTCTGAGCCTCTTCAGTATCTCTTCGCGCTACGATACTACTAGGTGGAGGCTGCTCATTTCCATCCAAAATCCAGGACCATCCTGAATTCCATGACGGTACGAAGTCACTCAGTGACCGTGTATCTTCCTTCCCTTCCTCTTGCTGCTTCTTCATCGAGTCACATAAAGCGTCGAGATGTTTTGTGGCCTCTCTTTCTGCACGTTCAAGAGTCTGGCGTCGATGTTTTTCGACTAGTTTAATCTGTTTGGCAAACTTTCTAGTAAATTTGGCAGAACCCTCCAAGTATCTCCTCATTGCGCGCTCCGAGATGCGTCCCAGAACGTCGGGAGGCATGTTGCAAGCAACTAACTCAAACTCTTGTTCTAACGCACGAATAACACCCTGTGTTGAGACACGCTCTCGAATCATAGGACCAAGCCACAGCCCCTAATAAGAACAATCTATTGTTCAGCATTCACAATAGAACGAATGACCGCTTACATCAGGTGCAGAAGTACCATACACAGATGGATCCCCTGCGTATCGTACGCTTTCGGAGCGGGGCAGTGGTGAGGACAGAGCTCTAAATCGAGATCCAGCTACATCACTCGTTGAACGTGACGGTAGTTTCGGTTTCGTTGCAAGATGCTGATCACCTTCAGGTAAAGCGGGCATGCTGCAATCTTGGTCTGTTTGCCTAAGCTTTTTCAAACGTGGCGAAGAATGCTGCTGGATTACATGTGCAGCATGGGATACCTTGGCAGACAGTGAACGTCGAAGAGACGTCCTCTTCATGACACTCGGGGGAGGGGTCGAAGCAACCGACGAATTCCCTGAGTTCGAATGAGCAGAAGGGGGAGCTGAAGGAAGAGGCGATGGTCCTTGATCACTTGAAGCAGAAGAAGGCTTCATATTAGGTAAGGAGCTCGAGGTCGCAGTGGGACTGTCAAGATTCATTTTCATCCCCGAGACGTGTTTACAGAAGGTAGCAATAGCTCGAAAGCAGTATTTCGCTGGCGTTGTAAATGAAAATAACACAGGTAAAACATGGGCCGTATCTGAAGCCGCATTGAGGATAATCTCAAGCCGATACAGGAAATAAAACAGACCATCATATACCTGCAGGTGAACTTTAGTAGACTGATGTTTTTCTTCAATTCCATGTAGTGGTGCATAAAGATCTCGTGCACTCGGGTGCACTCCATACTTAGATGGATTAGCTGCCTTATGTGCGCTTCAAGAGGTCAGGAACTATGTAAAAGAGGGGTGACTTCCAACAACTTACGTATAAATGATCTCGTCTCTCAATACTTCCTTATCGCTCGCAATGAATAACAGAGGTGGTAAACCACCTAGATAGGAAAATGCAGGACTGACCAATGGATGGGCAATCAACGAGTTGGTGGTGTACATATGAACTTGAGTTTTAATTATCAGCTTCTCATTAGTTTCCGTTGCCAGAGTTATGGTTTGATTATGATCAGGGTCCAATGAGGGTACTGCAGTGGTTGACCCAACATTAACCGGTATAGGGCAGTCAGCCACTCTTAGGTCCATATTCGAATGAAACGATGACGCTGACGGTCTGCGGGTTCTATGACGCAGCACTTGGCGTATACGGGAACGTAGGGAATCATGTACTCGTCGAGATTGTTCGTCACACGGAGGTGGCCATAAGATGCTAGGTTTCTGCAAGGAAAGCCCCCAAGGAGGGATCACATCCTGCAAGAAAAGAGTGGAATTGCAACTAGACGATAGAAATGAAGCTTACTGTATCCGTATTTGTATGAATACTGGGAAATGAATGTGTTAGATCACACCAGGGGGAAATTAAGACGCCTCCTGCGGGTAATGGGAGACCAACATCACGCAACACTTGTAATAATGCAAGCGACAGGCCGCCACCAGCAGAGTCACCTGCAATTATAATATGCGAGGGATTCACGGGGGAGTGGTCTGCCCCAGGCGGTGGGTCTGTAAGGTAAAGGTCTGTAGGCAAAGTTAGTTTCATTATGAACACGCCAAGACAAGTCATACAAGCCGCCAGGACATCTTGAAGTGCACAGGGAAATGGATATTGTGGAGCAAGGCGATAGTTTACAGCTGATGAACGGATAATTGAAGGAGGTTGTTGACGTTGGACAAGGCGACATACCAAATACACGCCCATTAATTTTCCTAGCATGGCGTTGGATACTGTATCTAGAGATGAATTTAAAATGAGGAATTGAGAATGATAGTCAAGCAATACCTTTCCTGATCGACACTGCCGAAATAATATCCACCTACTCATCGCCTGAATGAAGATCAAACAAAGAACTAAATGGAGTAGACATACCCCCATGTATATAAAGAATGCAACGCATTTCATCCATGGCCTTGTCATACTTTGCGGAATCCTCGGACACATCAGCAGGATTAATTGAACCTGCTGTGGTGTCGGCATCTATCTTCTGGCGATTAATTTTCTGACGCTTTTTTGCTTCCAGCCAGTCTTTCTTGGAGGTAATCCATTCAGCTTCGATCCTATTAAACCAATTGACTCCAATCTAACTCGTACGAAATGCCATGTCGTACCCATCAATTCCACGAACCTGCCACCATTTGACCCCACCGACGACAACCCGTGCTTGTTCTTCACCTCCAAACGCCTGAACCAGGTATGACGCAGCTTTATTGCAAGGGGATATGGGTATCCTGAGTCTGATGATATGTGTCCAGGGCGGTGATGGCGTTCTCATATTCGAGAACGCTACAACAGGTCACACGTTAGTGCATATAATCACCAAAAATGGCATACCTTGAACTTCTTCCACTGTATGCCTGCCACCTCATGAGAAAGGGTGTCAATGATCAGCGATATTGTTACTCACTGACTCGCGAGTTTCAAGAATGCCTCATCGGGCGTCAATCAAGGCGTAGCCAAGTCAAGATTGATCATACCTTGACTATATTGAATGCTTCATGATACAAGAGTTCATCTCTTTTTAAAGGTGTCCCAGATTCCTGTTCTGCATTCTTCTTAAGGCGATCAAAATAGTGTTTAATTAACGTCTCAAGGACGACGGGGGCTACTCTTAAACCAACATCAGTAGAGAGTGAATTTAATGGCATTGTAGATCCAAGGAAGGAGAGGTTTCTCGGAGGTTACGAATGTAGCGCCAGGTGACACGAGAGCTAGCGCCTTCAAGTTAGACTGTGGCGTGCATGTAGTATGGAACAAAAGATTAGTGGATTACACGACTCACAGGGTTCGTCATATTAGCGTGAGAAAAACATGAGCGGTAGTTACTTCGTGATCCCCTGGCGCAGCTGTAGGAATGAGGTTCCAGCATGCATCATGAATGCAGCACTCTTTTTACCTCCCCTTCTTTGCACGTATGATATGCTTTTAAAGGCCTGCGATGTACCGATTGTGTCATTGAAATGCCTCGCTTCATTACTTATGCTAGTCAATGGAAACCTCGAGTACATAAAACGTTATTTCGCCCTGATCAGCTGAAGCACGGGGACTGTGCATGAGCAATAAACAGTTAAGAGTCGTGTACCCTCTTAAAAGTCAGCAATGATATTACTTTTTCTTCGCAGACTCTCTCTATTGCTCAACTGGGTAATCATCAACTTGGCAATGATTTTCTCAAAACAAACCAAACCCGCAAACCTGGAAAACCTGACAGGACAGGTCCTGAAACTGGAACACAATTTCTTTGCACATGGTGGATCAGCAGAAATGTGGAAAGCAAAATGGTCCAAGTATTCAAAGAATAATTCGACTCAACTTGAAGTTGTAAATACCCTCTGGTTTCCTCCTTGGTTCTGTTTCTAGCCTCTTCTTACGCCTGAACCCATCCATAGCTGGCGGTTAAAGTCATTCGGGCCTCTGCTTCTGACCAACAAAGTCGTGAAAAACTAATCAAAGTGAGATCATCCTTCACACTGTTTATTGATTGAGTGAGCTGTCATAGAGATTACGACGAGAGGCGTTAGTCTGGAGCCGAATAAATCATCCCAATGTCGTACCATTATATGGTATCAGCTGGGATTTTGATAGACAGGACAATCCTTGTTTAGTCTTTCCCTACTACCAGTCTGGCGACCTAGTAACATATCTTAAAAAATTTCCTCAAGCTGATCGACTTCTCTTTGTGCGCATACATCAACCATATTTTCATGAAAGAGGACTCATAGGACCATCCAGCTAACTCAAATTGCCTCTGCACTAACGTACCTACACGGGCACGAACCCTTCGTTGTACATGGGGACATTAAAGGCGTACGAACATTCACTAGGTTTCCTACTGAAATTACCTGACCCCTACCAGTCCAACATTCTAGTAAACGATAAAGATGAAGCGTGTTTAACTGATTTCGGCTTCTCCAGAATGCTTGAATCCACAGGATTCACGACTAAAAACCTTGGCGGCACATGTCGATGGATGGCATTTGAATTGCTCGACGAGCACGAAGAAGATGCTGATCAGGCTCCAAAACCCACTACAGCGACCGACGTATGGGCATTCGCAATGACGATTTTGGAGGTACGTCAAGTTGGAGTCATACTCCTCCTTCGCCGCTGATCATTAATCATTCCTAAGATTTTTACCGACAAACCCCCATTTGCTCATTTGAGTTACGATGTCACGGTTATTTTCCATGTCATCAAAGGACGTCTACCAAAACAACCACCGGAAATTATAGATGATCTGTGGTGCCTCTTACTCCGCTGCTGGAGAGCAGCTCCAGAATGCCGTCCACAGATGACCTCTATCTTATTATATCTCAATTTTCTTATCTCGCACACTCGACCACACAAAGATTGGGAACGGGCCCTTGCATACATAGACGACTTGACTGGCAGTCAGCAAAATCCGGAACATGCGAAGAAACATGCTCCGTGTCATTCTGATTCCTTATTCTGTTGTAATTGGCCTGGCTGCCATGAACGATACCCCACACTTGGACGATGCCAGAACCACGAGAAGAGTCATTGGGATAAGTTTCTCGGAAGCTCATGATGCATATTACGTGTACGATCACAAACTACCTTCCTATTCCCTTCCTATATCGTGTACCCTGCTTGTTATTACGTTCCCCGACGCTGAAGAAATCCCTAAGGAATAACTTTTCCTGCCCGAATCGCCTTTGCCGCCTCACTTTGTGCCTCGTCCCGCAAATATCGGCCATAAATCTCCTCATAATGCTCCTTCAGCTAATTTTCATACCAAATAAATTCAGCCTCCATGAATGGCAAGCCAATATTCAAACTTACACTCTGTGTCTTGACAACACTGTCCCGCTTCTCAACCTGCTCCGCATACTTCTTCCACGCCTCCCCGACAGCTTCTCGCTTAAATCCTCGGTGATCCGCTGGGACATGGTCCCGCACAATCCATGGTGCAATTGCAATGTCCACCAGACTGAATTGCTCGCCAAGGAAATACGGTCCTTTGATCTCTGCACTAAATTTGCGTAGTGCCTCGTTCCATTCTTTGAGTGCAGCTTCCTGCTTATCCTTCTCCTGCGCTTGGATAAGCCTGTGGAACCCTGGTACGACGGCTTTACTGATATAGTCGATCCAAATTCTTGCATATCCCCGGAGGTAGGGGTCATCAGGCAACATGGAGGGTTTGTGATTGGGATAAGCATCCTCAAGGAACTCGCAAATGACTAGTGATTCATAAAGGGCTTTGCCTTTATACTCCAATGCGGGGACAAGCCCCTTTGGATTGATCTCTGCAGCACATCCTCAGCAAACACATATACATGCTATATATAGGATTCTGACGGACGTAGGAAGTGTGGTTCCTTCTTGTAGGGATTGACTTCTTTATACTGGTATGGAATCTTGCGTTCCTCCAGCGTAATCCAACCACGTTGGACGAAAGGGCAGAACTGGTACACCGATGCGTCAATGATCATTGAATGATTGATGTCACTGATCGTGCCAATCTTACCCAACCAGCATAGTACACCAGATCTTGCGCCGCTTGGTGCTCTGCCACTGTACGCTCCGCTGCAGCGGTAGCATGTGGGAAAATCTTTTCATCGGGGACGCCCATAGCTGTTTTTGAAGGATTTAGTTGTTCACAAGTTATACCTGTCGCAGTGAAGAGTTATGGCTTTGTGGCAGGTTGGGTGCTCCTAAACCCCACGCTTTTATATCCATTGCGCCGCTTGGGTTCCTCTTGCGCCATCGATTGCAATGTCTTACTTGCATAATGACCTATGGAGCAGCTGACCAGTTAAAATTATTAAGCTCATCTTGTCTTACCAATCAATGATTTGCTAAGGATCATTTATTTAATTATAGTCGACAGAGTATCGACCCCATCCTCGTAGTCCTCGTCATCTTATCATATTTGAACGGTATTTAACGATAGAACACTTACAATACGGTAATATATATTATCCGACATGCCTTCAAATCAACTATCTTTCAATCATATCATGGGAACTTGAATGTGTTGTATTATTTCTAAGGATCTGGTACTACTACTACTACTCAGCTTCTGTTGAAAGAATGAAAAAACAAATACTATATCGTTGACCTGGGATGATTCTCCACTACGGATCATAATTCACTTTGGGAGTACAAGCACCGTCATCACATCTTCACCCCCCAGCTCCTCCACGCTCGCCCCACCCTCAGACGACACCACCACCTTTCTCCGATCAACCCTAACATCTACCACCCGTACCAACTCGCCCTCGCCCTGTGCCTCACCACCCGACGTCTGCGGTAGCGTCCTCCGCCGATCCACAACACGTATACGCGGCACTTTAACATAGCCACACTCGACCGGTACCAATTGCCACACTATCTTCTCCTCTGACCCAGGCAGGAGGATAGGGATCCGGCCGTTCCGCAACCCTGCTACAATGAATGCGTCCTGGCCATCCGTTTCAAGGTGGACGGTGATATTTGCGGAGCGGTGCTTATGCAAATTGCGGATGAGGAGTACCATGGGGATTGGGACATGCAGGGTTGCCACGGGAGGAAGTTTCAGCAGCGCAATGAGGCCGTCAGAGGGTGGGTGAAGTGGGGGGAGGTAGTAGATACTCGTTGATAGTGTCCCTTTCTCATCATCGGGCATAATCCTAGAGTGCCGGAATCAGTGCATCATTTGTAGGCTCTGGAATTTTAGTTACCTTCTCCACTGAATGACATACTTTCCAGGACCAGGCACCAATCCTTGCTCAGCCTCACCTTCACTAATTGCGATACCTATCCGACACACGTCACCGTACTCGTCCCCAGGAACGAACTCTAATACACTGTGTCAACCGGGTCATTCCTATTAAACAAGGACGATACTTCACGTACCTGATGGGAAAGCGTCCTCATCACAATCAAGCGATGAATCAATCACTTTGCAACTTGGTCCATTCTACAAACCGGTTAGTTATGGTCGAGAATGCTGATAACCCACTGCCCCACTTACCTCTCTTTCCAATACAATACTCTCTACTTTCACCGTCCAGGGTCCAGCACTCTCTATTCTAAAATCAATCACAGCCTCACCACCTCTATCATCCCAAAAATCGGCATCAAACGTCCTCAGATCCGCCAATCCCACCCACTCATGACTACACCTCCTGTAGACAACATTATGACTTGTCTTGAACGCGTCCACCGTAGGAACGACTAAGGTCTCCAGCGTTTCGAATGCATTATCATAATCCAAGGCGGCATTGTGGTCGACTTCCGGGTTCTCTCCATCGCCGGTCACCATCCAAGATCGTACAGATATGTCAAGCACGCGGTTGGCAGGGGAGCCGCTGCTAGTCAGGTACAGCGTTTTGGTGGCACTTGCAGCAGGGTGCAGTACGCCAAATGGTATTCCCTTGATAAGGCTTGATGAACGTTGTTCATTCATCATGATTGTGCTAACTAACCAGAGACAACGATGAACAAAGATTCACAGTATATCGTTAGATGAAATAAACTCACTAGCATCATCTTCCTCGGAAGGCAATAGAAGTACATCTACAACAACATTCAACCTCCTGTCATCGTCATTTATGACACTGATATCAATTGGGTATTCCTCATTCAGGTACGCTGGAGAGTTATGTCTGAACGTCACTCCGATGTCGGGGGAACGGTGCTTGAATCTATCCATAACATCAGCATTAAGGGTATAACAATTGCAAGGTTCTACGTACGTTATAGACGAGAATTCCTCACGATCAATAGGTACGAAGTGCGGTTGATCGAGAAAACATAACCATCTGGGAACTGGTCTTGATCCTCTTCTAGAAGTACAAGGTTCGCATGGTATTTGCACCTTCCACACATCTTGAGTGATCGCCAACTCAAGTTTCGTAACCTAATCCAAGGCTCAGCAGCAGAAGGACAAGATGCCAGAGAAACCGAACGTTAATCGTCGCTGGCGCATCAGATTTAAGTCTTCCACAGAACACTAGTACATTCCCCGGCTTCCAGCGCAACTCTGTTTCAACTTCGATCGGGTTTTCCTTGTAATGCGTCACATCTCCTAGATCAACCATCCTAATTGACGCGGATGACTTTGAACTTGAATTCGTTGCGTCAATATGTCGTACTGTGATCGGATTCTCGGCACCAGAAAGGTGAATCACTAGGGAGGAAAAGGGTATAGATGAGATTGTAACGGTCTTTGGGGCTGTAAGGGAAATTTGGAAGGTTGCTTGCTCTCCGATTTGGACCTCTGCATTCCAGAATACAGTACATGCATCGACTATTGAATCGCCTCGATCAGTAATAAGCCAGCAGGCAAAAAAAGATTACGCATACAAAGAGGCTGACTCTCAGAGAGGTCAACTACAAGCGTTCTTTCTGATGATGGCGACAAGGGACGCTGAAAATAGCATTAATCACCTCATGTCAGAGGAATGGACTGTTATTACCTTTAACAATGCGACTAGATCCTTTTCTAGGTCGCTGGGATCTAATTCATCTGATTCACATGTGTCTACGTAGATGTTCAATGGGTTGTTCCTTGATTGGGAATGATACGGTTACCTTGCGCAAGCATCTCAATTAACAGCTTCACACCAAGCTCTACATCACCCAACTCTTTTGCACAGGTATACCAGGTAGAGAGCAACGGACATAACATGATGTCCCATTTCTCACGACGATAGGTTTTCGCTATTCGTTCAAAGAATCTTCAATATCGTTAGAAGAACCTTTCTAAATTTTGGAACCTGATCTTACATACCGAACAGCCATACCAAATTCACCTGAATCGTAATATGTCTGGGCTATCCGATACGCAATCCACAGCGTCAAACGACTCTGGGTCGAGTTTTCACTCGTAGATGAGTATTTTTTGAACAGTTCGTATGATTTTGTATACAACTATTAAATATTTAACGTAGTGTAAGAATCACTAGTACATCAGGAACTGACCTCTAATATGATCGCGTTATGCTGAACCTTTTTCTCATTCGTAAAGCTCGGCGATGTGACAATTTGCTGATTCAACTATAGAAGAATATGAATACTCATGACTCCCTATCACGACGACCATGTTCTCACCTCAGCGTCTACCGCAACAAGATACTTCTCTCTTCTCATCTCAGTACACTGAGCAGCCATATAATAATAGAAGCCAGGATGTTGCAGAGTATGGCTAGGATTAAGCCCAAGGGAACGCAGGGTTTCAATTTCAAGGGTGGATCCAGCACCACCTCGGTATGTAGATGCAGCAATTGAAGTCGCGTTGTTCATGAGTGCTGTTGGTCTGTGCTCGGGAATTACAAGTGTCGTGTTTGTACCCTGTTCAAGTAGTTCTGCGAATACCCTATGCCTGCAAATGCCCATGAGTTATTTATCAAAAGGTGTAGGGAACCCATGGGCAAGAGTTTACGTACTGGCGGGCCATCCAACTCCAGAACTCGAATGTATCTTCGCCTATACCCCATCCCCGGGAAAAGTCACCAAACTTGCGCATATGTGTGCTGTGATGCGACAAGGCAAGGGAGTGTTCATTATTATACAAGTATAATTTCCCAATCTTCCCAAGCCCCCCAATAAGACAGTTGCCCAGGTTCCCTGGTCTGAGAACACACACCTTGATATTAATACAATCGGATAACACCTTTGCCTCTGCCCATCTTTTCGTTCTTGGAGGAAGGATAACAGTCGAACCAAACATGATAACCAGCATCTCGTATGCATCTTGGTAATGCCTATATCAGGCTTCAGGCTCGACAAGGACATTGAATGACGGCACAAACTGACTTGAGTGCCACTTCATTTTCCCCTCTAAACTCGGCGAAACAACCCATTTTGTATTCGTATCTCACAGTCCAGCCCTCTGGTCGTAGCGGACGCGCAATGTTGGTACTACTCGTTGGTATTGAATACGGAGCAGGGGCTTGCGAATGTCGGTTTCTCTTCCGTCGCACGCGTTTAGAGTGGGCTGTGTAGTAGTCTATAGCTGGCTCATACAATGCTTGCTGAAGACTTGAAACAGGATGAGGAAGAATGTGTTTGGTGGTGTAATCACGTACCTACTAACAAATTCCACGAGCTCACTCGGACTTACGGGACTGAGCACGAACAAGGCAGCACGAGAATCGAGTCCACTCTGTCTCCGTATAAAAGTCAAGCGCGAATCCAGTGTGAGATCATCTGGACTAACGGTCTGACATCAAGTATACTGGCTGAACAATAACAACATACCCAGCATTTTCCGACTAGCAATCAGAACGACAGTGAGCTTGATTCCACGCTCATTAGTACTCTTCTTTCGCAAAGCAACCTCTGCAGCCAGTTCCGAGTCGCGTTTTCTCTCCTCCTGTTCTCTTTCTCGATCACGGTCGGTATCTGGCACGTCAAGTGGCGACCGCGGATTATGTAGTGGGGTTTCGTACATGCGAAGGAAGAGAACGAGGACGGAGGGGACGAGATTTGTGTGTTTTCTAATCCATATTGGCGCGATCAAGCCATCTGGATGGAGAGGGGACGAGGGGGTAAGGGGAGATAAAGGAGAATGAGAGGAGGGATACTGAGGATCATCTGGGGGAACGAGCTTGCGGGGTGGGAAACGAACGTCCTTATCTACGATGACGACTTGAAACGTTTTCGACCGTTCAGGCTGCCAGATAGTCGGCTTCCACTGAGCCAAAAGCGCTTCTCGCAGTCTCTGGTATAGAACAGCAAAGGCATCCTGTGGTTTTCCTGTAGTTTATTAGAGAGGCTCTGCTGGTATACGGAGACATATCACTACAACCTGTTGGTGCTACGTCCAGTCCAGCCACGAACATTACAGGTGCAAGCTGCACGAGCAGCTCTGGAGGATATGAGTTCATGGATTATCGTCGTGCGCGCGCCCTGCCGCATTCAAGTTGCTTCATTGCCCATTCGTTGATTATGTAATATCATTGGTCTAAAATTGGCTCAGGTACGGTACTCTCTTCAACGTCACCAGTGACTTGGAAGATTCTTGGGAGGTACTGTACTGTAGCTCGACACAAGGCAATGCAGATGGCAAAACACGTCTGACTTTCACTATAATATATGTGGCCTACTATCAAATATCAGAATACTTTGTATATCATTATAATCATAGTATTACTAAGCGAGTTAAGACTTACCTTTCTACACTACACAGCGACTCGCAATCATGGCCCTCATCGAGGTACGCCCCAATGCCAGTATGACGAGGAAAATACATATGTACTCATCAATCTCATCTAGGTCATCGCAAATGATCGGCTTGGCCGTAAAGGTTAGCAGATCCCACATCTCTCGGTCTATACCTCGATAGTAATTCACTATTGACACTTTCATCCCCTCACCCCACATTCCCCCTTCCTTCTTTTACTAGTCCGAGTCAAGTGCTCTCCAGACGACACCGTCGGTGACCTCAAGAAGCTCATCGCCGCACAAATAGGCACGGATCACACCAAAATCATTCTCAAGAAATGGCGGGTCCCCATTTCCTTTTCTTTTGTCCTCTCGCGAGTAAATGATGTTGTTTTTTGGGCGAGTGCAGGTACACAACATACAAAGATCATATCACACTATCTGATTATGAGATCCACGACGGCATGAGTTTGGAGATGTACTAATTAGTATTGGCGAAATGGTCCCCCCCCCCCCCCCTTGATCGCTTATCCTTGTTACTTTTCCCAAATTGCATGGTTTTAGATATTGTCAATGATGAGTTATCATTGTGTATGAATCCCGTCCCAGTAAACAACATTTTACTTTCGTACAACATTATTTTCGTTATATCTCGTTCGTTGTTTTACAACAGAACCACCAAATAGATCCCTTGGTATAAAAATCCACAGCGACTTGAGCGCTTAATATCGATAGCCAGTACTAACATATCCACCACTGTTAGCATATCCATACGGGTTATAATAATCATCATCCTCCTGATGGCGTCTACAAGGGGATTGAGAAGTAGAAATGGAGCCCATTAGCAATCGTTTCCACAGAAAAAGAATGAAGAATGACGCAAAAGTAACGTACTTCTTCACACCACAACAATAACATGCACGAGCACTGAGCACAACACTTGCGAACCATGTCACGACCATTGCCGCTAATACCATCCATACGGCGTTCCCAAACACAACCGTAAACTGCCCCTCCGTGAGGTTTTTGACCTTGCTGCGCGCGATGATGACGAGGGCAAGGTCAGCGGCGAAGACGATGGTGCTAGCAATACCACTGAGGACGGCCAGTAGGAGGGCGAGGACGGAGACGAGGTGGGAGGCCATGAAGAGGGAGAAGAAGAGGGAGAGTAGGGAGAGCCCTGCTGCGATGGGGTGGAGGATGAGGAGGACGAGCAAGACTTTGGTTAGTATTGAGGTTACTTCAGGCGTTATCCCAATAAGGCTGGCAAGGGAGGGGGGAACCTGGTAGCCAAGTTGGGGTCCGAAACAATTTGCGACAGCCGTTGCTTGATTACCGACGGTGCTGCGATGAGTGAGTGTAAGTGGCGTGTGGATTAAAGTCATATAACGAAGGAAAGTTTACTTTGCCGCACAGACACCCCATACTCCAAAGCGCAGTTCGGTGGCTACGGTCGTATGCTGCACTTGAATGGTAGATTGCAAGGCGAGAATGTAGATCGGTTTGATTATAGGAAGCGATATGGCTACGAGGAGCAGGAGGACGAATGCGGCAAGGAGAAGGGATACTGAGATACTTGCGATGGCGCGATGGCGCCCCAGCGGACGGGCCATGTCGGCTGTTGTCGAGCGATAAAGCTGGACCGACGTTGAGGCTGCGGGCGTGTGTGAAGGTCTTGTGAGCTCTCTCTCGCACTCGCACCCGCACCCCAGCACCTTTCCCCATTTATTTATAGTATCCCAATAACAATACCTCAGTATGTAAATGTACCAGAACATATATACTTTTCTTCATTCATAGACAAGTTGAAAGATTATTAGAAGATAGTCTGCGATTGCACTCCGTTCACGGTACCACGATAGGTAGGATGAAATTAGGTGTGTTACATACCCCTTCCTCGTCCTCGTACACCACGTACTGGCCCACCGCGACCACCGCGACCTGACAATGTGAAGATCAGTGCATCGTATTGGCGGACAAAGGGTAAAGGAATGTACCTCTTACCAATGCGCCTCGTCCCACGCCTTTTGGACTGTGTAAGATTTCGGTAATGAGGAAGAAGCAACCTTACCTTTGGTACCACCAATGTGCCCTCCACGTGCGCTACGTCCAGCTTCTCGAGCCCGGTTCTGTTCCTCCTTTACAGCATCCAACAGTGCGTCTGGAACCCGAAGATATTTTATCTATGATCACACAAGGCGCATATAAGCAATCTGTCACAATTACAAGCCCATAAAGAGAGGGTGAACGTACGGTGCTCCCTCTGATATAGCATTCCTTTAACTTCCAAAATCGGTCTCCATCAGCGTTTGTCTGGTACACTTCTCGTAGCGTGATATTCATAAAATTGTCGCAGTTGACAAGATGGCCGTTGAACGTCTCGCCATTCTTGAGCTCGACTAACTGTTACGCGAGACGATGGTGAGAAACACCA
The DNA here is from genome assembly GCA_002554575.1 of Amanita thiersii Skay4041. NCBI lineage: Eukaryota > Fungi > Basidiomycota > Agaricomycetes > Agaricales > Amanitaceae > Amanita > Amanita thiersii. The sequence continues at coordinate 183,547 of KZ301981.1, forward strand.
GGAGTCAGGAATCTGATTGTACACGAACCATGGGCTTGTTCTGTGCGGCATTGAGGAGGGAGAGAGGTAACTAGATAGATGTCTAGATCAGTTGGAAGTAGTTCGAGATGAACTAGGATGAAAAGTCGCATACCATTCTATGTGTGAGGAAACTTTTGAGAAGGTTGTATTCTATTTGGGGATGGGCGTGGGGAGAGCAGGGACCAGGGTGATTTCAGGGAGTGATGGTTGTTTGTTTCAGGGGATAATAACAAACAGGGCTATCAATTCAGCTCGACCTTCACTCTCACCGACCCAAATGCTATCACCCAGGCTATAACGGCATCCCATCCTCATGATTTTTCTTGCCCTAGTCGCTTTTTTCGCGGCCTTTGCAGGGGCTAGCTCAAACGACAGTGTTGCGTACGTTCTCTTCTCTTCTCTTTTCATTATACTCACTTCAAAGTTTTCTCCTAAAGTTATGATAGTGATCCTTATTTGAAGTACAAACCTCCCTTTGTCCGGTCTTTGCCCGTCCAAATCCTGCTGACAGGCATTGTACTTACTCTCGTCGCTGTCCTCTTTATCCACCTCATCTTTACTGCCCAGTATCATTGGCCTCTAGCTCCGGTTAACTATGTCCTACAACTCTCTGGCGTTACCACGCTACTTATCTCTCTTATTGCAACACTTCATGTCGTCCTGTCAACTACGATGGTCGAAAGTCAACACTGGCCGTACATGCTCAGCTACATAGCCGTTAATGTTCCACCTCTCGACGTTGATTATTCAACCACAGAGTGGAGTACTGCTGAGCGAGCAACATGGCTTGTCATGAATGCATCTACCTCAGGGCTCATCCAGGTAGTCTATGCGCATATAGTACTATCATCCTTATCAATATTACTTCCAGATAACTCATATACAGTTCCTCACTCTTCTTTATCCTTCTCGACTCGAAGGACGACTAATATTTGCTCTGTTAGGTACTCATCCCTCTGCTTTCTTCCTCTGACGATCTTCAATCCTTTGCTGCAGGCCCCCTTGCTTTGGTTGCAGCTGTCATGCAGCTCATCCCCATCCAGGCTTACTCTGATACCGACAGCAAAGTGCTCATTATAGCTGCAGCTGTACGAAACGTGTGTAACGCCACTTTATCGTTACTCTTCACTGCCGCCCTGTTTGTATGGGGTCTCCTCGTTAATCGAAAACAAGCGTGGCGCACTGATGGTGGCACTGCCGCTTTTGGCACTGCCGCCCTTGTGCTCGCTCTTGTATCCACTGCGCTCAATTTCCTATATGTCGATCGGGAGGAAGAATATGTCTGGCTACCTGGGCTCATGTGGGCAGTCATTCTCTGGCAGAGCTTCCTCGGCTGGTGGTGGTGGGTTGGTGCGGGAAGTGGCAGTGGCTTCTCAACTGCATCTGATGCATTAGATATCAAAGAAAGGTTACAACGGAAAGAAAAACGCGAGTCGCGGAGGCGAGAAGCAAAGGAACGTCGCAATGTAACAAAACTACGGGCGAAAAAGATGTGGAGAGATGTTGCTGGTGCATTTGGCCACAGAGCAGGCGATCGTAACACATCTGCTTCGCCCCCGCGTCGTCGTGACCAAACTACCGAGGTCCATAATCCACATGTCCCCCCACGCTCTCATGCTACCGCTGGTTCTCTGCGCTCGAATGATCAATCTGTCCTGCATCGAAGAAGGCGATCAAGGCCAAATATAACATCAGCGCCCGTTTCAGATGAACATTCTGCATCTGATGTCGATGCGGAGGAGACGGCTTCATCATCGGCGACTTCAACGACTGTTACAACTTCTGCTACAACCTTAGCAACACTTCCTCGTATCTTACCAGTGTTTATCCACAGATGGTACGCATCATTACGCCGCGCACATCTCGCCGCAGCGCATCAACAAGAAGTAGAACGGGTAGAAAGGATAAGAGAGTTTGAAGAGCGACATCAAGGCGCTCCTACGGGACGTGGATGGGGTCTGGGCAGCTTTGGGTGGAGGATGCCGAGCGATTTATATTCGAACAGGATATCAAGAACTGTGGAGAACGAAAGGTGGAAGATGACTACTAGGGGAAGGCGGAGAAGGAAAGAAGGGGAAGAAGGCAATGAACCCAATGAAGTCCAAGTCGATGAAAACAAACAATGGGCGCGACATGAAACTGATCAAGGTGAAGCCGGTCGTGGATCAGCACAAGCCATCTTCAACCGCAGCCGGTGGGATTTCTCTCAGCGATCTTCGCATCTCAGTCGACAAGGGGATCTAGAGGCGTACCCTAGACGGAGAGCTCAATCAGAAGGACCAGAAAGAGGACGACTCCCGTTCTCAAGCGATGTGCCTTCGAGGAGTTGGGGGCCATCCGATTCGCCGTATCAATACCCACCCAATCCGTTACAAGCGCATGCGACTCCGCTTTCAACCACGACCCGGAACACTCACCTTCCAACGACGTCAAGTCCAGCTTCACATTCGCGGTCGATATGGTGGTGGGGACCGTTACGACGGTGGAGGCTGCAAGACTCTACGATCTATTGACCGGCACGAGTCTCCTTGCTTTCGCTTTCTTGGTGATGTACAACAAAATATCTTGGTGGGACATAGGCATGGCGTCCTGTCACTCTTGGTGTATCATCCAGACCGTGCATGTACAGTGGGCTTTGGGACCCGGGGTAATTGAGGATGCGGATGGGTGCTATTTGAATTATTTATAACAATTTTTCCTTGTATAATAGACGATGCCATTTGTTTTCCAGCCCTACCGGGTTACTCATATAATTGTAATATCTTGGACTAATACACACGTGCATGATAGACGAAGGGGCATGAGTGGTCATCTCTACATCCTCGGGTCTAATCTCTACTAATGAAATGCTATCTCAGTGTGAAGTGTACACACGCACATCAACGCCCATCTCGCGCAAAGCGTTAATCCTGCTCTCGTGTATGTCTTTTTCTTCGCTTACAGCCCCCAGTGCAACCGACTCAAACGAGGTGATAGCTTGACCAGCGTCGATGCCCGCATTAATTAGTCGTGACTCTACCATGGTCAGCATTCTGTCTACATCGCAATAGCCCCTATTGACGATCAAGGTTCGTAGCGACGGCCCGAGGCGACCCGTTGCTAGCCCATCAAAGGTAGTATCATCAAAACACGCTTTGGACGAGATGAAAATTTCTCTAAGCGCCGCACAGTGCACGAGCACATCCCCCACTTCATAAAAGTTGTTCGTCTGCCCAATGTGCAGCTTCGAGAGCGTGTGGTCGAACCCAGAACGCACTGCGAGGCGCTCGTACGCTGTCGCTGACCAATTGAGACCAATATACTTGGACGTAACGACCAGCGTGTCAAGCTGTGGAAGCACGAGCGAGCTGCAGAACTCGTCCATTCCTGAGTCGTCTTGGCACTCGAGTGCTAGGGTGTGGAGGTTCGGGAGGAAAATGTCGATGGGGTCTGGGGCTGCTGCTGCTACATCGGGGTCGCCATCGCCATCACCGGTGCCCTTGATGGATAGAAGGCATTTCTCGAGGAAAATGCATTGGCGAAGAACTTCCAAGAGAAGGGAGCTGGACCAGGGTACATAGGTGACGTCAAGCACAAGCAAGCGCCCCACGGGTATTTTCGCGCTCAAGTCACGCAGATCCACCCAGTCTGCAAGATCAAGATAAAGTTGCTTGAGGTTCGGAAGCTTCGTGTGCCTTGAAAATAGAGATACGGGCAGGGCGTTGGGCCCCGCAAAATCTTGACAGTGTAAACGTAAGGACTCTACATGCGCTAACGATTCGTCGGTTAACTGATCTAGCTGCAATAACTCCTGGAATAACAGGTTGAGGTCTAATTTCTTGAAGCACTGGCGTGTCGGCGCAAGGACGTCCCGAATGGCACTGATGCCCCGGTGCTGGAGTCCACAACGGTATGTAACGTGATACAGCTCCAACGAGACGAGAGCGCTCCCCGCGCGCGATAGCCATTCCTTCGCTATAAGCAGAGTATCTAGCCAATCATGGCAGTGCCTGACTTCAATACGTATGTGATTCCACAGCTCGGGGGTGGCGAGCGCAAGTCGTCTCCAGGCTGTACACACGTGGGAAAGGACGACGGGGACGTCATTCGGCTTAGGTGGAATGTGTACCAGGGTGTTGGTGGATAAAATGAAGATGTACTGGATGATCTCTCGGGGCAGCTCTTTGTACGGTGCAAGTAGCCCCTTCTCAATCTCGATTCTGTCGATACTTGCATGCCTTGGTTCAGGCTTCTTTCCATGAACAGCAGGCTTGCTGATTCGAGCATAGATACATCGCATCAGTCGATCAGTATCTAGGAGGATATCCAGGAATTCCCGTGTCAATAATTCATATTGACCGGAGAGCACGATATCACTAAGTCCGCCGTACATGATCATTGCATAAAGGAATCTGAAGAAAGCGAGGTAGATCAGAGGAATAGTTCGGGATAGTCGACACGCACGGAGGTGACGTGCAGAGATGTCCAAATATATAATATCATGGCCCACTTGACCACACTACTGATCCTGAACTTCATACACGAAAAAGGAAATTATAACCCAATATTCCATCTACAAATTCCCCTGCTGCAACGCTGTGCTCTTGTGGGTATCATTTGGGAACCCTATTTTGCCGTCTGCCCAGTGCTTAATTAGGACTCCAGCAATTGCTGTTGTCGGTGGCAACTTGATAGGGTCATCAGGAGCTTGTGCTGTGGCGAGCTCTGCAAGCGTTGGGTTCTCCGCTGAAGCAACTGCCTGGGTAGTGACTTTCAAGATGCCACCTTGATCACCTTCGTGCCTGTCCGTTAGTTTTTTGTAGTCAGCTTGTGAAAGCAGTTGGCCCCCTTTGCCAGATAATATCAATTGGATTTCCTGCCGTGTAAACCACCGGGCATCTGTTTCATGCCAGATCATCGAACTAGCAATAATGCGCAACAGGATAGCAACACACCAACTAGTTCATTGTCTAGATCAGTTCGTATTGGCTGTTCGGAGTTCGCCCGTGCATAAAAGCCAACCATGAGGTGTGCAGGGTATGGCTGACAGAAAAAACCGTCTTAACTCACATAGTCAGATCGACAACTAGAAAGTCTCACCCACGGTTGCCCTGAGTGATATCGAACATCCCAAACGTCGATTCCCGCCTCTTCCCACATTTCCCTTTTGACCGCATCTTCAAATGTTTCACCAGGTTCAATGAAGCCAGCCAAAGCAGAGTAAAATCTTCCGGGGAACCTTTTCTGAGAGATTCATTATATGAGATTGAGATTGGTATAATTGGATAGGTAACACTTGCCCCTCTTCCTAGAAGAACCTTATCACCCGTTTCGTCTATTGTAACCATAATAACAACACCATCTGTGCGTGGATGAGTGAAATTATGTAGTCCTTTGCTAGGCGCAGTCAATTTTCGAAACTGATATGAGGAAACCATACGTACATCGTGGGACAAGGTTTGCGCCCATTATTGTCTGTCCAAGGGAGAAGTGATGTACATGATATTTTCCATCCGCCCCACATAGAGTACGTCTTGCATCCACAGCCAGGACAGAACTAATAAGACCATGTTACTGAGCACTCTTGTTGGAAACGAACTTGATCAACTCACTTTATTTCGTGAGTTCCAGTCTGTCATACTCCTCGCCAAAGCAAAGATACCAGCAGTAACAAGATCCAGTGCAAGCGAAAGACCTCTTGGCTCAGCCCAGGAGAACTCGACACCTTGTTGGCCTATTTGCGTATTCTTGAGCACCTGGTCAAGTTCTTCAGGGGACAATTCTAGATCTGAGATTTCCATGGAAAAGTAAGGCGTTCCGCCTAGTTTGGACAAAACAATTTGAGGATCTTTGATAACATCTTGCTGAAGTGGTACACTTTGCGTATCAGGCTCGAGAACCCCAAGGAAGACGACAGGCTTATCGTGGTGTCGTACAGCTTCGAGTGGGGAAAACCCGGATGCATCTGTGGATTCTTCCAAAATCTCGCCCTTCTCCTTTCCTTGCCCAAAGTACGGTTCTGAACCGAGAATGCTTTTCAAATCCTCTGTCCTTAGGAAGGCTATTGCTTGCTTTGTCGCTTTGGTATCATCTGGAATGGTTAGTGGCTTTCCAGCATTGAAGAGGAGCCATCTAGTTGACGGGAAGGCAATGATAGTATTGAAGAAGGTATGTGATGACCGAAGCCATGATAGGCGATTTAAGGGAGATCCCCCAAACATATTGACATGAGCGCTGATAAGAGATGACCCGATCTGAGTTACAGTATATGAAAGAATGGAGCTGATATGGAGGCGCACCTATCCATGCTTGTATATCACTGTTGGAGGGGGAGAAACCGTGTATGTCGTTCAAAACGTTATAAACAGGAAGGAGTTGTGAGGAATGGAGCAATGCTTATCAGAATCTGAGCAACTGATTCCCTTGCTTTTAAAGCAAGGGGAAGTGGGATGGGAACTCACGTTCTTCGCTTCTTTTAGAAACTAAACCCAATTTTGTATACATATACACCTATTTCTGTAGTGTTTATTTATTGTAGTAATCTTGTTCTTGTCATCATCCGCTATAAACAAGGGAATTATTCTGCGCAATCAAGCAAGAGTCCGAGTCCCATCGACGTCGCCTTTGGCAGTCGACAGTTCCCTAGTTACTAGAGAGCTAGGGCTCAGATGTATTGAGGTTTACCGATTCACTGGTACACCCGGCTACCACACCGTCCGGGTTATATAATACACTTTCGCACACATGTGATTCCCAAAGATGAGAATATTGATCCTTCGATAGCTCAGTTGGAAGAGCGTGGGACTGTAATGGATAACATGATCATCCCAAGGTCACTGGTTCGACCCCGGTTCGAAGGAGACACACTTTTTTAGAAAGAAAATCATGTGCAGACTAGTATGATTAATTGACATCTTTAAAGTTAGTGGGATACTGATCCTTCGATAGCTCAGTTGGAAGAGCGTGGGACTGTAATGGATACCATGATCATCCCAAGGTCACTGGTTCGACCCCGGTTCGAAGGAGAAACCTTTTTTTTCACCATCCCAGAGTACTTTGATCACAAGAATCTACTGATACATTTACAATTTATATCATAACCTGCTATCATGTCAACCATCATTATATGTTATCTAGGGTTATTAACTTACCACTATGTACAGCAACTCCTCTGATATTTTACTCCACAGAAAAGAAGGAATTTGTTATGCTTCAGTCGCAGGGAGTCTGAAGGGCAAGATATACAATAATCAATCATCAATCGTTCAAGGGTTTCTTCTGAATAGGAAGAAATAAGAAAAAAAAAAGGACAAGGGCAAGGTAAAAAGCCCACCATCAAGTTGGAAGAGGGCAATCAACGTTCGAGGAAAATATCTGCTCACTTTTCCCTTGGAATCATATATCGGGCTGAGGACTACACCCGGGTTGCCCTTATTCAATAGCGAATTAGCCCGGCGGCTTTCTCTAACCCATGGAGCCTCAATATCAGTTGCATACACGACAGCTTGCGCAGCACGACACCCACGTGTTCTGAATCCCAATATTGACTGTGTCAATCTGCTCCCGTAGCTCCACGAGCTTCTGTTGGTGCTCCTCTGCCATGTAATTATCAAGTTGCTTTGCAACCTCTTGCTGAACCAGTGGGTCTATCTGCTGATTCACCTCCTTTGTAACTTGAAGGAGTGTAAGCCCAGGAACGACTCAAAAGTCCAAGAATGCATTGATACTTACCTTGTTGGCGCATGTTCTTAACGAAACCCTCTGCATACAATTCTTCCAACACTTCTGTGAACAACGTAAAACTCCAGTAGTGCTCAGAAAGGGAACTGCATAACGGACTGTTGACCTCCTTCATAGCACCCTCACTAGCGTCTCCTTGGTTCTTTAGGTCTTTACGCAGTCTAGTTCATTAATTACTATTACAGCATCTTGACAGTGACTTTCGGCATAAAGACTTACGATTCGATACTTTTCGTCCAGTCTTTGTCTGCTTGTGTAGAGGTTTTGTCCAAGGACCCGAAATGACTCTGTAAGTGAACATGAATAAAGCATAACTGCCTATATGACTTTTCCGTAGCACCTCCAGAGTCTCCAATATTTTCTTCGCGTTTGACACATTAGTTTTGATCCCCAACAGCGTCGCGGGAGTAGAAGTTGAATCCATAGAGGCCATCGATGCTCAGTTCAATGATTGTTAACGAGAGAATTAGATATGCTGCGGATGAGAAGCGGGTTCGCCCACAAGGATATTTCCCATTGTCATCAATTTATGGACATGAGGCAGTCTGACAGCTTCTCCCAGCCTGGAAGAAGCGCTCAGAGAGAAATCCAGGGAAGATTGAACAGTTGAACAGTGGCAAACCAGATTGTTTGTACCTTTGAATAACTACTATCGTGGGACATTGCTGGCATCCAACGCTTCGTACTGCGGTATATAGATATAAGTATATGTGAAGATTGCTATACTAGGAGGGTGCGTAATGTGTAATGTTCCAGTATTCTATGTGAAAAGCTTGTAGATCGAACCAAGGCGAGGAATCTCTATTTTGTTGCCCTGTTGGTCTGCTGCTCGGAAGTGTTCATCGCAACGTCCTCTATGTTCCTATTATCACCATCTGCTGCTGTGAGCTGTGCGGCCATCAGGGCTCGGAAACGTGAGTTTTCATCGACAATCTTAGATTTAGAGTAAGAAAAAATCATGCGATAACAAAAGGAATAATTACCAGTTCTCGATATGGACCAGATTCGGTTATGCGCCCATCTAGGTGTATGTGATAAGTAAGGAATAAAGATATATATACAGTCAGATCAAATAACCTTCGAGGACTACCACACGCTCTGCTCTAGCAATGGTTGATAACCTATGCGCAACAAACAGACAAGTCGTCTGTCGGCCTTGTAGAATCTTGTCAATAGCATCATTGACCTATGAAGGGATCAGTCTCTGATAGGTATTTTGGGAATAGTCGTACACGAAGTTCAGATGTTGCATCCAACGAGCTGGTGGCCTCATCCAGAGCCAAAATGGCCGGTTTCTTTAATAATGCGCGGGCGATGGCCAACCGCTGTCTTTGACCTCCACTCAAACTCATTCGTCCAACTACCAGTAAAGTGAACGTTAGAACACGTCTAAATCATTCAATTTGATACATTACTTTCAGTATCAAAGCCTTTTGGGAGGCCCCAAACAAATTCACAATTTGCCTCCCTAGCAGCGTTTTCTATTTGCTCACGAGTCGCATCGGGATATCCATAGGCAATATTCGAAGCAATGGTGCCAGTAAACAGAACTGGATCTTGCGGAACAAGGCCAATAATACTCCTCCAAGAGGAAACAGAGAAATCGCGTATATCTAATACAATTCAGGGACCCTCTCGCTGGTAATCAGAAATCTACACACCTTGTCCGTCAAATGTGATTCTGCCATTGATGGGGTCATAATAACGCAATAAGAGGGCATGAATCGAAGATTTCCCACTTCCACTCTTTCCGCTAAACCAAATCAGTAAGGACCACTTCCAGAAACACTACGAGAAGACGTACACCAATGCAACACTTTCGCCAACACCAATTTCAAGGTCGAAGTCCTTCAATATCCCAACTCCCTTGCGGGTCGGGTACTCAAACTGGATATTCTCAAAACGGATTGGCCCGCGGCGATCAGGGGACATCTGGATTCCACCATATGTAGGAATCACAGGTTTCCTATCAAGGAGCTCAAAAATCCGCGTTCCTGCACCAATTCCACGCATTATAGACGTCTGAGCTCCAAGTAAATACCATCTATATGGAAATCTGAATAGTGTACACTCACGAAAAAGTATCTAATAGTAAATGTTGATCATCGGGAGGTTATTCCAATTTAATGATAAGAATACTCACGTGAGCATTTGCAAGCCACTACCAACATAGACAGTGTAGAGCAAGAGACTTGTAAGGTCACCGACAGAGATGTCACCATGAGAGACAAGCGTCCCACCTAATTGATTACATTAACAAGGCAAATAAAGTAAATATGAACATACCATAACCAAGGAGAGCCAGCAAAGTAACATTGCCACTCCAGCCAGTACTCCCATAGAATATACCACTAGCAATGGCTTCTTTCCTTGCAAATCCAAGGACATTGTCTACACGATCATTGAATTTTGATTCTTCGGGGCGTTGGGCATTGAATGCTTGTACAGTCCGAAGTGCTGATAACGACTCTGTCGCGGTCTGAAGGAGGTAAATCGGCAACGTACAAAGGAACTATGGATAGAAACCAACCTTGGTCATGTCACCAATGGCCTCTTGCGTTTTATTTGACAGCTTCTTGAGGTAGCGTCCATAGAATACCTACAGAGACATTAAGACAAATATCAAGCAATTATTAGAAGGACGTACAGCTCCCATAGACACAGGAGGTACGACGGCCAACATGAGCATGGTCAGATGAGGCGAGATATAAAACATTGCACCAACTACGTGCATAAGACAGGTTCGCAGAGTAAGAAAGGGCGTACATACGACCAACAGAGGACATCACGACGGCACGAAGACCATCTGATAGATTTTGCGTGACACTTGACAAATGGGTCAGTCCCATCTGGGTTTACTGCGAATGCTAGAGAAGCCACCTTTCTCCCACGATGCTCGTATCAACACTCAGCCTACTTAGGACGTCGCCTTCACCTCGTTCGACAAATTCAACCTCTTGTCTCAAGCTAGCAGAGTATAGGCGCTCCCTCAGCCGTGCAACAATTCTCTGACCTTTAATAGATATTCTTGATACTGGGCGCGCATATATCCACGACATTCACATACCTGATAACCTCATAAGCATTGCACGGCCAGCATTCGCGACTCCACCGACACTAAACAATACAAGTAATACCCCCGATGCTTGCCATAAAGATAGTCCTAAAGGTATTTGCTGCAATTTAGTTGAGAATTTGTACCTTTCTGTTCAGTTTCATAGAACGTACGGGGTCCGTGGATGTGAAGAAATCGATTAGTTTGCCGATAGTAAAGGGAATGCTCATTGACACGGCGGAGGATGTGAGTAAGAGACCAATGGCTATTAACAACGGTCTGCTTTCTGGTTTGGCTAGGGCTACAATCTTTCTAAATGACGACGAGTTGCGTGGTCCTCTGCGAAAAATGGAGGACAAAGAAGCGAGCGAAAACTTGGATGTGGATTTAGAAGTTACATGCTGAGAAGTAGAAGAAACTGAAGACCCAGTTTGAGAAGGTTTAGGCGCTGATGTCGAATAGAATCTAGTGAGCGGGGTACGTCCTGGGAGTTGAATTGTACGATAGTGATTCAAATAAGTGCCTTGAAGTGTCGATGGCCTGGGAGTATGGAGATGTCGACACGACGGAATGAGAAGTGGACGTCGGAACAGCAGCCTAGAGGCCGTTCCCAACATCGTGTGTGCCTCCCCCAGAGGAGTAAGCAATGGAGTTGGATAGAAATGTGGCCCGGTGAGTGAATGTCAGTGTGATATGTCAAACGGGGGATGCTCCCACCCAAATACGTTAATGTTTGTCTAAACATTTCAAAGCAAACAATGACTGTGCTTTATTTAGCACGACGCGCGACGGTTGTGTGCGGCAGATGTTTAAGACGTGAATATTGGCAAATGACAACCACCACTTACTCCGAGGCATGGCTCCAAGGCCCACAATCAACCCAGTTTTATACCAGAACATACACTCCTCAGTCGGGAACGGCTAAGGCTGCCATTGTCTTTACCCATGGTTTCGCGGACCATGTCGCCCGCTATTCCAAGTTCCATACCAAGCTTGCTGAGAATGGGCTACAAATATTCGCCTTTGATCAACGTGGTTTTGGAAGAACTGCTATGGATACAGAGGGCCACAAGAGTCCTCATAGTGCCTATGGAAAGACCTGCTGGAACGACCAAATGACTGACATTGTCTGGGCAATTGACCATGTCAGGAAGAGTATTCCTTCGGTTCCCGTCTTCTTGATGGGTCATTCCATGGTACGTTGTATACAACTTCTTGCGCATAAATGGTGCAAATTTCGGATCATGAAACCCAATAGGGCGGTGGTGAAGTCTTGGGCTTCGCAACCCAAAGCAAGGACTCACCCCATTATGCTAAAGTTGCTTCGCTGTCTGGAGTTATTGCTACAAGTCCTCTAATTCTATTGACCAAACCTGCGGCAAAACCTCTGCGCATGATAGGGAGCCTGATGGGCAAGGTAGCACCCAACATGTCATTCCCGGCAGATGTCGATCCTTCTGTAAGTAGCCCATGAAAAACAGTTAAAACAGAGTTACAATCATAACTTGTATAAAGGCGCTCTCTCATGACCCTTCTGTCGGCGAAGATTACCTCAAGGACCCCTTCACACGGCAACATGGTACCTTACGTGGCTTGGATGACATGCTCTCCAAGGTAACTGTTTTATAGCCCTTCCAGATGTTTAAATCTTATTCGTGTAATTAGGGGGAACAATTACTAGAAAGTCGACATGTTAATTGGCAAGATAATATCCCCGTTCGTCTTTTGTCATTTTATTCCGTCCTCTGTACCAAAACTATGCCTGTAGATGTTAATTTGCCATGGGACAGCTGATCGGGTATAAAAATAATCCCTCTCCTTATCATATTTCCTCAACCATTATTTTACATAGGTGACTTCCTATACCGCAACTGAGTCTTTCTATAAGAAGATCACAGCCCGAGATAAGAAGCTTGCCTCCTTCACGGTATTGTCAGCTGATTGTCATGTGATTCGTACCACTAAATCCTCCGTCAGGATGGCTACCATGAATTGCATAACGAACCTGACGGTGTCCTAGACAAGCTAATCAACGAAGTAGTTGTTTTCGTAATGGCACATACCCCAACAACAACGGAGGATGTCAAGTCGAAGATGTGATTAGTGCTTGCTGCGGAACCATTGCTTTGGGACATGTGCAAACCCCAATATGTGACATTAATGACCTACTTCCATGTTAGCAGTTGCACCAATTAATGATACTTAGAACACGGTATACCTATATATAAGGTTTACATTCACAAAGCAGTAAACCATAAAAATGGAGAAACTAACATCATTGAGCACAATGCACGATTAGGTGACTATAGAGAATCTACAAAAAAAACTAATATCCAGCAGCACCAGGCGCTGCATCTCCCTCCCTCTTCAGCCGTAACAAAACTTCCTTGAATCGTGATAAATCTGTTGTTCCAGGACCGGTCCTAGCAATTGTCTTGCTTTGCGAATTTTGGAGTTCAATAAGGTCACAGATACGCTCCCATGTTGTCCCAACAGAAAGCGACTCTGTAAGAGAGGCGATATATGCAGCTTCTTGCTCCCTGGTGTACTATTGAACAACAGACAAGTGTACTTGCGAGACTGACTTACTTGTTTTCTCTGATATTCCTCTCTTTCTTTTTTGCATAATCCTCATAGAATTCGTCAATGGCACGCTCAGCCTTTGAGATGGTTTCTTGGCGGCGAGCTTTTGATGCTTCATCGCGGGCTCTAATTTCCTCTTGCTGTTTTTCTCGCCATGCCCTATTCCCCAAATCCCCTTCTCAACCAAATGCGATACAGTAGAAATTCAAATAACGCACCTGATCACTTCAGGTTCGTCTTCTTCAGCAGCCTGGCTCAAAATCGGAGTTGAAGAGTACAGAGATGATTGTGGCTTCGGTGCAAATGTTGTTGCTGCAAAGGCACGAGCCGCAACAGGAGGAGTGGCCGTAGGCTGGCTCTACAATTTCTTCAATTGATAAAACCAGCGATAGAGCAAAGCAAAGACATACATAGCCAACATCAATATCCGGAAACTCGCTCTCAAATTTCTCTATCTCGTCGTCGCCTGTGACTTTTACGACTGTATCCCTCTGAGCTGGAATAGCATCAAACCTATCGAATGAAAATCCACTGCTAGGCCGGCCAGCAGGCGGGGCTGCAGGCATGATTGGTATGTCGGTATCCCCATCTAGGGAGATATCTGGGAATGCAGATGCTGCACGTTCAAAATCTATCTCGTCACCGCCAAATAGGTCGCTCATTGTCTTAAAGATTTGAGTGTGCGTAGCCGTGGTGGAAGGGTTTGGTGTGACCGTGGGAGTTCAAAATCATCGCGTGTCCTGTCTGTTCTGGAACTTGGAGATGCCCCTTTTATCCCTCCAGCATGTAATGTACTTAACTATCATTTTGTATAGCTCATAGATAACGCTACAGGCGCTGTATTCGCTTCAAAGTTATCTCTTGGCTCCGCCAGGCCACCGAGTCGTTGGCTACAATTTGACAGGTAATTTCCCCCACATGCGCCAACTTTAACGAGACATCGAGGTGCTCACAGGACCAGAAAGTACCCACAGTCATAAATCTTAGCCCTGCTCTTTAAGTCCACAACTACTGTATTGCTGGATTCTTCTGATGGAACTGGTGTTCTTGGACCTCGTGTTATACCTATACTTGTGGAAACGTCTGGTCCATCATACTGAAGTCTCCAACCACTCTCCAAACTTGGCGGTGCCATCAGATCTGAGCTGTTGATCCTTATTTTGCATAAAGGTTGCTCCATTGGAGATTCTTGCGACAGTCGTAATTTGGACTTGGTGCAATTTTTTTTCTTGATAGATCATCAACCACAAGAAAATCATCTCTACTAATCTGCAATTATCCTCCACTCTTGTCCACTGATGGTGGATCTACCGCCACTATCACGGTTCATCAGCATTCAATCTCCACCTTGAACTGTCATGCTTGTTATTCTAATATCCATAAGTTACGTTTATATTACAGCCACCAAGTGAAACATTCATAGGACAAGTCGCTCCACATAAATATAGCCCCTTATGAAGAAGGGGTATCACTGATATCAATACATTTTCTCGTGACATGAGAACGCCCAAGTGTACACTATGTCCCCACTGTCTTTTGCTGTTGACGGTTGTCTTGAAACCTGATTTCTGAGGCGTACGTCGCGGATTCCTCGGATCCAAGTGGGAACCTAAGCTGAATCTGTGCTTGTTCTCGTGCATGAAGGACCACCCGTGCAGTTAGTAATGCGTGTATTACCCGCACAGGCCTTTCATATCCGTTAGCACCGGACAGATCTCCGATAAGTTGATCACATACGAAGAGAGTAGAGGTAGATAATCCGCCTGAAAAGAAGGCATAAGTCACGAAACTACCGAAGTTGCTTGAAATGACCACTTACAGGTAGCTTGAAGATTAAAATAACGTTAAGGAGCGATAATCCTGGAGTATTTCATCATCAAACGTGATGTCGGAGAATACGGGGCGATAGACTAACCAAAGAGATAGATGTAGTAGATGATACCTGTACAGCCTCAGAACAGGGCATGTGCAATATGTGTCATAGTAACTCACCATCCCTGTAGACGATCACCAATAGACGGGATTTTCCACCTGATCTGACTAACCAACAGCCTGAGTTTGCCGTCTATACAGGAGTATGAGTATATGTACATACATATTGACCATGCCCGCATCGCCAGCAGGGCGCACATGCCTAGGAGGAGCATTAAAGGGGTTCGAACCGACATGAAGCAAAACCTTACATGCATCGTAACACATTATCAAAACCCAATTGATGAATAAACGCGAGCTCCCTTTCAAAAGTATGCACCCGACACTTGGTATGTGGAGGGGTATAGGCAATGACCCAACTGTTTACGCGCTCTCGATTAGAGCTGAAGTAGTACGAGGTGAACAAGAAACGACGCACAGACAATGGTCTTCAGGAACGCATTCATGTTGATGAATGCCGGAACCCATAGACCGATGTAGAGTAGAATCAAAATTATTGAGAGAGGGACACCTTTGCCACATATGGCCCATGTTCTGAGAGTCAGAATAACTACCGTCGGGGTCAGTAAAATGGTAGGTCAGGAACTGCAGAGTACTCACTTTCTGCGATCGCTAGCCCACTCGTAAAGAACCCTATACATCATCTCAATTATTCTTGACGGTAAGCTCCAGCTAGCTGAATATACATACAGCTAAATGTCTCATTGGCACGCAAACAAGCAGTTGGACTGAGATCAGGCTTGAACTGTTCTAGAGGTGATATTCTTTGAACATGGAATTCTTCAGACGAGAGGAGAACTTACGGTATAACACCACTGCGATATCGATGAAAGGAAGATATCGTGTAATATAGTACAGTCCAGTGACTACCCCCCATGGTGTGTTCCAAACGAAAGAGACTTCGAGATCAAAAGTCAACAGGTAATCATACGCCTAATAAGCCAGTTTGTCAGGTTTGATCCACCAAAGATGGCTTAACTTACTAGCAGTGCTATACTGGCAACTTGGGAAGCGATGAGTATTTTTCCTGCTGTTCGGCGTACTTTTCCGTATCACCTACCATTCGCGTACTACGATGATGGATCCGTTAGTAGGAGGGCATTGACGGTGTGGAACAGCATAACTTACGCTGATTACTTTCTTGTGCTCAAGGGCAGTAATAAGAGCCGCAAGTATGGCTGAGGACATGGTGGAGGGAACACCGGGGCTTGCAGTCCATAGTTAATAAGAGGATGTATTGGCAGCTAATTTTAGCAGCTCCTAAACTGATGCGATCCCCCCTGCGCATGACTTGAAGCACTTGGGCGCGCAATGGAAATGATCACAAAAAACCTTATGAAGTGCCTGTACAATATGGTAACCCATCAACACTATTGTGAGAAGACATAATACCAAGACATCGGTGGACAGATGTGGCTATCTCCAAAAGGCATCGCTGTATTCCGTTGTGGACACGCTGTCAAGACTCGTGTAGTGGTGTGTCGGCCCTATTAGGAAGGTGGGCCACGGAGCAGATAGGTCATATAGCACATACAGTACATAAGAGTATGATGGACCTGATACTGGAGTTAGTATTATACGGGGTCTATTGTGAATCGTTTCGAGGACCTGTCACCAGTACGCTCTGTGTGCTGTTCTGTTTCATTGCCTTTGCCGCGAAATTCCCACGTCGCAGTCACAGCAAACACACTACTCCGTTCAGTTCAACTATACACCTCGCTTGTCCTCTGGCACAGCACAGATGCCCATCAACGTGCCTGGCCTTCTCGTCCCTTTTCAACTACTTTGGAATCCCCGTCTAGTCTTACCAAATCTCTCCGTGAAAGGTACCTGTACCCCAGCCCTTTTCAGACACGACCCCTCCAAATAAATCGCGTTCACCTACACATAGCCAGATATTCGCCAGATCAACTTTGTCGCGCTACGTGATGCGGGATATCGCGGCGCAGTTTTCGACAAGGACAACTGTCTGGCAAGTGCTGGTCCATGTCGCTCCACAAGCAATTTTCGCTGATGAACGCTGATGAACGTTATTTGCTATTGCTAGACGTTACCCCACAAGGATAGCATTGTACCCGAGATTCAAGTTAGTCCTATTGATTTGTGGAGCATATATGCGTATCAATCACCAAACTCTAGGCGGCATGGGACGAATGCCGGGCAATATTCGGAGAAGGCAATGTCCTCGTCGTTAGCAATTCCGCTGGGACTTGGGTGGACCCAGGCGGTATCCAAGCAAGTCTGGTGCTATCATTGCTCAAATGTGTGCTAACGTCCAACTCATAAAAGTCCGAATCAGTAATGCACCACCTGCGCGTTCCTGTCCTTCGCCACCGCTCGTTCAAACCCGCCTACTCGTGTATATCTGACATTCGCGCATACTTTTCATCACTACGTTTTCCTGTGAGGGATGAAGAGCTCGTCATCGTTGGGGATAGGATCTTTACAGATGTCGTCATGGCAAACCGCATGCGACAATGGAAGTCCAAGAAAACGCTCGTCGGTCTGGCTGCTTCTTGTGCCTATGAAAAAGAGGGTGCTATAGAGACAGAAATGGAGGCCGCCTCCGAAACAGCGCAAGAATCAGATAGAATACCATGTGGACCCCTCTCAATATGGACAACAGGTGTCTGGGAACGAGAAGCTATGCTCATGCGTTTGGGTGAAAAAATGCTTGTCAATGCAATACAACAGCATACGAAGAGCAAGTCTGCAGATACAGTCCTGAGCAGCACAAGGTTCCTCAAACCAATTCCAGAGCCAGCGAAGAAAGTCAACTTTATTGATCGGGTATTGAACAAGATCTATAGTGTGTAGAGTGCTTGGTATCCTACATCATATGCAATATTATCGACGTGATTCATGTATCGTAGAGAAAGTCCATGGGTTTCATGAGATAGACATAGTCTTACAGTTCTTCGTATGCAAATATTTATTTGGTCTTGATCGGCGAGATCCCTGGTGACAGAAAGACATGGACAACTGCAGCGTGTGCGAGGGTCTGCTTTTCCTTGTGGCCAATTCGACGCCCGCAGCGTAGACAACCTAAGTTGTAGTGGTAAATGTCTCGCGCTGCTGCTAGTTTAGTGAAGTTCTTCAGTCCCAGAGCCATGGTCATGGGTAGGGTCAAGGGTTCGATGCGTTCACAAAGAGCAATATATGATGGTATCAGAAGTGTTGGATCAAGACGATATTCCTCCCAGATGGCAATCTTCCTGATGGGATCAATGGGAAGAGTGTGCAATGCGGAGGCAGCGTTGGAATGAACTTCGTCTATCTGGAATTTAGCAGTAAGTTTGAGTACGGAAAGCCATGCGTCAACGGTTGTTGGTCGCTTGGAGGTATCGCCCCTAATAGGAGAAGGTGAAAACATGCAACGAGACTTCAGAGTCATACAACCTACAGTGGATAAATCATCCATAGCAAGTGTTCAAAATCTGCTGCAGAGACTTCGCGCAGTACGAAAGGATGTGCATCGTCAAAGCCAATGTAGCGTGTTCGGCCACCATAGACAGGAGGCATTATCGTGCGAAAGACGGGTGACTTTGCATGCAAGACGGCGAGGTCAAGTTTGAAAAGAACATCCCCTACCTGCGCATATGTGAATGAGTAGAGCAAAACAACACGGGAAAAAGGTTGAAGCCTCACCTGAATCACGACGTTCCCATTTTGCAGGTAATAGTCCTTATGCTTTTCTGCAGGTGTCAACTTCTCTCCTATTGAAGTTCTTTGGACAGAAGAGGTAGTCGAATCGACGACAGTCATCGCTGTGTATGGGTTGGTCCTTTCTCTTTCTCTGTCGTGAAACTTCGCCTATGGCAGTGCCAAAACGTGGTATGCGGAAGATGAGAGATTTCGCTAATGGCATCTGATTTCCAAGCTTTATCATTATGCAAGGTTATCACTGGCCAGGCAACGATGGTGAAACTTTGATACACAATGCCACTCCACAGCGTGAGGGCTGCTGTGAGGTTCCTGCACCGTATTTCCTGAGAAACGCATCCCGCGAGCTCCCCAAACTTGAAGAGCAAAAGCCCCACGCGGTGGGATTGACGGCAGTCGGCAGACGCGTCAACACGCGTCAACACGAGCTGGCTCTAGATCACGTGTCAATTAGGATGTGGTCACTGTGTCCTGCGAAGACACAGCAGAAAATAACAAGAGGAAGCCATCTCTCTCGGACCGCTGGGGAAATTCAATCCCCTTGTACGTATCCTAACGGTCCGCCATGGCATATCAATTCCATTATAAAGTCACAGAGATGCCAGCATAACCGTAACCCATGCGCGCATATAGCCTGCTTCTACTTGCTTTTTGGACTTCCTTGGTCTTGTCATCTGGGAAGGGAAGTGATGCTTCCTGTAACGTGATTTCCAGTGGAGGCGATGATGCGCCACATTTGCTGAATGCGGTCAGAAACTGCGAGACCATTGTTATTCCCAAATCTACGACCCTTAGTATCCGCACCCGTTTGAATATGACTGGACTGGCAGACAGGCACATTGTACTTCTAATGTCTTGTTCTACAGTAATTCGTACCGATTATCTTTCCAGAGTCTTCAGGGGACCATGAAGTTTGAACCGGATATTCCTTACTGGACGGGAGTAAGCTTCTGTTCCGCATTTTGACTCATGGGTGCCGACTGTTCTTTCAGAACGGCTTCTTTTTCCCATTCCAGACACAGATCACATTCTGGATTCTTGGGGGTCGTGATATTGTCCTAGATGGAGGTGGGACGCTCGATGGTTCAGGCCAGGTAAATAATATTTATTCGCTCGTTTTCATCTTCTAACAGCTGTGATATTTAGGTCTGGTGGGATACTTTGTATGTTTCTTGCATGAATATCGGAATAGTATTTTTCCTGAAGTGGCATCCAGTGCCACAAACTCGTCCCTTTTGAGGCCCATTACCTTGACGATTTTCCAAGCTACGAATGTTCGTGTTGAAAATATCCAAATGATCAACGGGCCGGAATGGCACAATCTTGTATGGATAAACTTTGATTGATCAAATATACCTACTCATCTCAAGATACATTAGATAAACGAGGGCCAGAATATCCTTTACAACAATATTTCTATTCATGCCGTCTCCAGTTCTTCGCATTTTGCTGCCAATACTGACGGATGGAACGTCTATCGAAGCGATAATGTTGTCATTCAGAACTCTGTCATTTTCAACGGAGATGATTGTGTTGCCTTCAAACCTAGTGCGTTTCATTCATATTTCTCTAGCTTGGAGCCAATGCCCTTCATAAGACGCAACGAACGTTCTTGTATCGAATCTCAACTGTACCGGATCTCAGTAAGTTCGTTCTCATATAACAACTAACTATTCTAATACTTTGGGACCGCAGTGGTATCTCGGTTGGGTGCGTAAATAATCATATAAGTCCCAAAAGTATCTAAATGAGCGCAGTTCTCTCGGTCAATTCCCTGGAATGTTCGACATCGTCGAGAATGTCACGGCCATGTAAGCTCAAGCTTTAATTTCAATGCTCTCCGATTATTAATATGAAATCATAGTGATGTTAGCATGTCAAAAGCTCAAAATGGCGCTAGAATCAAGGCGTGGGCGGGTCCCAATGTTGGAAGCGGCATTGTCAAGAACATCACCTTCCAGAATTTTGTTGAAAGCCAAGTAGACCACCCTGTTATCATTGATCAGGTACCTTTTGCAAATTCAGTACCTAAAAAAGCCAACACCGACTAAATATCAACATAGTGTTACATGACCAATGCGACTGCGTGTTCCCAATTTCCGTCGAATGTTCTTATTCAAGATATATGGTTTAATAAGTACAGCATTCATTATCTCCGAGACTGTTATTTTAACCTTTGCATTTAGCATTTCGGGTACCTCGACAGGGTCAGTTGTTGCCCAGCTGTCGTGTTCTCCTGATGGCCGCTGCAGTGACATCAATGTGAACGATCTTCATTTGTCGTAAGTCGAACATCTGGCTTCGCCCATTCCACGTATAACATTCACACAGGTCCCCATCTGGTACTGCCCGGTATACTTGCCAAAATGTAGTTGTGGAAGGAAATTCAGCTTCATTATTCCCAGTATGTACTGTAACTTGAAGATTGTTCAGTGCCATTCTACAATCAGAAAATGGTGCATAAATCAAAAGCATGTACTTGTTATTGTCCCTCTAACTTCCTTCGCCTGCCTGTGCTGAAAATTTACTTCCGATGACCTTCCATTGCTCATTACTGGATATTCTATCCCTCGTGCAAGTTCAAGGCTTACGGGGGGTGTGATGTAAGTTTTTATACAATGATCCTTCTGACTACATATTTTCCCAGTTTTCTGGACCTCTCGATACCAAACCATGCCCTGCAGACTTGGTTAATGTTCTTGAGCTTGCAACAGATTAAGACTTTACCAAAGCAAGGAACAGTGTACTTAAAGATATACAAAAATGGAGGTATCCACAAACCCAGGATAAGTGAGATAATTAACATACTGTACCAATCATATCTGAGTAGATACAAGTCCTGTAATCAACTTATATTTATATTCTAACATGTCAAGGCTGATCATCAAGACAAGGAATGGGTGGGGGCATGAAAGGGAAATTAGAGAACAAATTGAAAAAACAGATTCCGAGTCCTTTCGTCATCAGGCATGGTAAAAACATCCCAAATCATACTTCTGGTGCTCCACTGTAACCTGCTGGTGTGCCTTGGGGGCGTGGTTGCTCGCCAACCATTGCCATTGGTGCAGGACTGGGTGCTATTGGGACAGGTGTTTGCATATCATGGGCTGTTGGATATGTAGTCGGATCATGTGGGTCCTGAGTTAAACTATCAGTCCAAACGAAGACGAGAAGAACCGTTGGCCGATTCGTACATATAATTTCGGAGGCGGACTAATAGGGATTGGATAAGGTGTTGGCGTTGTGGATTGCATGTTCAGTACTGGCGCTAGCCGGGATTGAGAAGCAGAAGATCGTCTCTTGCGGTACCAAAACCACCAGAGTGCAAGCCCTCCAAGCAGTGCTGCACCCACTACGCCACCTACAACACCACCTGCTATTGCGCCGGCTTTGTTTGAACCAGAATGTGTACCACTCGTTGATGTGCTAGTGCTCGACGGGACGGGTGCTGTTGATTCCACTCCACCTGAGAGAGGTTGTGAAGTAATAGAAACCTAAGTTTGAGGTAGACGTACCAGCGTTAAGAGCATCGTCGAGACTGAAGTTCCCAGACACCTAAACAGAGACTGTGTCGGTCCAAATAGATAAGAGATCGCAATTCATACCGATACGTCCAGGTAGGCATAGTGGGGCACGCCAACACCAGGCGGAAGTGACCTTGGGAAGCTGTTGAACAATTAGACTGATTGTCCCTTGGCCTTAGTCTTGGGAAGTGAACCCACGTTGTCACTGTGACATTCCGACATTGTGTATCGTATCTGGTCCAACTTTGGAAGATTTTTTGAATGAGCAGGATTGGTCATGTGTGGAACAAAAGGAAGTGACGAACGAAAGCCAAGGCCTGTTTTGACAGGCAGCACATGCGCTGAGCATAGAATAAAATACAGAATTACATCGACAGTCGTTTGCTTCGGTGGAGGACGGGCCAAAATAGACGTTGCCTTGAGGAAGCGGGGGGATGTTGAAGCCTAAAAGGTGGAGTGATAGTTGGGCTATTTGCCGACAGGTTGGAAAAGAGGAGCGTACCCTGTACTTCGCACACTCCTGCCAAGCTCTCAGCAATCCTACATGGGTCTCGATGCGCTTTATTGTATAGCTACAAACCGTGAAATCAGAAGTCCACGGCAAAAAGTACGAAGTAAGCTCACGGGTTGGAATCGCGGGTCGTTAACACACACCGCCTGCTGCTGCTGGGCAGCAGCTAGAGGCAGCAGAATCAGCCCTGCGCACAAAATTTGAAGCGCCATAGTCTGAGGATGGTGGTGCACGAAGGGTGCACGAGAATAAAGAGGCTAACAGTGCATAGCATGGTTATTAGCCTTTTCCAATTGAGCTTAGGCTCCAAGTCCCACATGCACATGCATCTGTAATCTAGCCCACGAGCGTCTTCCTTTTACGCATTTGGTTGTATGAAACCCGCGGGTAAGAAAGGCGCCCAGCGCTCCTCTGTCACTGCCGACAACGGTGACCAACGCTGGAATGGAGGATGCACTGGCTCGGAACCGCCATTTGTGACAGCAAACAATCGGTGACAATGATTTCAGGGCCTAGGAACGCTAGGTACTACTACGAAGTCCATCATCTCTGACCGTACCGACAGTACATCTATTATCCAGCGTAATGAAACGGGTGTGAACATCAAGCACATATATAGTATACCTCTCTTCAGAATGCTCAAGATATTGCTATTAGAAGCAGGGCAGATGCCACTAAACCATCAATGGCCAGAAATTCTCACTCTCTTATTTTTATGTTTCACAGCGCCAGAAAATTTAATGACCCAGACCTTTTTCCATCATGCAGGAAACCTGCAATAAGTACAAACCACCAGCTGGTTTCAGAATACACGTCTGGACATAGAATAACCAATTGACAGATAGCCGACCAGACCGCAGAAGCACAACACAGCTGTCTTACATCCTCGGATGGAAAACAAACGCCGCCGGAATATCCGATCGTTGAAGCGTCGAGATGACATTAGCTTTGAGCCGCGAAACCCTCGTTTTGGATACACGTGCATGAAGATTGTTCTACTCGGGGGGGTCAAAAATAAAAAAGCTCAAGGAAAATTCTCAGTGATCTGTGATGAAAGTCAAGGGACCTGACCTCGGAGCAGAGGTACATCTGCTGTGGTGCACGTACGACCAAACGAACATGACACCCCATGAGATCGAGCACGGCTATTAGGACCGTCCTGCTCCGATTCATGCACTGCAATATCACCATGGGAAAAACATCTCCGGATGGTGCTCGGCGTTGTCGGGGTTCGCTCGGTAGGGTCAGGCTGCGGCATTGAAAGCTTGACAGTGATGTGGTGGCAGTTGTCCTGCTTGACAGACAGACTCCATTGGTACACACCTAATCATTGAAACACCTTCCAGATTCCATAAAGCATCGTGCAGATATCTAATGACATCATCGCAATAAGCTGGATAAACTACGCCATATTCTGGGCTCACTTATGAAAACCCCCATATTCTTCCTTTATCACTCTGCATCTTCATCACCTTCATCCTCTGATACCTGAAGGCCGGCCTCTTTCAGTCTTGCCTTATCTCGCTGTCGCTTGCTTGTCATTTCATCAAGTAGTACAAGAAGATCTTCTTGTTCTTTTTCGACATCTTTCCGTTTCTCCTCCGAGGTGGAAAGCTCTTGAGACAGGGTAATAACCTGATTCTGCAGGGAGGCCAGCTGGTACAAGGTCTATCAGGGGGAAATTAAACGCTACAGGGATTAATCAGATACCGACCTCATCCCCACTTGACTTGGCTGATTCCTTGAGCTGTCGCTTGAGATTCTCAATCTCTTCTACTTGTTTCTGAATAACTTCACGCAAAGAGGCAATTAATAATGTCGACTCAGCATTCTGTCCTGTTCGTAGTCTAGTCAGAATCTCATCGCTCATAACTGAGCCATGGACATACCAGTTGCTGAAGATAGCTGATCAGGGTCCGTGGAGAACCCTCTTTGGATGGTATCTGATCAATGTCTGGAGTTAGGGATGTGTTCGACAACAAAGTAGCGACTTACAATAATTTGATTTCCAAAAGTCAACAAATGCCCATTCAAACCAAATTTCTACTCCATCACCAGCTTCAGCCTTACGCCCTGCATGCATTTGTGATGCACTAGAGTAAGGAAGAACTACGGAATCCGGCCCGATTGACTTGAACCTCTCATCTTCTCGAAGGCGAACCATCCTGCCAACTAAATTATCTATCCCTAAGCGATTCAGAATGGGTGAAATTGTGGCTCTGAAGAATACCCGTGAATGTCAATCCAATCAAAGTCCGACATAAAGATATACCTAGTGATTTCCCCAGGTTCACGGTTGAACTCGTAGCATATTCCTAACATAAACACACATAATGCCGGGACTACTACATCATCCTCGAGCGTTTGATTGATGGGCTCAACTAGCTTATCGAAGAGTTAAAATCAAGTATCAATACATTGCGTTGTTTACTTACCACTCCCATTCCTCCGGCATTGAGGAACTCGCGAACGGAAGCGGGATCTTCCCATAGCCATTGGGAGAGTAAGCATAAATAAGCGACAATCAGTTTGTCCCACTCCCTCGATTCTGTCTCAGATGCACTGACCCTCGAGCGTGACAAGAAAGACAGAGAAAGATTCTCGCTCAAGACTTGAAGCAATGTCTGAGGGGGTTCGTCGTCATCGATTTCATGAGAGATTGTAGGGGGAGGAGGGGCACCATCCGCGGGAACGAAGAATGTATCAGTGCCTTGTGCTGTTTGTGGCTGGAGTGGCCCTGGTTTAATTACACGAGCCAATGATTTTGCTTGAGCTGATGAGCGCAGCAAGTGTGTGAAAAGGATAGTTGCCATGTGAGTTGTAAGAACAACGGTCGGATCAAGTTCGGAAGGAGGAAGTGCGAGAGCATGAAGAAGCGGAGTGATAGGTGGCATTTCTGTACTACCTGAGAGATGGGTCAGGGTTGTAGATCAGTTACTCCAAATCACACCCTCGAACCTTCTGGAGGAAGCATAGCTCGAAAAATTGCTAATTTAACTTCTTCTTTACGGACATAGTTCTGTCGCAACATATTCGATTTTCACGTTATAGGTACTCGGATAGAAAAACTTGCCTCAAAGGCGGTTAGTGCTGCTGTCCGTAACTCCAGAATATCTTTTGGATACTTCTCGTTGTTGAGTCCGCTATACTCGCCGTGTAGGGCCAGCTCGACAACAGCATCAAGTGCAGTTGCAGGTTCCATGCGATCCCATTCTTCATCATTAGTTTCTGGGACTGGTAGATAGGGAGTGACAGTGATTTCTGACAAAGGAATATTAGCATTAGCAGGAAGCAGACGGAGAGCCGCTGATTTCAAGCTTGTTGGAGCATTCGAGGCGAGTGCCATTTCCAGTAGGCACCTCGCAAAGGTGGAGTTCTCCTGGACCTGATTTTTCATCAGAACCCGACAGCTCATTCGAGAAGAGTACCATACTAACGTTTCCTCCTTTTGACCCAACCAAGATACCCATGATCTCAATCACCAGTCGGGTGTTCTTGGCTTTTTGATTATCCCAGAATTGCAAGGCAAACTCTTGGGGTGCTGGGTCTTTGACATCTATACTGGATGGGAAGTAGAGTAGCGCACAGAGAGTCTTCGGAAATGGTGTTTCTCTAAAGTAGCTCTATTGGAATGTCAAATGCAGGAGAAGAATGAAAGAGGAGAAACTCACCTGATTAGAACTATTGAATCTCAACAGGCTATCCACACAAGACAGGGCCCCTTCAGCAGGGATACCTCCATCAACACCTCCTTCTTGAGTAACGATATTGAACAGCTTCTCAAACGCCCCTTCAAATGCGAGGACTTTCTGGATATCAGAGTTTTGGGATATGAGGGACTGGATCATTGAAATTGCCTCTGATAAGATACGTAAGTAGACGCTAAGGAAACAGTCATGGAATTGATAAAAGGTTGCAAAATACTAGCAGTTTCGCCTCATTGTAAACTGATATACGAGTGACTCACCATTTCTGATTATCTCTCGTTTATCTTCCAAGAGTGATATGACGCTCGTTGGCCCAGACGATGACTTGAGGAAATACCCCTGAACTATTTGACGGCGGTTCTGCAATAGGGTAGAGAGTAACTCTAGAGTCGCGAAACGGGTGTAGAAGTTGGTATCCCCAAGCAGGGAGAACAACAAGTTGATAGTCTTGTCGTTTGAGAGGACATGATCTGAATGTTTGAGTGCCAATTCCTTGTTGTGGGCACCATCTTCCACGTCACATAGAATGTTTAGGGTCTCAAGAACCGCTTTGCCAATGTCTGTATCGACTTCTGCATCGTTCGAAAGAACTTCTAGAAGACCTGGGAGGGCACGGTCACCTACATCTTGCTTACAGTCTCGCGATAAACCCTTGAGAGCCAGAACTGCCGCACGTCTGTCAGCGAGAAGGGTCGCAGGAGATAATCGGTCACTGAGACGTGCGATTGTGTCTGCGGGTGTCTGAGTACCTCCGGTAGGTCCACGGAGGGCGACGTATGTCTGCGAGAGGAATTCCATGGCTGTCTACTGTGTCAAATCCAACCCAGAAACACGTCGCCACGTGGAGCCTGGCCTCGTCTCCCCTTCACAATCATTAGGGTCGTCCTTCATCACAGATTCGCTTCACTCTTATCTACTCCCACCATCTTTCATTCAGAGCATATGCATCTCCCATTCTTGTACAGCGTGCCATATGACTTCTCTCATTAACGGATCTTTCAGCCACAGCTTCCAGCACAACATCACCATTACCGCTAGACTGATACCCGGCTTGTATGCGCCACACGATTTTCAAGGGAAAACGCAAGCTTAATCATAAAGGCTCCTCATCACCCGCAACCCGTTGCCGAACTATGATTGCAAGGTGGCGTATGAATTATGCCTGAAAATAGAACCCTTGCAGCCAGAACTGGCGCATATGACCAGATGTCCGTCATGAATACCCCAGTAAACATTCGTGGCGGTCGGAGCGATCTATGTAGAGAACCCGGCTTCTATGCGATCTCATCTCAAGCTCCCATTAACACCGCATGATTTCCTTCTTTTAGTAAAACTAACAAGATTAGTCCACGCTTTGGCAACAGAACATTTTCGCATCCAAGATGCTTCTTCTATATTCATCAATAATGCGCATTATGATTGGAAATTTCATCCTTCGGTGTCAGGGACAAGTGTTGAAATTGTGGCGACTTGGCAACTTTCATGCTCAATCACGCTCCCCCTTCAAATCACTATAAATGTTGGACATCTATCGAGACTTGTTCTTGATATTCAATCATGTCAGACATAACTATCTCTTTGGCCTCTCTTGCGATTTTGCTAGTCGTGTACAGACTATACAAACGCTGGCGCCGCATATCCATTGCGCATGTGCCGGGACCAGAACCAGTGTCCTTCTTGCTAGGTACAACTTGCCTTCTCCACTCGCTCGAGCATTACTGACGATTGGCAGGTAACCTTGGTGAAATCTACCAATGCCAAGCAATGGAGGTGAGTATTCGCTTCGTCTCTTTGCATCTACAGAGCCTAACATATCCAAAGGCGGAGTTTAAATGGCAACAGATTTATGGCGATGTAGTTAGATTCAAGGCATCCTTTGGTGTAGGTGAAAGATCCATTTACTAGCACCAACCTACTAACAATCGTACAGGAAGATAGATTACTCGTGTCTGACCCCAAAGCGCTTCAATACATCTACCAGACGGCTGGGTATCGATTTCATAAACAACCCGAGCGCCGGGAGATGACTAGACTTATCTCCGGTAGGGGCATTCTTTGGGCTGATGGTTGGTGTTGTCATTGTACATGTGCCAACAAACATCATTGATGCATAAAACGTAGGAGCTATACACAGAAGGCATAGAAAGGTCATGCTCCCCGGCTTCGGGGGCCCGGAAGTCAAGGCATTCATTCCTCTATTTTCAGCCATTGCATCACAGGTCTGTTGCCAACCTGGTTTCCTAAATGAGCACATAACTAAATGACGTGCAGCTAACAGAGAAGTGGAAAGAGATCATTTCTGATGGCTCAGGAGAGTCTGCTGTTATTGACGTGCCTCACTGGGCATCGCGTGCTACGATGGATGCCATAGGAGAAGGTAATTCTAAGTGTTTGTCACCTACCCAGCATCTCACGCTTGTCGCAGCTGCGTTTGATTACCGATTTGGCGTAATTGACCATGAGGGTAATGCTCTGGGGAAGGCATATTTTAACTTGTTGTATGTTCGGACATTCTAATTGCGGGGTGACTTGATCCATGTTATTCTAGCGCTGATACATTTGGCACGCCGAGCAAAGCGCAGATAATCGCGACGAGTATTATGGGACATATTCCCACACAGATACTAGAATGGTTGGGTGACTATCTTCCCAGCCCTAAGCTTCATCATGCACGGCATACTGCAGAGGTTGCCACAAACGTTGCTAAATCGCTTGTGGACTCAAAGTTCAAAGCACTATTACAAGGTCAGGGTAAACGAGATATTATGAGCCTACTTGGTGGGTGTTGCCTTGGATGTCATTTGACCATATATACTGATATTCGCCAAAGTTAAAGCGAATGTATCAGAGAAAGAAACTGCAAGATTGAATGAGGAGGAGCTACTTGCACAGATGCGGTGAGCTATCAATCTTGTAGTAGGATTGTTTCCATGGCTATGCTGACAATGGTTCTACGTATGAAAGGACCATCATATTGGCAGGACACGAGACCACCGCCAACTGTCTCAGTTGGACGCTATTGGAACTCTCACGACATCCAGAAATGCAGAAACATCTCCGCAATGAGATCCGAACTATGGAGAAAAATATACAGGCACGAGAAGACACAGAGTTCTCTCCAAGAGATTACGAAGCTATGCCGTATCTTTCGGCTGTTCTCAAGGTATGTGCATTTTGTCTCAGGCAAGAATTAGAAAGATTCTCACTGTAGCTGCGCAGGAGTCATTGCGTTACCACCCCGTAGCATTTAATTCATTTAGGCAAGCAGCTGATGATGATGTATTGCCATTATCCACCCCGATCATTACTGTTTCTGGAGAAGTTATCACCGAACTGCCAATACCCAAAGGAACAAAGATCGTGACTTCTATTGGTGGCTACAACCGGTTCGTACTAACGCAGTATAGAATGAATGCACTTCTCTAACACATGTTGTATTCTAGCAATCAAGACATTTTTGGTCAAGATGCGCACATATTCAATCCCGAGCGCTGGCTAAGGCCAGATGGTGTGAAAAAGATGGTTTCAATTGGTGTTTATAGCAATCTGTACGTCACCTTTACTACTTGTGGGAAGAGCTTCTCTGTTGAATAATGTACCATCCATCAGCCTTAGTTTTGCGGGCGGTGTCAGGTAAGGGTTCATTCTTCGTTTTGAGCTTCCTTGTCTTTGATACCCTATTTATTGTCAAGATCGTGCATAGGGTGGAAATTTGCACTTCTGGAGATGCAAACATTCCTTGTCAGATTGATCAATGACTTTGAATTCTCCCTAACTCCGGAGGCACACAAAGTCAGACGTGAACCATGTCTTGTAATGATACCTACAGTGGAAGGACAAGTTGAAAGGGGCGCTCAGCTTCCACTAGAAGTTCGAATTGCTCATCGGGAGGAAGTGGAATGAGAGTGAAAGTGTCCATTTTTCCATTTTTTGTGTATTTTTACTGTTCTTTACGAATCCGCATAGTGAATAATGGGGCGGGGGGAATAGAGGCATATTATAGTTACAACAATAAGGATGAAATACATAATACAGTGGGTATGTGGGTGGGAGGATAAGAGAACTAAGCGACATACAACAATAACGGGGTGTCTGGTCATGATCATGATCGTCATTACGACTACCTCGTACCATCGTCTCTGACATTGGAATGGGGGAGAGATGAAGGGGAAAGAGATGTGGAAAGGGAAGAGAAGAAAGAGAAAATATCATGGTGCAAATTGACTCCCACCTGTCAGTGTCTTCCACTGATTCCATAGTATTGTACGGGCCTGCTCATTGGCGATAGCGGCCGCAAAGGAGAGGACGCGCCAGACATCTTGGAAGTTACTAGCTAACCCCAAGCTGATCCGCACGACGCCCAACTCGCGGCCCATGTGACATTCAAAATCTTTTAGTGTAACGCCGGGATAGAGGCGCGCCATATCCGCCTCAATACCGAGCAGGGCGGCGGCCCCGCCCGGGTTGCATACGCAGCCAGTGCGTAACGATATGTTCCTTCGTGATGCTGAGAACTCAATAAACGAGTTGGGTAAGAGCTCTCCCACAGGCTATCGTCGAAAAGAAAGAAATAAAAGAGTCAATTAGCTCAATGATAAGCATAAATCCGACATGCAGGAAAGGACAAGAGGAGAAAGATACGTACATCCAGGAAGACAAGTGACACGGTAGAACCTGTTTCAGCGGGCTCTCCTAGTGTTTTAACGCGCCGCTGGGGTATTCGTGAGAGTATTCGTGCAACAGGATTTCCGGTCGTGTCATGTCGTATTTTTGAAAGTGATGAGATCAGATAATGAAGAAGGGAAGAAAGTCGTAAAGGAAGGAAGGGAAGATACGTAGATAGGAATCGTATGCCGTCGGTTACGGCAGGTAACGTTAGATAATTGATGGTGCCGTCCTGTGCATCAGTGAAAAAGATTAGAATCCAGAAGAAAAAAAAAAGCAGAGTGGGACGGAAGCTTTGGAGGACTTTTGGAGGGCGAAATTGTGTTGACGAAACACTCACCTCGAACTGTTCATGCGCCTCGTGGGCTCTCGTAACGATCGTCCCGGGAACTTGCACAACGTCCACGGCACCGCCTGCGAACCAGGGTCGCTTCAATTGGGCAAGGAATGACTTTTTGACGATCAGGGCCCCAACCCCGGTTGGAAAACCAAACATTTTATAAAAAGAAATGGCCATCGCATCAACGGGGCAATCAACCAGGGAAAATGGTGTAGTCGGAACAAGGGCGGCCGCATCCAACAAGGTGTAATACCCTAAGGAAGACGCATAAGCGGCAACAGAAAGAGGGTTCTTGCAATTTGATATGTTGGATTGTCCTGTTAAGGCGAAAAGGCTGGGGACAGGGGAGACTGGTCTGTTGGCCAAAAGAGTTGTCTTTTTTTTGTTTGTTTTTTTCGGTTTCCGGGGCGAAAGAAAGAAAGAAAAGAAAACATGTCAGTCTCACAATCAGGGTTCAAAAGACATAAGATACAGACTTTGGCGGTGGAAACATTGAATCCACCTGTGGACGTGGATGGAATATAACATACACTTGCCCCTTTCGCTAGGGCGTATTCCCGAATTCCGTGTACCTAGAAAGAGAGTTTAGGAAATGAATCAATGGACCATCGGAATATCACGTACGCTGTTGTGAGAATCAGTTCCAAGGACATATGTACTGCCCGGGGAGAAGGGGAATGATTCTCCCACCAATTTGAGAGCAGCTGTTGCGTTTGCAGTGAATATGATTGTATAATCACTTGGGGCATTAAAAAATCGTAAAACTTCTGTGCGAGCTTCATTCGCACATCTCAATGAGAGCATGGAACTAAGAGAGGCAAAGTCAAAGTTGAGGGGACAGTGCAGAAGGAGAAGGGGGAAAGCATGTACGGACCTATTGCTGACAGAATGTGTGTTGCCCATGATGCTCTGCTGTAAAAAGTCTGTGTGGGCATCGATAAGACTTGCAGGGTATAAGGCGCCGCCCATATAATCAACGTAGGTTTCACCGGTTCGCTCTAATCTTCTATAGTCGCTCCGACGAAGGGT
The DNA here is from genome assembly GCA_002554575.1 of Amanita thiersii Skay4041. Taxonomy (NCBI): domain Eukaryota; kingdom Fungi; phylum Basidiomycota; class Agaricomycetes; order Agaricales; family Amanitaceae; genus Amanita; species Amanita thiersii. The sequence continues at coordinate 216,296 of KZ301981.1, forward strand.
ATCCAATATCCATGTAAGTTTATACTCTGTGGAGGTAGAGAGGAGACGTGTGAGGTTGGCCGACAAGCTTGAGGTAATATCAGGACACATTACCGGGGTATTCCTCGAGAAATGATTGATATGCTGACCCAGTGCCATCTGGAGTGTGGGCACGGACAGGAGTATATGCTACAGAGGTAGACGTTCTTGTAGTATCCTGACTCTGGCTTCGAATATGGGTGGAAATCTTTTCATTAAAGAGGTTTGTCGTTTCTTGGGCATAGGTATTTTCTACAGAGTCCATGGTAGTGTTAACATCTGTACAACCGAGAGTGAGGAAAGAAAACATAGTGGAACGATTTGGGCGGAGAAAAGAGCGTTTCTTCCTTGTGTAGTCGTTCGAAGTCGAGTTACCCATGATGAACCAGATGAAGGGCGGTGCCTCGAATTAGGGGGGGGAAAAAAAAAAGGGAAGTGGCCGGTTGAGCAAGGAGAAATAACGAAAGGATATGATTTATATAGTTGTGTCGGAGGTGTATTAAATAGGGTCCGAACACGCTCGCTTGACCCAGCGCTGGTAGACGTCATAAGAAAGATCCTCAACGCCGCGATTTTGCAACTCCCGATCTTTTTGGGTGGCGTTCGTGTCAGATACAGTACAACCCCCCATCTGCGTTCTAAAAGGGCGTTTTACCCAGCATTTAGGAGAATTACCTTAACAGGAAGTTAGTATTTCTGTCATAGCGTCACACATGTCACACTACACGAGGCCTGCTCTCGTGACTCTCCCAATCTCGCCGTTGCTAGAGTAGCCTCTCCTTGGGTCATTACCGTCAGGGTGCTGTTCTTCAGATTCTCTTATGTCATCGTGCGTTACTGTAAACCTCACTTTTGCCGGCCGTCAACATTCCAATCTATACCGTTACTGGCTTCTCGTCAATCCTCTACAATCCATATCACACGGGGGCTGGGCAATTAAGTTTCTCCTCAATCATCCTCGTACAGCCGCCAAGGGAGCCGCCAGGCTAGAAGCAGACTATCCCCTTTTGAAATTGACCACAAAGTTGGTAAAAAGAAAAAAAAAAAAAAAAAAAAAAAAAAAAAAAAAAAAAAAAAAAAAAAAGTTACCATATTTTTGATTTATGAAAACATCAATCATCACCCACCGTCTAATCTTACGGTACGTTACGGTAATGCAAGTGATAGCCGTCCTAAAGTCAGGGCTGCTACTCCCTCCACTCTGCAAAACTAAAGTCGCTCGCGAAAACCAAGGGTCACCAACTCAATGCGATCTGGGAGGTAAGCTTATTATAGACAGATCCCCGGACCGCTGGGGTTCGAGGTTGGGCCAGACCAAACCGACCACATCAAGAGTAATCCTGTATTGTAAAACAAGTAATAAGAACCCGTCGAACCGTCTCCATGATCATGTTATGGTCATATGGGAACTTTACGATAAGGTACTAGGCTTCCCTGACAAGGAAAGCACTTCTGATTTCAGCAGTTACTTTGATCTTAGTGTGCGTCTCAAATATTAATGTATCACATAGCTGCCGCTCAATGTTTACAGTTATGTCTGTGCAATGTTTCTTTGCCTCCTTCAAGAAGCTAGTCGCAAATCCTAAAATGGTACCAAACATGTGGTGAACACCTGCCAGATACGGTACTTGACTTTGAAATTTTACCACATGAAGTGAATATGTGAGCATCAGATCAACTCCGCTTAAAATAAGTGGGGTGTAACCCAACTTTTTGATTGTACAGTGAAACGGGGAAAGAAGTTTTGGCCAACAGTAATGGAGAATATTTCGCTACAGCTGCTCCATCCCCTTTCGGATCGGAAACAGCTTTGCATGAGAATGGAGATATCAGCTAGGTTCCGCGACCATGTCGCTAGCAAAGTCGAGAAACCTGTGTAATTCATCTGAGTGGCGCTACCATTCCAATGCTTTCGCTCAGTGGCTTTAACCTGCATCTAATTCTGTTCTCTCGCATTGACTGTATTCAGTGCTGAAACACATATACTAACTGGGGCAGGACCCTCTTTGGATGTGCACTCATGATGCACTATCTGCAATACACCATAAAGACCATCACATGTCTTGGCTTGACAAGTCAAGCCAAGGAGCTTCGGCATTTGGGACCCGCCTGCGGCAGTTAGCAACTGGACATATACCACCACGAGCACCTGAATATAATATGTCTTATTATATCCAATATCTGATGGCAGCATTTTTTTTTCCCTTTTCCAAAGTATCAGGTACCATTCTAAATACAAGAGTGCTCCTTCTCCGTCTCGGAGTAGTTCCAAAGGGAAGGGAATGGTGTGACAGTAAATCAAGACACAATGGGAAAAGTCCAGACATATTCAACTGAACATGAAGGGGGGACCCCCTCTGAATTAATATTAAAAAAGCTCCATCAAGACCAAAGGGACGATGAAGGTCCCGAAATGCGGTGGAACCCAAAGTAAAACAGTAACAAACACAACTAGCTTACGTAATTATATGAAACTAAGGCCATTAGCAAACAAAAAATCAATTTGGCAAAACTCTCCACTTATTGAAGCTACCGTGATAATTCCATCCAATACAATCTGCCGTCCTCGCTGGATAACCGAGAACCGGAAAGTATACTTCAGCTCTTTCTGACCCTCCCTCGTGGCAGGCAGTGGTCAACTTGTTTATGGCCCTAAGTATAACCGTTCTATTACAGAAAATCCACCCTTCCACTCGGAAGCACCTGCCCCACATCTCCCTGTCGCCGAGGGATCAGTTCAGACGTGTTGTTGCTAGTCTAATACAAGCTATCATGTCAGACGGAACACTTACCCATTCCAGTACACGGGCACCCGTCGGCCTACGCAAAGTCCCCGCATATTGGTACCCCTATACCACGATGGCGAAGATGCGGTGGTTGGGACGCGAATTATTAGAGGTCGTTTCTACTGAGTTTCGAGACCGTTCAATGGAATACTATGTGCGCCCCCAACTTCCTGTCTTTGCCCAAAAACACCAAATCTCACTACAGGTAGAGATATGCCCTAGAATCTGGCGTCACTACTGTTAACGGAAAAATCGCTAAACCCGATACTGTTATTCGCGATGGTGATCGGATAGAGTAATAGTCACGCACATAATGTCAATGTGCTTCGCTAATAACTGGATTTCCAGAAACATTGTCCACCGACATGAACCGCCTGTGACGTCAAGTCCTGTAAAAATTCTGCATCATGATGTAGAGCGAGAGTTCATCGTAGTCGATAAGCCTGGTAGCATCGTACGTTCTTTGAAGCCCCAACCACGGACTCACGTGCTAATAGTTACTTGTTTTCTTATCAGCCAGTCCATGCGTCAGGAAGATACTTCAAGAACACCCTAATTGAGATATTGATGAACGAGTTCGGTTACGAGAAGGTATACCGTATGTACATATAGATTACTATTATCCACATACATCATCCCGCTGATGATGTATTTTTTTTTCCTAGCCGTGAACAGGCTCGACCGCCTGACTTCAGGTCTTATGATAGTTCCCTTGTCCGCCGATTGTGCGCGACGCCTCACTGCCGAGTTCCAAGCAGGTACCGTTCGCAAAGAATATATTGCCCGGTGTAAAGGCGAATTTCCCGTGTAGGTCCAGTCTGAACTTGTCGCTCTAAATGTAGAACTTAGTTTCCCTCCCCATCAAAGCGAGGTGGTCTGCGAAGAGCCCCTTTTGACAGTAGACCGCCAGATGGGACTCAACGTAGTGCATCCTGCTGGAAAGGTATGTGTATATAGCAATAAACCCAGTAACTTGTCTTCACGTAAGCTGTCAAAAATAGTCAGCCAAAACCGTATTCAATCGATTACATTACGATCCAAAAACGGACAGTAGTGTTGTACGCTGTAAGTCCTAGTTTTCCTTCGTGTCATTGGTACAGATCAAGGATGACAAACTACGAAGGCCGACCATTGACTGGAAGATGTAAGTTTTATGATATGTCTCTCCCTTAGAAGATGCCGATACATTTCTAGCCCACCAAATTAGAGTCCATCTGCAATTTTTGGGTTATCCTATTGCAAACGACCCAGTATACTCAGACGTGAAGACTTGGGTAAGTGATTTGGGTGACATGTCCGTGGAAACATTTTCATCATCCAGGAGTAGGGCGAAACACTGGGCAAAGGGGGCATCGACATCACACCAAGTAGTGACCGCTCCGCACCAGCTCCGCCTCCTCATCTCCAACCTCTCACCGAAGCCGAAGGAAGTCCCGAAACTTTATCCAAGCTTCCTGTTCCTGATGTTGAGTCCTCTTACGAAAACCGAACCAGAAGATTGTTACCACGCGAGACCGGAGAAGACATTGGTATGGGCTCTCCAGTTCCGCTTTCAAATGAGGCAGTCAGGATCATCACCAACTTGAGAAACAAGAAGGTCTCTTTTTTTTTTCTTCTCAGCGTTATGCCCTGTTTAGAAATCGCTCGTCTAACCAATTATACCTGTCATTTGTCAGGACGAGGATGAAGACTGGAGCCGCTGGCGCGATGTCGTTTTTCGGGCTAAGGGTGCACTGTCACCCCAAGGGTTGAAGATCAAAGCGCCACCCCCACAAAATCGGAGAAAACGAGGCGGAAGGGGTGAATTTATTCCAAGCGTAGCTGAAACCCCAAATGACATAGCGCATACCCACGAGACTCCACAAGCAACTTCTTATGGGTCGGAGGTTTCAATGCCTCAATGTGTGGATGAAAAGATTTCGAGTTCTATCGGTATCGTAGAAACAGGGAAGACAACGTGCTTGATAGTACCGGATCCTGGGAGCCAAGAATTGTCAGATGACACCAAGAAATCAACCCAATTGACCACTGATGAGGCGCTCAGGGAACTCTCGGCTGAGCACGCGGTGGGCTCACATCTCATCGAGGAATCAGGTAATTTATATTGTTCCGAATGTTATTTGCCATTACATCCAGACCCCAAACCTGAAAAACTCTATATCTTTTTGCATGCGCTAAAATATACCACAAGTTTGGGGGAGTTCGAAGCGGAGATGCCCGAATGGGCAGCAGTAGGATGGGAATGGGATCAGTCGTGACCGCCTTTATGCAAAGGTATTATATTATGCAATGCAATACATATGTTAGGGTATACAACCGAGAACGTTACTGCACTCAATTTAAACGAGGATATTCCGAGAGGAGCAATTTGTGGACTTACTTTGATAAACCTTGACATAAATTTTCTGTCAAAAACGAAGGGAAGACAGAGATGTTAGGTAAAAAAACATAAATAAGAAAAAAAAAATGGGGACTGTACTTGTGGAACTCTGTCCGCAGCAGATCATTTACGAATTGACCGGTCTGCTTATCTTTGGCATTCATGGCCTGATTTTTGAATATTAAATCTAGGATTTGATTTTTTTTCCCAGTTGTATTGTAGATTGATGGCAGGTACGCGTGCTCAGTATGTGCGTGTTCACGGACGGATAAACAAACCATACCATCGTCCCAACGTCGCTTAACGGCGAACGTTCCTGGTGCGGTTGTGCTAAGGCCTCCTGGGGTTTGGCCAAGGGCAGCAGCTAGATTCAGCAGTGGGTTCTTGGTCGCGATCTCTGCTTCTCGTGCGGCGGCGTCTGTCTCAGACTGCTCCTGCTCGAGCCGCGCCTTGTCCTCTGCCCGCTGTCGCTTTATTTTTTCGAGCTCGCGCAGTAGCTCGTCGGTGTCGTCTTCGTCTTCGTCAGAAGTGTCCTCGTCACTATACAAGGAAGGGTGTGAAGCCATTGTGATTATGGATAGACAGACAGGCAAACAAAGAAACGGACCTATCCTCTTCCTCCTTCTCGTCCTTATCCTTCTCATCCTCATCCTCGCTCTCGTCGTCTCTGTCCAACTCCAACGCCTGCTCTAGCAGCTTCCGCCGCTTGTTTGACTCCTCGTCCTGGACAGCTTTCACATCACTTCCGTTCTCAATCGCTGAAGGCTTATTAGCCTCGACAGGCAGGGGTGGTTTCCCCTCCGCCTTGCGCTTCTTATTTCGCGCCTCTTGTTCGGCGGCGAGCAGCTCCGCACGGAGGTCCTGTTTCTTCACTTCATCTGTGGATGTCTGGCCGACCTGCCTTTTCGGAAAGTTTTTGTTTTAGGAAAGGTGGATGGATTGGGGGGGGGGGGTTTGTCAACTCACCGGAATTTGAGCTTTGTGTGGGCAGCCATGTCCCGCACCGAATATTGGCGCGAGCCACCCTTTACGTCTCGTGCTTGTGCGGGGTCCCATGTCGGTCTGTGTGCGGTAGACATTGTGTTGTGTTACGGAAAGTGGCCTGCGTTTCTTGCGAGAAGGTCCCGTACCAGTCGTGCTGGAAGGGAAATGGTTGTCGGTCAAATCGAGGCAAAAGTTCACATCACGTGATGGGAATTATATGATGTTGCAGGGAAGCGCAGAGGCGTCTACCCATCACTCTATCTGTCTTCATTCTTGTCAGAACACGCGTATGCCAACATGCTTGAAGTTTTTTTTTTTTTTTTCATCACCTCTAACTCCAGAAGAAGGCAAAGAATGTGAGTCTGTGAGGAGAAGGAAGAGGACCAAGGGTGCGTGCATTCTCGAACGTTTAGATTGTTGCAGTTTAGCCTAGGTCTGGAATATTAGGGCAACTACTAGTGAGAGTGCAGACGTAAAATGCGTCCACGCAGCACTATGCAGTATTGGTACTGTACGGTCTAGGAGCTACAGCACGTCCTTCAATCCCGGAATCAACTCATTTGTTCCCAACTTGGCCGTTTGAATGATCTTGATATCCCTATACCTTGCTTCATTTGCAACTGACGCAAGGTGACTAGAGAGGGGCTTCTATTCGGTTTATCCTATCGTTCGTTTCAATACTGAGATCCGTGTTTCGCGATTACGCCCACGCCACACCGAGATGCGACTCGCGTAACGGGCTTTGTGGGTACGTGGGTTATACAAGATACCACACGCCCGAGTCGTCTGCAGATGCCACCCATCTACTGTGCATCAAATCAAATCAAGGAGGCTGGTGTCCCAAGCTTCAATGATCAAAACATGGAGATCCCCCTCCTTCTTTACCTGCCGAGTTAACTTCCCAGCGTGCAGGTCTGGCTCGTGTCGACAAGATACCCCGTAAACATAAATAGGATTGGACGTGATGCCCATAACATTTTACACATTTGTGCAGTCACAGTACAACTCGCCCCATCTATCCCATATCAGGATCCGCAAATGCTTATAACAAAGATGTACAAAACGAGGAATTACCCCACCGAGAAATATGAATTTCAACCGCCCGTCCCAATTTTCCCCCACCTCGTATCTCAATAATGCTAATCTGGTAAATAGATTGATGATGATGACTTGATAATGGGGATGGTAATCCCAATACCCCGCATCATTACTGTATCACTACCACCAACGCGTCATGCTTCCGTACACTCCGCACACCACCTGCCATGTCCTGACACCCAGCCATCTTACCCGATGGAAGGAACCACCTGTTTTGTATCGAAATCTGGTCAAAAATTAAAAATCCACAAATGGAGAAACCGAAAAACTGCAAGAAAACGGGGCCTTGAGTGCCTATCGTAACACCAGTAACCTAGTGCCTACCTCGTGCCCCATCATTCATCATCATCGTGTTGCTCTTTAATCGAGGTCCGGGCATAAACCTTTTTCACTACGATGCACATCCTGTATGCTGTACGTGATAGAAAAATCGACCCATCACACGCGACACACTTTTTTTTTAACCCTTACAGCATGAATGGTATGGTAGGTACCGTAAGGGAGACTAGGAAACACCGGGACATGAGGCTTGGTTGAAGTACTTCCAAGTAAGTAAAGAAGCAAGTTAATTTTTTGTGCTAATAGCATTTGGCCAGAGAAATGTGTTTTTAGATATCATTGCGCGCCCAGGTATACGCGTCGACCCTTTTTTGGTTTATTTAGGTGACATATCAATCCCATGACATACAAAAATAGTATCAATATCCGTATCGGGGTGTTGTACTTTCAACTTCTCTTCGGAAGTTCCAAGCTCAAAGCTACAAACTTGATGCCTCGAGGTCTTTACGCTTATTATGAATGACAGCACATCTGGCGCATGAGTCTGATCAGAAGAATGAAGGGCCAACCTTGCGGCCGCTGAAGGCCCCCCGCGCCCACTATAGCACATCGGTCTACAAGGGCGTTAAAATTCATCAAATACAGTAACTACAATAAACTAGTAAAAATTAAGGAGGAGAGTGTGCGAGAGAGCTACATAGAATAGAATACAAAGGCATAAAAGGAGGCGAAAAATGGTAGTGGCAAGAGTGTGCACACTGGAACCACAGAATGCAGCCAATAAAACTGTCAAGTACTTCGTGTTTTTTTTTGAGTGGCAAACATACCTGATCTAATCGTCCAGGAAAATACGCAAGAAAGAAATTAAAAATAATGGAGTAAAGAAAAACAACCAGCATAAAAGGAAATAAAAAAAGAAAAGAAAAATTACATAAATACCCTGATTTTAAACACATAAATCGACAACATCCAGAGTCCAGCCGGAGAAAAAAAAAAGGACAGGAACGAAAGAAGGGAAAAGAGAGAAAAAAAAATGTGTAGAAGTGAGGGGCGAAACACGCGGATACACAAGCACCCGTCGTCACGAGGTTCAAAACAGACAGACATAATTGCTGGGGAAAATATGCCTCCCTGGTTCCCTCCTAGCCTCATCTAGCAATTCACCACTCCACCACCCATCATCAGGTGTGGCTGTTACGGCAATAATGTCCCCGACTTGAAAATCGAATTCTTCATCAATCGTCGCCTTGTAGTCGTACAAGGCTTTCACTATACAGGCACAAATACCAACGCGAGCAATACCAACGGCAGCACCAACAATGACAAGCATGTTAGCATCATGATAATACCCCGATCAGAAAATACGAAAACCAAAAGATGGTCAAAGGAAAAAGGGACTAAACCCACCTAGGAAGAGGATGCGATTACCGGCATCTGTGACAGGGACGGGAGGCTGGGCCGGGACGGGGACTTCCTGAGCTCGACCTGGGAGAGCTGGGAGAGGCTGGGACTGCCTACGAAGGGAGACCATACGGCGAAGCTTGTTCTGCGTTTCCTCTGGTGCAGGAACGCCTCCTGAAGCCTGGTTCGAGTAACCAGATGTGCTATGGGCTTGTGCAGCATGCCCTGAGGAATGCAACGCCGCTTGCGTTTGCGCCTTGGCAGCATAGTTTGTCGGAGCATTATGCCTATTCTCCCGGTCGTACACTTGGATACCGTCCTGCTGCTGATGTCGACTTGCACTTGCATGTTGCACATCATGGACATGATCGTGAATACTGTTCGTGTTAGGATCCTGCGAAGGAGCTTGAGCTATGAGCACCTGCGCCATCTGCGAGTTCAGGGCATCCGGCGCATTTTGGTACACAGGTTCTGGCTTACGAGACACACGCTCGAATTGCGCTGTTCGGTAGGTCTGTGAAGCGGTACTTGACGAAGATTGTCGCTGGCCATCGTACGAGACGAACGTTGGTGGATCAATAATCATGTTTCCGGTCCCGTGGGCGTCCACAAATGCAAGAAGGTCCCTATCTGGCTCGAGTTGATCGAGAGCAGTGCGGACATTCTCACAAGACTATTTACGGAACACCTCCCCATCAGTGTCTCCCAATATACGAAGTGGAAGCAAAGATGCGCACCTCATCATCGCTGACACATAGGGTAGAAATCAGATTGGCATAATTCCACACATTATCCTTTGTAAACTCCATTCGCTCCTCCTCCAAGTCCTGACAACTATCGCAGAAGTTCTTCCAATCCACCTCCCACTCGGCCGACAAGTCAGACAGTCCCAACACAAAGTTGGCGTAGTCCTTTTCATTTGCACGCACCGTCTCCATCGCTCGCTTCAGCCTTGCCTGTAGCCGGTCCAGATCCTGGCCCTGGCCCTGCAATAGAGTAGCCTGTTGTCTGTACGACTTGATGCGCAGACTGTCACCCTCGTATTTTTCGCGTGCTTTGGAGACATAAGATGCCTGGCTTTGTTTCTTTTTGAGCTTCTTCTCTATCGGGGTCTGTACTGTCCGTTTGTGCTCTGATTGCTTGTCGAGGAAGTGAGATACGGGCTCCATTAAATTCTGTCGTATAGTGGTAGCGAGTTGTACATGAGACTCTGACTGTCTCTGAGTTTCCGTAATAAGAACTTGCAGCGAGTTCTTGAGTTCGCTACACCAACCAGTCAGTATAACGTAACACATAATGAATGTATGCTAGTAAATACGACTGCATACATACCCGGTTTCATCTGAGCCAATGGTTCTCCTGGCGAGGAGAGATAAACGCCTCCCGAACTCTTCCTCCAACGCAGCCCTTTACTAAAGTTGCAGCTAACCTCGATCTGAACAAGGATGGGAAAGAACGCACCGCTCGAACCAAAAGTTCCTTAGCTCCTCGCTCGTCTTCATTGCATTACGCATCCGCAAGAACAGCACGGCCGGCCCATCATCACCTTCACCCCAAAAGTTGTTGCAAAAGTCCCGCGACACGCTCCCAGCAGCAGCAGGGCCTGTAGCAGTTGTAGTAGCAGCGGTGGTGGTATTAGTGATAGGGTCGGTCCCTGGAGACTGGAGGATGGAGTATTTAGAGAGCGTCGATGATGAGGGTTGTGTTCGGACAGCCATTTTTGTTAATTCGTGGAAGGAGTGAATGGAAGAGGAAGGAGGAACGGGAAGGATGTGTTATACAGTGAGAAGCGGCAATTAATTGAGGAATCGAGCGTGTATGTGTGTATGTGTGACCGACGGAATTTTTTTTGAAGAGTTTGATGCGTCTCAGTTTTTGTTCCAAGTAGTAGTACTGTACCGGTGGCTTGGAATCTTGGGATTTTTTGGAGGCTATGTTAGCACCGCAAAGCATGTATTATATGAATTCATTTTTATTTTGATTTTTTTCAGCTCAGAAACATTAAGATAATCCCTAGAAGCTGTGAAGCACAAAGTGCCCTGACGTGTGTGGGGGGGAGGAGGAGGAAACGAACTCGCTCTATTCCTTCCTCCTCTCGTCGATTCAGGGATCTATGGATCCACCGCGCCGCCGCCGCCGCTAGTGGCGGTAGTTATATAAACAACCCCATTTTTCCCTGACAATCCCTGTCTTTTTTAGAACCCACACCTAACGGAACCTGCTTGTGCGGTCTACGTTATCATCAATCTATAATGAAATCAATGCTTTCTATGGATGATACACCGTGACCAAACGCACCGACCCAGTGCCCCTAGAGACGGACCCGCTACGCCACATGATACTGTCCTTTTATTCATTTTCTGTCACGATGCCTATCATTGCAATACTGACGTCAGCTTTCTCTTGGAAAATATAATTTTATTCTCACCTTATAGCACTGAAACCAACTCCAAACTGCAACTCGGCAACTTGGCTTACCACCCTCGCTGGCAGTTCATTTGTCAACTACTGTATACAGTAACAAAGGCCACTCTTCACCGTCAATCAGTTCAATCTAGGGCAACCTTTACAAGCACTGCCAACATAAAATTTGATCATCGACAAGTCAACAAGTCATAATGCTTATCTACAAGACTCCATTTGTCCAGGTTATCAGCTATCAGGAACACATACATCCGGGACTCCTCGGAGGTTTGAGTGCCGAGCGCTGAGTGTTTGATATGTCCATGCGTTCAGCCACATTTCCGTATCATGAAAGAGAGAAAGAGAGGAAAAAAATTTGCTCCGTTGACAACAAGAACTCCCGTACTCATCGAACTTTCAGAAAACACTTGCCGAAGTCTTGTTCCAGAATCAGTGACTGTCTAGTAAGGTTATACATTACGTACTTCATTCGACGACGCGACAAGCCGACGTTATCCCTTGCACCGCGTCACCCAAGCAACCGCCGCCTCGTTAGAAAGAAAGACCGCATCGAAACAAGAATATTACCACTTTAAACTTTTTAATAGATGTCTACTCCGCATGACGCTGACAAACAAAAGCACAGAAAAATTACACACAGCCCAGGCAAAACATGTTTAGATCTTCATGTCTTTGAGTCCCAGTTACTTTCCCATATCAAACAGCTCAATTCGCCAATCATCCCTCCGAGAAAGCTCAGGCTTGGCAATCTTATCAATGGGACTGATAGCCTTATTTCGCGCCAATTCATCCATTCTTGCAGCCCAGCTATCAACAACTGGTTGCGGGTTACCATCCTCGGCTGACTGCTTCGCCCAAACCTCCTCCAGAGCTGTTGACAGTTCCGCCTCAAACTCAGTAGTCTGATTCTGTAACGATCGCCCCTCCTGTCGGTGTTCGGGGGTAAATTGCAGGAGATGAGGGAGGAGGTCTCCAGCCTCGCCTAAGCCACATAATTAACCAATGCCATAAAAGCGATTGTAATACCGGCCTAACATACCGCGCGTTGTGCGAAATCTGCTCACCAACTTTGTGACCGACTTGAGCAGGTACTCTTCTTCGTCCACCGTTCCCTTCCTCCCAGAACCCACTTTTCTTTCAAGTTTCCTCTTAGATCGCGAGCTCCTCCTGTAAGCCGGTGTATTTGTCCACTTAATCACATGTAGATAAATTGTAACTTACTTTGATGTGCGGGATGCGGTGCTCGGTGCTTGGGTGTACCTTGTAAAAGCGGTGCCTGCCATGGATATGTCGGTCATTACATCTACATCATGTAGAGTCGGATCTTCAGTCCCGTAAAATGCATCTGTCGTTGTGTCGCCATGATCAGCAAATACGACGAAAGAGGATACGAAGCATTTTACCCGGTTGTTCCACCTTTCTGATACGAAGCTCCCGAAGCCGATTAACCTGCTTGCGCAATTGTTCCGTCATCTCCTTAAGGTCTTCACCAATCTGCACTCGACTGTCCATTGCCGCTGGGTGGACAATCTCCCCGAGCAATTCCGTCCGTTGGTTTTTCACGATCTAATTCCAACCCATTTCAGAACTGTGCAATGGTCAACCAGCCAACGTCACTCACAATACGTCGAGCCTCAGAGAAGCAATTCCCTTCCACAAGTGCAATAACGGCCTGTCTAACATCTTTGGCATAATCTAGGAGCACTTGACCAGCTTCCGCATGTCGCTTTTTGGTGACAAGGTCCTCTGTAGCACATATATTCAACCATATCAGTCCATTAAGGAGACACACCTACCTGCCAAACGATATGCTACTTCTATGATCTCGTCTTCTGAGGTTCCCACCGTAGCAGCAATGTTGAAAAGTTCTCTCCATTCCAACGCTCGTTCATGTGCCAACATTGCTTTTGGCAGCTTATGTGCCTCAACGAAAACTGCCAGATGGGTAGTCTAAGAATATGAGAATGAGCAATTGCATATTTCCTACCAAGTGCTGCTTGTCTGAAATCCCGCCTTTCGAAAAGCCAATCACCATACAACTCCAAGACGGACTGCAACAGCATATATAAAGTCAGCGAATAACGATTATCAAGGGGCGACCTACGTCATACTGCTCTGTGTTCTTCCATATTGACAGGGCCAATGGATAAAGCTGATGTCGTTCTGTATAACTCAATACTTCCTGGAACCGTTCAGCTCCTAATATTCAAAAGTCAATGAGATTTAAGACACATTTGACGGAGTGTACCAGCAAGGCTTAGGTTTTTGAGGGCACTCTCATGCCGCTTCAGGTGGTCGTCAATCCGGAATCTCTGATAATAACCGTCCAGGGCACGCAGCTCTCGAAGGAACGGTAAATACTCTCTTGGGTCCTTATTAGGAATAATAATAAGCTTGTAGAGCATAAATAAAATAATAATGACTCGCCTTCTGCGACTGCTGAGCAATCATGAGAACAAGAGAAAAGTCATACATTCCAAGCGCTGTGTCGAATAACCGGTCCGCATCAACCAGGAAGATAATGTACTTGACGGCTTCCTCAATGATGTTGGGGGAATTTTCTGTCATGCATACATCAGCATATACGATAAATAACCCAATTTACTTTTGTTTACCTCGCAATCGAAGTAATAAAGCGAGAGCAGATTCGTGGTCTGGTGGTGTCTTGACTACATGGGCGGTCATGATGGAATTGACATATTTTGTCAAGTTGACTTTCTCCAACTCGACTCGTACTGTATCACAAACTCGCCCAATTATCTCGGCAGATAACGTGCTTCGGCTACAACGTCATCAGATATATCAAGTTGGACACCCATATCAAATACATACCCAATGACAGTCAAGAACAAATTAATATAGTCTACTTCATGCACTTGTTCGATAAATGCTGCAACTCGTTCGAAAAAGGTTTCCTCGTCGTGTTCTACTATCACGGTTAAATCGATGCGATGCTTACGGCAGGCAAGGAAGGCTTTGCGATAGTCACCCCTTGAATCAAAGAGTCAGCACGTTTATCAGTTGAAAAGAGCAACTTCTTACACATCAAGGTCTTGCCTCACGACTTTCATCACCAAGGGTCGTGGATTGATAGTCTCCAGATTTCCACGAGGCATTTGCAAGACCAAAGCCATCGAACTAGGCACAGCTACAACAATCCTCGAGCCTCTTTCAATCTTTCGATTCTCCCATGAAGCAGACAGGCGCTTCATCTCCTCTTCATCTGCAGAAAACACACTATGGAGCGCCTTCAGTGGTATGAACCAACACTCATGGGTACTAGCCGTGTAGATAACAAATCCCGAAGCAATTGTGAACGAAGTTACGTAGTTCGCCAAGACCTTGGAATTGTGTTGTGTTCCAGTTATGTACAGTTTACCTGAAGCGGATAGGCCGATGTAGAATCGTTCCGTTTCGGGAGGTTCAGTTGATACATCGGCATGAATGGTAGGTAGTTCAATCATTTGCACTGCCAGACAAAACACAGGAAGTGTGGCTGAAAGAGTCGTCTCTCGAACCATCTCGGGATCGACTGATGGAATAATTAATCTTTTTCGAAGATGGTGTCAAGATAGTGATCTTACATTCAACAATCTTGCCGCCGTGGTTCTGTATAGCTAAGACAGGGTGCATACTGACCATTCTATTGTTATGTCCACGAATTTCCCGCTCCAACGTGTGCCTGATGGTGCCATCCAGTAAGTTCGTCATGGTAATAACGTCTCCGCCCTTTGAGGCACCCAATCCGATGATGGTGAACGAAGTGTGTGGGTCTCCAGCCTTCCGAATAAGAATCTGCCGCCAGCAATAAATTCCAGCACCAACGGTCCCTGACCAAATCTTCTCCGGGTCCATTACTTTTCCTGGAACAGGTCCTATGCGTGTCTTCAAGTTCCAGACTTCGGTGTAACCTGATTCCCAAAGAATTGCAAATAAATCACCTTCAGACGAGAAGCTGCAGTGGATTGGGATACGTGATCTACAGACTGAATATGTGCTTGACATGTCTGGATTTATGGACAGTTTGTATGAAGACATTGGCGGCGGTATATTTTGAGTGCGGAAGGGCGTCAGAAGGATTGACACTGGTATTATTCAAGTCATGCATATATTATATTATGATAACAGCAACACCCACAGCAATCAAAGACAGCAACTGACCCGGAATCAAGAGGTGGCTGAGAGGAAGAGACAAAAGTCTCCCATCCATAAGTCCTGATAATTACCTCAGCTTTTATCACTGAGTTGCCCAAGACTATAAAGAAGCACGGCAACTCACAATCTGTTGAGAGGAAAAGTTGTCGAGGATTCTCCGGATGCCAGTTAACAGATGTAAATTGCGTTCCTGTTCGGTCCATTTGCGATGGTGCTGGGATTTCCTGCTTGAGATACCTATTCCATCTCAAGAATAAGCCTCGAAATTGGAAAACATTCGCTTACCAGTGATAGTTTCCCGTTGTCCATAATTGCACTAGGTGCCATTCAGCGAGTATCAATATGTTCAGAACTATACTTTACCAAGGTCACCTTCCTCCCTCTCTATCCAAACTGATAGGACAGTTGAATCGGAATTCCAATCCAATTTTCGAACACGATATCCCCATTCCCACTTTTTTGTAGAACTCTCGCTAAGATGGTCAGATTGTAGCCCAAATTCACCATGTCGCAAACCATTCCGTTCAAAAAATACGATGTCGTGTCGCTCTCTTTTACCTCTGCCCCCACCTTCGAAACCAAATCTTTGGGTCCCGGCAATCAAGTTACCAGATGGCTTCCAAGCCAGAGTATGCTCAAGACCTCCAACAGCCTCAGAGGTAGACTGTAGCACAGCTTGCCTATCATACACTCTCAATATTCGTCGTCTTAGACCGTCGGAGGCAGGTGAAGATAGTGTAGATACGACAAAATACTGGGCATCACCGCGCCAGCTAATACGCGACATCCCATCATCATCTGGGCTTGAGCCTATCTTGCTTTGTGCAGGTGCTTGGGCAGCGGACTTTCCAAGGGACCCATGGAATTGCGTTTGCTTTGAGCCCCAACCAACATTGATCGGTGCATCTAAGAACAGTGTTAACGAGAGTGGTTGTAAAATTGACTGTTATCACCTTCTCCGAACTCTGAGGTCTCTATTGGAGCTTCTGAGATCACATCAAATGTCGATGACATGAGAATCAGCTTTTCCTCCCCTGAGTCTCGATAAGATAACGTTGTTCACAAAACTCGAGACGGCAGACCTGTCACGAGAGCAAGCAGCAGGTCATCCTGACTCCAAGCTGCAGCACAAATCCCAGTTTCTACAGTTCCTTCGACTTCAGGCTGGAACAGCTACGTGAACGCGCATATAGCTAGCATAGCTTTTTATCATACCAGTGGTAGATCTGATTCTAGAGGCAGACAATTGATATCACCACTACGCATAATGGCAACAATGCTTCGTGTTTCTTGGAGCACCTTCAAAGATACAACCTGACTCATTTCAGGAGTGCCCACAATGGACCCCGTAAAAAGCGCGTAAGGCGAAGAAGAAAACTACCGAAGCCATAAAGCTTCTTGCATGTGATCGCACAAATGATACGCACCTCGTCGCCTTCCTTTATCTCAGCCTCAGCTAGCGGTAGCTTCCACAGCTCGACGTCAACATCGCTATCCGGATTTTTGCTTTCAGACGCGGCGTATAGAACGTTGTCGTCTACATCAAGGGCTGTCGCCGATATTTTTGCATTTCGAAGTGTTTTAAAAGATAGAGCATATAAAGATAGGTTTCTCATGATGCAGCCAGAGGCGTAGACGGGATGAAAGATCACAAATTAAAGGAATCGTAGAACTAATCTCGATTGGGTATGAAACAGCGGCCCGGTTTGTTTGGTAAAATGCCCTAGGATAAACAGTATGATCTCGTCCTGTTTGCTGCTCTCTCAACTGATATGATATGCCTCCAGTCCGTACGAAACAAAAGAACTCAGACGATGGAAAGAAGTCTAAAAAACATCGCTCACGCAGAGAAGATGGTGACAAGGACGCAAACACCCTTCCTGGAGTTCAAAAAATCAAAGCGTCACTCCGACAAACAAAGAGGCTGCTAGCAAGGGTGGGCGTTGGGTTCACCACCTCTCTTCTGACTACCATGCCAATCAGGAAACTATAGGATAATCTCGCTCCCAATGTTCGGGTTGAAACTGAGCGCCGGCTGAAGGCACTGGAGGCTGACTTGGAAAAAGCTGAATTGGCCAAGAAAGAACGCCATATGGCCATCAGGTACCACAAGGTCAAATTTTTTGGTAAGTTCGCGGTGTTCGCGCTCAGCAGAAAAATGTGTTCATAGCACATAGAACGACAGAAGGTTATCCGCAAAATCCAACAAATAAAAAAGAAGATTTCGTTTGGGAAGGAAGGCGATGGTGCTAGTTCGAAGGATGAGAGTACCTTGCATGAACTTCGAGTGGACCTCAATTACATTCTGGTATGTCCCCACTGT
Organism: Amanita thiersii Skay4041; assembly: GCA_002554575.1. Classification (NCBI taxonomy): domain Eukaryota; kingdom Fungi; phylum Basidiomycota; class Agaricomycetes; order Agaricales; family Amanitaceae; genus Amanita; species Amanita thiersii. The sequence continues at coordinate 234,144 of KZ301981.1, forward strand.
AGCCGCCTCACATCACCAATTGAAAAGGGATTATGGCAGCACTACCCCAAAACAAAAAAGTACATATCACTATTTCCACCAGAAGTGCGGAAGGGCCTTTCTATTCCAGGGGAGGCTGAAATAAAATCTCAACAGGAGGAGATACGAAGTTGGATACGACAAAGGATGGAAGCTGGAGAGCTTCCGGTGGCCCCAGAAGAGAATGCAGGAGCGGGGCATACCCCTGGAAAGTCGAGAGTCGACATAAAGGTACCTGGGAAGAGAAGTGATGTCGCAAAAAGACCCGAGAGGCGAAACACAAAGCCTGTGGACGATATCGAACAAGATGATTTCTTCGGTGATGTTGATGATCGGCAATCCAGTCCAAAAGCCGTTAGCGAGTGAATGCCCACATGTATGCATACCGTAATGTGACCATGTGTTGCTGTTGACATTGGGAAGTCTGCAAACATTCGTTACTCCAAAGGAACACGACTGGAGTACTCTAAAATCGAAGCATGACTATCGCCGCGGGAGTGACTGGAGGTTCAAAGTCTGCGAATGGCAACTCAAGTCCTGCAGTCAGGGTGTGAAGTCATCGGGGTTGGCATTGAAGATTTGGTTAGTAGTCCAATGCTCCAGCGCTTCAGCGCTCAGTATGTACAGTACATTAGCACGACACGTAATTAACTTATATGCGAGGATTGTCAAGGGACCACTGTAGCTAACAATAGAACGGTGATAGTGATAGAAAGGGGAACAACCTAAAATGGCAGCTGTTCAGATCCGCTATCACGACAGAATCAAAGGTTGCGCGTTACTGCGGTACTGTAGAGAGAGGCGTTTGTTGGCGCGTTTCAGACGGTCTCTAAGCGCAATTACAGGATAAAAATAAACGAAGGGGAGTATTTTCATTATTCAGATCCCATGACAAACTCGTGCGAATATGTGGAGAGGAGTCTAGACGAAAACAAGTAACCACTTCTCAACTTACTTATACCGCTTTTTCTTCCTCAAAACTGGCTTTTCTATTTCCTCACTTTCAGTCTTCTTGTTTGACTCTTCATGAGTAACGGATCCCCAACAGCTTATCTTCTTTGGGCTATCCTTTCTATTATTGTTAGCATTCAGCCTCCCCGCGTTTCCTTTCGCTCGCTAATCCTGTTCTTCCTGCGCAGTTCCTGATCTTCCTTCTAATACACCTGTGGAGCTACGACAAGTTTAACTGCCTCAAATGGAACGCTGGTCGTCAACCTGGGGCTTTCAGGAGGCTAATGACGTACCTTCTTTCTGCTACGCGACTGAATCCTCTCATTGACATATATTCAGGTACTCATACCTGGGAACAGTCCCTTTACTCGTAGTCTTCAGCGTCGCAATGTCAATTATGAAGTTCAGGGAGGGTGCGTCAGGATCATTTGACTTAATCACAATATTAACAACAGTGTTTAGGCTACGTTGTGATGCATGACGAGTATGGTGGGTGCTACCGATAGTGTTATCATCTCATGCCGACTAGATTATAGTTATTCCACGACCCTTGTCCATGTGGAGCGCAAAAGATAGAAGTTGGTTGTTGCCTCTCTATTTCTGCCTGAGCTTTGCGTGGGCATTTGAAATGTACCTCCAAGTTTTCTACTGTGGAAATCCTTCTCTGATGATCATTTGTCTTGTAGAATAACGCACTTGGAGGGTAGGTCACATGCAACCTGACTTGGTCATTCTGACTTTGTCATCAGAGCTTACTTTTTGGTTCTTCCTTATAAACCAAGGACCAAGTCAACGGCAATGGTTCTATAGCTGGGAGTTTCGGTTGTGGTACCTTGGTATATGCGCCCATTCTTGCATAACTACGACCTAACCTGGCACTAGGGAGCATGCTGGCCATTATTGGCCTACCTTTGACGACACTTATAACACGACATCAAATTGATACTGTATGTAGATCGGTTTATCTTCATGACCTCTTCTCACATAGTAGTCCCTAGTCTCAAGCGTATATTTTCCTTGTTGGCTCCTCTGCTAGCACAACTACAACACTCTGTTTTTTCTATGTGCTTCTTCGCTTCCCATCTTTTATTCACCATGTCAAAATAGAGGGTGCTCAACCTGACGTCGTTGTTCGATTGGCAACCTTTTATCAATTGAATGTACGTGGTCAAGTTACTTCTGTTCAGTGCCCCCTTCAACGTGTTTGTACAGCGAATACGGGTCGTTTTCAGATTCCTTTTCACTATTCCTCTATTCATTATTGCGATTGACGGTCTAAATCGACCATACCCTATCATTGGCGATCCGTGAGTGCACTTTCCTTTCGCCTAAATATTGTCCTAATATCATCTTAGATTTGCTCTCGGTACGCAGGTGCTTTTTTTGAAACTCAGTTCAGCGCTGAGCTCATCATTATTAGATTTTTTGCTAATGTTGGGGGGAATTGGTTGCTTTGTTTCATCGGCAATAACATTATTCGTAAGGTCATGATTCAATTCTGTATGGGGTTCGAACTAACTCTTTGCAGATCTTTTTCCCTCGATCAATCGCCCAAGAATCAGGGTACAGAGTTCAAGAAAACACTCCGCAAACTTCTTCCGTGACACATTCAGAATTAGTTCCGTCACCATCACAGCTTCGTCGATATCATCAGGAGTATCCATCATCACCAAAGTCCGGCCTTGAAGGGTTTTATCATCATGATTCTGTTGTTTATACGCGTACCTACCAGAGCCCATCGTCTGCGCAAGCACCGCTCCCTGAGCCTCTGCAGAGGTACACTTCCTGGAGCCGGGAGTCTGTCGATGAATCCGTGTCCCCAGCATATAAAAGTGATGCTGAAAGCGTGGATGCTTCCTCGCAACCCCAGAAATCGTGTCCAATGTCTAAAACACAGTCGATGCCATCCCGAACACTCTCCAATCCAAATTCTGACCCCCGAACAGACGATACCATGTGTGACAAATCAAAAAAGGTGGTGCGCAGCATCTCCGATGGTGAAAATCTACGCGAACGATATCGCAAAGCGACGACATCTGCGACGGTGGTGCCGACTGGTGCATTTGCTGAACGTGAGCGGCGGTTATCATCCCTACATCCCTATGTGAGTGTCCGAGACTTCTATGGGGGGATAATTATTTATTATCATAGCTCATAAACTTCACATCACCCATTGATATCCTGGACGAAGCGAAGCGCTTCTATACTATCTCTCGAAGATCCATTTTACCTCCATGAAAGGCTACCGAATGTCATGACTATATATATTTATGCTCAAGGTGTACCCGACTACGGACGGCGTCCTCTTTTTCTACTAATTCCTTTTTCTAACGTGCTTGAAACTCGTAGGTGTTGTATTTGTAGATACTTGTTCTGTGGGATACCCTTCCCCCCTTTTTATAACATTATGGATGGAACCAAAAAAAAAAAAAAAAAAGAATTAATCCATGGCGGTTATTTTGCCCAGCCAGATGTGTGGGACTGCTGATGGCTTTGCTGTATCTCATTGGTGTCTTTTTTTCTGGCTGCTTGGCGTTGTGTGGAAACTTGATACATGCGCGATATATACATATATCATATAAAGATATCATAAGTCGTTTGAATTACAATGTGATCACTGAACTTTGGGGCGGTTCGTTGCGGCGAGCTCCCCAGCCTCATTAAATATGTTGATATCCCAAGATGCGTTTCCGAGGTAAGTGAATGGTGCGTTGTAACTTTACAAGCATCACAGAGAAAGAGACTTAAGTCAGCGTGTTTATGGAAAGAGCCATATTTTTTTTTAATTCACCGTTTATGATTTCCAACGCCAACCTTGGAAATTTCTGCGGCATCTTGTTCGCTGAGTTCGATTTGTTTGAAGTTGGAGATGATGCGGTCTTCCTGGACGCTCTTGGGGATAATGGACTGGCCGCGTGCTGCGCCCCATGCGATGAGAACTTGGGCGGGCGTGGCGTTGACCCGTTTGGCGACTTCTTGGACCGTTGGGTGGTCCGTCAATTTCGCGTAGCCGGCCACTGTTGGGGAGTATTTTCCCATAAGCGCTGTTCTGTTGGTCTCTTGGAGAAGCTGGACGGGACTTACGGTTGTTGCCTAGGGGGCTGTAAGCGGTGACATGGATATTCTTCTCCTTGCAGTATTTGATGAGGTCATCTTGTGGGAGGAGAGGGTGTAACTCGACTTGGTTGACGATCTATACCGTTTGCGGACCGCTTAATGTCTATTTGGGAGACGCGCAAGTGGTCGGACTTACTGGGACTACGTTGGTGGCTTTGATGATGCCTTCGATGTGCTCAATGGTGAAGTTGGACACGCCAATTGCTCTGACCTTTGGAAGAAGGCAATTTACGTCTGATAGGTGAAGATTTTCTTTTTTCTTCGTACCTTTGATTTTGGCAGTTTGATCATTGCTTTCCATGTTTCTACCAGACTGGTCTCTGTGTCCAGGCTGACCCTTTGGGTTACGGGATCTTTCGGCCAGAGTCCGTTACCGGGGGTGAACGCGACTGGCCAGTGGATGACTAAATGCAGTGAGACACGCGTGTTAGACTTTTCATTTAGATGCTTTGTTTATTTTTCACAAGAGCACGCGATGCGTACGGTAGAGGTCAAGGTATTCGAGGCCAAGGAGGGAAAGTGTCTCGTCGAGCTCTTTCTCGACGAGTTCGGGCTTGTGAGAAGAGTTCCAGAGTTTGGAGGTGATGAAGAGATCTTCGCGCTTTACGACTGATGGGATGAGTTTTTTCAAGGCTGCTCCGACTTCATGCTGGTTCTCATATATCATTGCTAGATCGAGATGACGGTATCCATTCCGCACGGCGCATTCGACCTAATAGAGTAGGTACCGTGAGCTCGAATAAACACGCCACGCTGAGGTCACGTAAGATGCCAAGATAGGCATCTAGAGGGGATATTGATGAAGGTGATGATATCCATACCGCGAATTCGACTTCTTTGGGTTTGGAGAGCCACGTGCCAAGGCCAAGTTGGGGGATAAAGGCGCCATTTGCGAGAGGGATTGTCTTGCCGAAGGACATTGTTTGATGTCTGGTGGAGAATATGACCTGTGTGTTGGATTCGCTGGTGCAATAAGCCTTTGAGTTTTTATCGTCCTCTTATCAGTCATGGCGGGATAGGGCAACGGGCCGGGCGGGTAAGCATTACCGCTCCACTGAGACGTGCGACTGACCTGGCTATATCTTTGTCAGTGAGGGAACATATGGATACATGTGTGACGTTGCATATGATCCGGTATTTCAATATGGTCAATGTGGTGGAGGTAGTGCTACGTGGGTGATATGGTGGCCAGGACGTGGACAATTAAGGAGCTGGCAAGGATCATAAGGAATGGTCTGGAATGAGAAACCAGACATTTTGAGTAACATTGGGATGTGATGAGAGTTCAAGACGGCCAGTGTATAGTACACAGCGCTATTTAGAGAGAGAGTTGATACAAATGATACGAACAGCCTTTGCAGTGCAGAATGGCAAGCAGGGGTGACCTTAAAACACGGATTATCATATTTGGCACTGATGTTTCTGGTAAACACTTCCCCCCCTTGGAGTACACTTCATCAGAAGACGTGTGCGTCGCTTTCTTTGACCTTGAAAGTCTGTTAGCTGGTCTACACTCTCGACTGTTCCAAGGATAATCACATCGCTCGAAAAAAAGGCTTAACACGTATCAAACTGTCATAACGAACATCACAATTTTTAATCTCTATTCACTAGTTTTTCGTTATGGCTCAACGAAACGGTGCCTCCCATTACGAACGCAAGAAACGAAACTTTCCTGCAATCCCCCTCTCGCCTCGCCCATCCTCCAGCACCTCCGCCGTCTTCCGTCCCACATACAGGTCTAATCTTGGTTCAGCACGCGGCCCGCCCTCCCCTCCCGCTTCTGCGTACTTCCCCCTACTCTCTGCAGACTCTCAAGCACGGCTAAGGCCAACGCCAGATGCAGAAGTCCACTTCGCGTATAGCACAACACTGCGTCGGCACCATGCTGATGCTTCTGCACTCCGTTCACCGGCAGACTTTGCTGCAGCGGTTGAAGCAGAGGCAACGAGTCTATGGTCAAGGGCAATTGGTGTAATAACAGGAAGGCGGTCTCCTGTGCAGGAAGAACAGATGGAGGAGGCCCGGTCCCCGCGTCCACCGGTGCAACGGGAAGGAAAAGGTGACTCTTTGTCTGCAAAATTCGCTCATTGTTCAGTTGAGGTATGACTTTTTCACTTTTCTAAAGGGCGTTGAGGGATTAAATAATATGGAAACAGGATACCATTGCATATTTTAGAACCTCTGCTACAAGTGGTCTACTGCGCTCAGATATACCCAATCTATTAACCACTCATGGATACAACGAGTTTTCTGTATCGACACCGGAGCCTGTATTGCTCAAGTTCCTCAAAACCATATATGAGAATCCGCTAATACTTTTGCTCTGCGGGAGCGCGACAGTTAGTGCGATCATGGGTAATGTTGATGATGCCGTCAGCATAACGGTAGCAGTGCTCATTGTGCTTACTGGTATGGGCGCTCTTTGTTTTCTTGTTCTTTTGTGTGCTGATCCTTCGACTAGTTGGGTTTATACAAGAACGGAGGTCTGAAAAGAGCTTGGAGGCGCTAAACAAACTTGTTCCCCATCATTGTCATGTCGTTAGGTTCATTATTCTGTTGTGTTTACTTTTACAGTCGCTAACGTTATATTGTAGGGAGGGTGAGACGATTCATGTCCTAGCTAACGAGCTGGTGCCCGGCGATATAGTCAAGTTCTCAACCGGCGATCGTATACCAGCAGACATACGGCTGATCTCCGCGGTGGATCTAGAAATAGACGAGAGCAGCTTAACAGGAGAGACTAATGCAAGGAAGAAGGGAACAGAGATGTGTTCCTACCAAGCGAGTGGACCTTCTGGAAAACCGGATGGTGAAGCTGTGGCTCTGGCTGACAGGACATGTGTGGCATACATGGGAACGCTCGTGCGGAATGGACGTGGTCATGGTGTGGTTATTGCTACTGGTGCAGAAACTGAATTTGGTATCATCTTCTCCATGATGCAGGATGTAAGTAATATCCGCAGAGCTGACTTTCATATTGCTGAACTAGGGGATTAGGTTGACGAACGGCGGACGCCTCTTCAGCTCAGCATGGATGAACTTGCGAAGAAGCTATCTATGATATCATTTGGAATCATCGGCGTCATTTGTCTGATTGGCGTGTTGCAACAGAGGTCGTGGCTGGACATGTTTACGATAGGCGGTAAGCTCGACTGCAAGGGTTGTGTGTGTGTTTCAGCTGATGGTGTATAACACAGTTTCGCTTGCGGTTGCTGCCATACCCGAGGGTTTGCCTATTGTAACGACAGTTACGTTGGCTCTTGGTGTCCTGAGAATGGCGAAGAGAAAGGCGATTGTGAAGAAACTCCATTCGGTTGAAGCTCTTGGATCTGTGTCCGTCATTTGTTCAGACAAGACTGGTAGGTAACTTTCATTTTGAAAGTACAAATTGTCCTAAGACGTCGCTTCTAGGTACCCTGACGAAAAATGAACAAACTGTGACTGAGCTATACGCTGTTGACGAGACAATTCAACTGGATCCGACATCAACTACACCCTATACGCTTCACGTATCCCTTGCTATGAAGAAGACATTGGAAATAGGTTCAATTTGTAATAACGCTTCAACGGAACGAAATGAAGATGGTATATGGGTTGGGCAATCTACAGACGTTGCATTATTGAATGTATTGGATATCTTTGGTGTACCTGATAGAAGATTGGTAAGCGAAGCGTTGATCAGCTATTAATGTAGCATTAACACAATTTCAGACATTTAAACGCCTTTCAGAGAAGCCATTTAATTCGGAACAGAAATACATGGCTATTAGCGGTATTCATGAGGACCGTGCATCGCTACAAGTTAACTCCTCGCCACGGGAGATGTACTATATCAAGGGTTCCATTGATACTATCCTAGATCGGTGTAAATTCTACTACGTGAACGAGGAATCCACTCCATCCCTGGACAGCAACACGAGAAATGCGATTGCTACGAAAGCCAATCTGGCAGCATCAAAGGGCCTTCGCGTGATTGCCTTGGCTTATGGATATGGACCCGTTGATGCACCTTCGGGGTCACCTTCTCGAACAACTTCAAGATCGCCATCGCCGGCACCGCTAGAGAGCTATGAGAAGACGAACCTTGTCTTTGTCGGATTCCAGGCAATGCTAGATCCGCCACGCAAGGGTGTGGCGGATTCAATTGGGCTGTTGCAAGCGGCGGGTGTGCATGTCGTGATGATTACAGGTGATGCGGAGCAGACGGCGCTTTCAATTGCTCAGAAGCTTGGTCTCCGGGTTGGTCGGGGGGCGGGTGGTAGTAGTGAGGGCGGGGGAGTGGTGACAAGTCGGTACTGCTTGACCGGGTCGGCAATCGATCAGATGAGCAAAACGCAGCTAATGGAGAGGGTTGGGACTGTTAGCGTGTTTGCGCGAACGACACCAAGGCATAAAATGGCAATCGTGGAAGCATTCCAGTCGAGAGGAGCAGTTGTTGCTATGACTGGTGATGGAGGTGAGTTCGTTTTTTTAGGAGGGCATGGTCATGATGCTCGGTGGGGTGGCTAGAAGCTGATGGTAATCATGTGAACGTTAGTCAACGACGCCCCTGCATTGAAAATGGCGGATATTGGTGTTTCTATGGGCAAAAGTGGCACAGATGTTGCCAAGGAAGCAGCGGATGTTATACTGGTGGATGACAACTTCAGTACAATATTGCCTGCTGTGGAAGAAGGTGAATTCAATGTCGTTATTCCTAACGACAATACCTTGTTTTTTTTTTTTTTTTTTTTTTAACTGTGGCTTCTTTGTTAGGGAAATCTATATTCCACAACATTCAAAACTTCTTGTCCTTCCAGCTTAGCACCGCTGCTGCAGCGCTAACGCTCATCACACTGAGTACCATGTTTGGGCTAAGGAATCCACTAAACGCGATGCAGATTCTGTTCATCAATATTCTGATGGATGGTAAGCAAATGCTTCTGAAAGACTAAGAAGAAGCACAGAAACTAATAGAAGATCGTCACTTTTGTGGTTCTAGGTCCACCAAGCCAAAGTTTAGGTGTTGATCCAGTTGATCCAGTAGTGATGAAACGACCACCTCGCAAAAAGGATGCGCCGATAATTACGAAGCAGTTGCTGTACCGAGTTCTATTCTCAGCGTCTATGATCGTGCTGGGAACATTGTTTGTGTATTTGTTTGCACTCTCGGATGACGAAATGTCGAATAGAGAACAAACGATGGTATGTAATTAATTCATTAGGCCTTTTTTTAATTCGGGTTGCACTGGCAGCTGCGGCGGCTGGTGCTTCGTGTGCGGAGAGGAACAAAACGAGATGCTAACTAACATTATCCGCGAACAGACATTCACATGCTTTGTGTTTCTCGACTTGGTGTCTGCGGTACAAAATCGGGGACTTGGATGCGGACTAATCCAAAACCGGATGCTGGTAGTGACAGTGTCTATATCAGCAATCACGCAGCTTGGGTTGGTTTACGTGCCATTCATGCAAGCGGTGTTTCAAACGGAAGCCCTATCGTTAAGTGACTTATCGGTGATCCTTGGACTTGCGGGAAGCAGCATGTTTCTACATGAGATACGACGGAGGTATGAACGGAAAATGAGTATAGATGAAGGATACATAACAGGGATAGATAGGGTGTGAGGGGGGTGATATTAGCAGTAGGGTGGATCTAATTTATTTTGTGTTTGAACATGTTCTCGTGATATAGCAACCTTGTGCGATGGTGTGGGGAAGCACCATGCTATTCCAGACGAACCGTGTAGATAATGAGCCCAACGCCGCAGTCACTTTATATCCTCCCACTGGTACCTATACCCTTCTCTCCCCCACTCAATCTCATACCCCGGGTCTCTTTTTTTACTTGAGTGCGTGTGTACATTCCAACAACTCACCGTGACCCTTACTCACTGTCTCTGTTTTTTTTTTTTTTTTTTTTTTTCCGCATCGCAATGTATAAATCCACAGATTCTTCCATTCCCTTGCCGCCTTGCCATACTGTCACACTGGCTCCCTCTTCACACTATCGTCTTTTTCCAGAAGCCCACCCTCTAATCAATTTTTAGGTTGAAAAGACTCCGGTTCAGAAATGTCATCAGAGTGTCAACCTGCAGATTTCACTGTGAATTCCTCCGGGGGAACAACTGATCCAACGCCTCGTTCTCGCCGCGTGGTGTTGGGCCTGGCGAATCTGCCACTTAGAGAGCATTCGAGCTCTGCTAGTCTCCACCTACTTGTCTCTGGCAGCACCTCCTCCTCCGATCCCTCCTCTTCGTCCCTACTTCCCTCCCCACTTCCCCCAAGCTCCCCCACCTCCCAGCAGACGCAAACCCCTCCTGCTGTTCCCGCTCGCTCGCCGCTTCGGCCACCTACGCGATCAAGGACGGGCGGTCCGAGTCCCTTCCCTTTCGCCTCCACTTCAACTTCTTCCATGACTTCACGGGGAACCACCGGTTTGTTGTCCACCCAAACAACAACGTCAGTTTGGAGCCAGACGTCAGTTAAACCTGATACACCGCCTCCGTTAGCACCCGAAGATACGGCCATGGTGGTGATGCCCACCCCTGAGCCTCCTATCCCAGGCTCCTTTTCACTGAGAAACCCGATTCGAAATAGTTTTCACACCTTTGAGGGTTTATTAGAGGCGATTGCGGGTTTGTCCACGGATGATCAACAACAGCAACAACAACATCAGCATCATCAGCATCATCACGGTCCTGCTGCTGCTTCTGCTGCTATGCGAACAAAGGCATTTTCCTTCCTGTCTGAATCGTCTTTGAGCATCGCGCAGAACGACGCTGACGAGGAGAGGTCCTCCTCTGGCTCCGCCTCTACTTCTTCCTCTTCTTCTTCCTCCTCCTCCCTTAGCCAGCAACAGACAACTCCCATGACTAAAAGGCAGCATGCTCTTCAGGAGCTACTTACGTCCGAGCGTGCATACGCTTCTGACCTCGCACTCATCTGTGAGGTGCATATACCACTAGCGTTAGGTGCGTGCAAATAAGCTTTTCTTCTTTCACGGCATCTGGTGTCCAGCGGTGCGCTAACCACTTAACATTGGTATTACCTTTCTTCCTGCAATCAGGTCATCCGACCACAGTCCATACCCCTCCAATCACACCCCCACATTCATCCGCGTCGTCGTCGCGCACGATGTCTATTGCTTCCGACCCTTCGACCCTTGGCCCTCCCATGTCCATCGACGACACACGGATAATATTCAATAACGTTGCGGAACTTGCCATGTTCTCTGAATCGTTCTGCGAGAAGCTAGAAAGGGCTATAGGTGCAGCAGAGAACGAAGATTGCATTGGGAAACTCTTTCTTGGCATGGTATGTCTTTGTCTCTTCCACCACTTGCTTTACATGACCATTACTCTACTTCCTTTAGGTATCTGACTTTGAAACACCATACAAGTATTATATCACGCGTCATCCTAGTGCACTCGCACATCTCCAAGGTCTTCCCCAGAGTCCTGCACTTTCCAAATACCTATCTCATACCCAAAGCGTTGCATCTGCTGTTTCTCATGCCTGGGATCTCGCATCACTTCTCATCAAGCCCGTGCAACGCTTGCTTAAATACCCACTATTGCTTGCTGCAATAATTGAAGAGACACCAGATAGCCACCCAGACAAGGAAAATCTAGAGCTTGCACGAAAAAAGATGGAAGAGGTGGCTAGAAATGTCAATGAAGGTCGAAGACGGGCGGAAGTCGTGAAGGAGGTCTTGTCTGCAAAGAAGAAGCCGCTCTCGTCCTCGGTCAATCTCACAAAGATGAAGAGTCTTCGAGTCGGCTCGAGCAAAAACGCACAACTTGCCGATATTGATAACGAAGAAGCCGCTCGGGTGGAGAAGATGCATTTCGAGTTGAAGCAAATAGAAGCTTTTGCAAAGCGTTTTGCCAAAGATGCGCTCGACTGGTCAAGGTCGATGCGCTACTTTGTCATTGGTCTGCGTAGTTGGGCGGCCAGTTTTGGAAAAGTGATTGGGCTTTCAACGGAACAAGGAAGTGAGGCGTTTGATGCGTTCATGGCGGTCGTGGAAGAGCAATTGATACCCCTTTGTATCAACTTGGAAGCGACCGTAAACGAGAAACTACTAAAGGAGATTGCTCATCTTCTCACTACTATGACGCAACCGTTCAAGCTCCTCGAATCGATGAATGAACAGGAGCCATTACACACTCATCTTATTACGATGAATATGAGCAAAGGTCGGCCACCGGCACATCTATTGGAGGCGTCTAATAACTACCGTGCACTCCGCGGACAACTAGCGGCGGAGCTTCCTGAATACTTGATGCTAATGCACAAGGGCATCGCCATCCTCATCCGTCGGCTTGTTGAGATCCAGACAGAGTTTTGGAGATCAGTGCGAGTCCGGTGGGTGGACTTGTGGGAAATGCTTCGTGTGGAGGGGGAGTTGAATGCTGGGCACACGGAAACGATTGCAGTTTGGAAGATGAGGTGGTCAGACGTGGACGACGTTGTTGCGAATTTGAATATCATGCAGCAGCGTAGTAAGAGACCACACTCAGAGACGAAGTCTTCACGTAACTCGACTCACTCGCACCACGGTGATTCTCCAACACACTCAAAGAGGGCGCAGCTCGTAAACTTGCTTGCGTCACTTGAACCTGTACACGTAAATGCCATCGCAGGGCTTTCTACCACCCCTCACACACCTCATCCGCTTACACCTCCACGCACTAGGCCACGAGGAACGAGTGATGTCTCCACACACCTCCCAAAATATCGACACCCTGGTCGTAGAGCATCTAACGAAAGTCTTCGGTCCGAGAAACCGAAGAACATCAGGGCGCCACGACGAAAGACGGACGAGTTTGCTGAGTACAAGGTGGCTGGTTCTGCTGTCGCTGCTGCAACTGCTACGATTCCACCTGAAATACCACCAACGTTCCCTCCTATGCCACGGACGAAGAGTATGCCGCTACCAAAACATGCATCTGGAAGGAGCACGTCCGGGTCTCGTACGGCAGTAACAACGTTTGCAGGGGAAGATGTCGCCACTTCCAGTTATTACCCATTTCATAATGGTAGCTCTCAGGAAGAACGTCGATATGAACGACAGGAACATGTTGATAGCCGAGAGTACAAGGAGCAGAAAGAGCAAAAACGTGGTCGGTCGCCTCGAAAGACGAGTTTGAAGCGGAAGCAGACACAAACACCGACGGGAACCAGTGGGAGTGGCGGCGGCAATGGCACGGGGACGAGCAGAGACTCACCCAAACGATCATCAGCGTCAGCACTTACAGATTCATTCAAGACTATTGCAGCATTATTCAATTCTGGGTCGTCAGCGCAGCCCACGATGTCATCGTCGTCATTCGATTCGGACGAGACGTGGCTGCTTCCAGCGGCTCCGTATCAGGGACAAGACCCACAGCCGCTTACTCGGTCCCAGCGGGACAGCTGGATGAATAAGGACGCAAAGTACGTGTGCCGCGTGATCCATGCGTGTAAGCCCCCGGCAGCCGTGTCGTATTTCAGCTTCCCGTTCTTTAAACTTGTGGAGAATGAATTCTATGAGGTGTTGCAGGAGGCGGGGCACCCGAGTATCCACCCGAAACTGCCCCTGTATGTGGATGAGGGTGAAGACTGTCTGTTGCTGTGTCGTGATGACAAGGGGGACGTGGGTTGGGCACTAGCGAGTTTCTTGGAGCCGATTGACGTGTTGTCATTTGAGTATGGTGGTTGAGTGTAACCAAAATGTTTTTTCTTCTTTTTCTTCTTTTTTTTCCGTGTCTGTTTTTTTTTTTGGTGTGCTTTGTATGGATTATGCGGACCTTGTCGTGTCCTGCGCTTGTCTTTGTTGTATGAACTATTCCTGTTGCTTTTTTCCCTCTTTTGTTCTTCCATTTCTAACACTTCTCTCTCACACCTAGAGTTGATTTTCTGCTTTGTCTGTAGCAATTTTTCATTGTTGGTCGTCCTCATCGTATGTACATGTCCCACCGCTGCTTTTCTGTATAATCTGTAGTATGGCTTTTTTTTTCTTCACTCATCACATTTACAATCACAAGCATCTCTGCAATGCAATATCTTTATCCTGAGACAAAATCTTGGAATATCATTAAGTACAACACAGAGACATATTTTACAGCATCCTCATAAGGGTTAAATTACAGTTGGAAGCGCGACTGGGCCGATAGGTGGGGTAGGAGGCTCGTGTGTGCTAGGGTCAACGAAGTCCCCCTCCGCATTGAGAGGCCAAAATGTATTCCTGAACATGTTACTCGGGTCGTACTGTCGCTTAATTTCGCATAGCCGCTCCCAGTTGTCCCCAAAACAGGCCTTGACACGCGTTGGAGACTCGTGCCGACCTAGGAACTAGACAGGGGTATCCCAACAAAGGAAAAGTTAGATTTCGGTGGTGTTTTGAGAGAGAGGGAAAAAAATGAAGGTAAATAGAGTAAGTGGAGCGGGAGGAGCGGAAAAGTGGGGGAAGGAGGCAAGGTGAAGAAGGTAAAAGGTAGAGTGACTTACGCTTGGGAAAGCACCACCTACGTGCACGCGTTTTAGCGTATCGGAGATCCACTACATAAGGGAGGAGAAAGAAAAAAAAAAAAGGTAAATCATTTTCTCAATTTCTCAGATACAAACAGGTTGATCCCGCCCAAAGTAGAAAAAAAAAAACAGACAAATGACCAAAGGTTCTGGGGGCCAGGATACAACTCAAAGCGGGAGATATACCCCACCTCTTCAGCAGAATCGACACATCGATCGTCATCCAAGTCCATTTCCCACTGGTGCAGCGCTGCTATAGTGAACGCGGCTTCTCGCTGGCTCCTGGGGAAACAGGTATCCTCAAAGTCCGCTATCGCCCCGCCTGCTAGCTCGAATAGCCATGCTAAGAAAAGAGATAGGGGTTAGTGTGTATATTGATGTATTCTTATTAGAACTTGGAAGTGGAGTGGGAGTAAGGGAAACTTGAGCTTACTGCATCCCACCGGGGTGTCTGCGAATTGCATCACGGTCTCGTTAATGATGTCATCAGGCAAGCTTGAGATGAGTGCTGAGCGAATGAACCATTGTCTTCCAACTAAACCCAGAGCGGTTAGATTGTAGGTCCGAATAAACAAAAGGAGGGAGGGGAGAGAAAGAAGGTAAAAGTTTAATTAACTATTTTGTGTGGGAGTAAGGAGGTGGGGGAAGAGAAGACCTACCCTTTCCACGAAGTACCTGGGCAACACTATCCTGTTGGTGCAAAAAGCTTTTCTCATTCACTTCATTCAGCAAGCATTGGTCGCCATCCCAGGATGAGATTGCCGATAAAAACTCTTGGCCTTTCTCCTTTGGGCCGATGTAGCACATCTGGATGACGACAAGTGAGTCCTTCCCTGCCGGACCTGCGGTTAGGATCACGTTTGCATAGAGTTCGCGTGGAGCCCCTTTGACGCAATCGCGGAAGTGCTTGATGAGAGAAGGGGCAGTAGTCTTGTGAAATCGGCTAGAAGTAAGGAGAGAACAAAGGGAAAGGTAAGGTAAGAATAGGTGGGACTGTTGGTGATGCCAAGAATATTTCACTGACTAGAGAAGGTTTCCTGCGAAGACGACGGGAACTGGGTAGGCCCTGGCCTTGAATCGCGTTGCGATGCCCAAAGTGACTCCAGCTCCTCGGAGCGCCCACCAAAGGTCTAGAGAAGGATGGGTCAATGAATCATGATATGAAACCAATGTCAAGGCGACCATTGAGCTCACCTGGATGGTTATTTTCGCTTACAACTACGATGCGACCATCAGCTAGAACCATCTCCACCTCCACAAGGTTATCAATACTTAAACCATGCAGCCGTCCAAGGAAGCCAAAGCCACCCAACAGCATGATGGAAGAACCAGTCGGATGTGCCGCACTAATTTAAACCCAAAAAAATGATAGTTAATGGACTAGAAATCCGAAGGGCACAGAAGTGAGGCTCACAATGGGACATGGTAAGGAATACCATCGCCGTAGCCGGCCGTATAGAGGGCCTCGAGCTTGTTCTCGGCAGTGAAGGTGTCAATTTCCTTTTGGCGCATGCCAGTGCCGAACGTTACAAATGCGTGGGGGTAGATAGGCTCCACGGAGGAGTGGAGAGGAAATTGAGTAGGATCCGACAATGGGTCGGAAGGTCCCTCACCAAAGCTGAATGGTTGAGAAAGGGGCTGCAGTGTGGGCGAAGATGAAAAGTATGCAGAACGAGGGGGTCCAGTAAATGAATCAGAAGGAACGTCAGCACTACCTGAATCCATGTACCCGAATGGGTCTGCTTTGCTTTGACCGCCTGTGATCACAGAAAAAGGTGCGTTGTTAGAGGGTGTGGTGATCCCTGTCGTGTTGGAAAACCCAGTTGGCGAAAGCCCGTAGTTAGATAGAGCGTCGGGGGAGAGTAAGGTATGTGGAGTGGAAATCTGGGTGTCTTCTCCAGGTGGGAGATCACCTTCAAAACGTGGAGATGGAGTTCCACGAAGAAAACTGGCCGTCGTTAGAGATGCAAAGTCGTACATCCTTAGTGCTATATCGACTTCGCGGCGCTGCATCCCACAGAGAGGCTTGATGAGGTTGGCTGAGCTGGACTCCTGAGCAGTGGCTCGCTTGCCTTTGCTGTTTGCGCTGGCAACATCTCTTAAGCTGGTGAATGTACCATCGGGTCGAGGCGGCTCAATATCAACCTCGACGAGCTTGCACAAGTCGATGACAATATCTCCTCCAATTGCCCAACCCCCAGTCCCATAGCCTCCTGCCTTGACAGAGGGTGATAGATGATGCTCAGTACAGAACAAAAGAACCCTAGATGCGTTACTTTCAGTTATATTCCACTGAATCATTATTGAAGGACTGACCTGCTGATATCCTCAGCATCCAGAGGGCATACGGCCGCCTTGGATAACGAGACAACGTTACCATTGAAGATGGTTGTATAATAAACAAAGCTAACAACGCAGCAGTCAGACGAGAATACGTATGAACGGCATAGCTTTCCCACCTTGTATCCCCGCGGTTGATGACGTCGCCTCTGCACACTGCCTTCAGTTCTTCGTAAAGAGCCTGATTGAGTGGTTCAACGTTACGATCATGCATTGCAAGAAGAAAGCTGTAAGATGGGGGGAACGTTGAAAGGATATTGTCGCCGAATTTATCTTGCTGCTCTTCCTTTCCTCGCCACATCAAAATCCGTAAACAATTAAGTTCAGTGGCACTAACGGTTTATTGTACAGGGTGAAACTCCAAGACACTGGGTGCCATCTTGAGTTACTAGGTCGTTCCAGCCTGAGGAAGGACAGTATAGTAAGTAATCGAGACGGGGCTAGCTTCCACATGTCCCAAGCGATTGAGATAGAAATCTGTTTTCCCCGTAAGCCGGAATCCTAACTTTTTAGCAGATAGGAGGCAGTAGAATCATCGTAATACCATAATATCATAGGCTTAGGCTTGGCAGTCCTAAATGGATGTCAAGTTTTACTCTTGTGTGTGCCGACAAAATTTAAAAAAAAAAAGTTCATCAAGGACCGAAGATCCTATTCATTCTTGCAAAGGGTGTAAAAGTGGAAGATCCGAAATGTTAGATGGCGGTTTTGCACTCGATGTCGACCGGCATTGGAGAGGGTGATCAAATGACTTTTGAGGCGCGAAGATTGGCGCTGAGAATTTGGGGGCCGCCACGGCACATGGACCATACGAACCAGTCAATAATCAATCAAGAAAAATGGGCGCGTGTGAGCTACTATTGAATGGCAAATTCCAATGGTTAGCATTTCGGCCACCTATTTACAACGATAATTCATTCAGCAAGCGGTGCATCGACGGTAAATTGCGCATCGAGGTGAATAAGTGGGCCACAAACATAAAATCAGGTTTGATTATATGGACACTTTACAGCCAGTGCACAGCTGTATATACAATACTAGACTAGATATAGCATAATATAAGCCACAATGTTGACATCAACATCGAATTTAGACAAACAAGGACTGGAATGCTCACTGCTCCGTTGACAACACTATTGATACATATCGCTCCAACCATTCTAAACTGCAAGCATCATGTCTTTGTATCTTCACCAATCTTCATCTTCGCAATCTGGCCATCTGCATCCTGAATCTCGACCTCAATCGCATGTCCTGACTGACCCGCTGTTTCATCCTCCACCATGTCTACTGTTTCTTCATTCTCTACGCTGTCGGAGATGGACATGTGTTGCACGAGCCACTTTGCACCCTCTTCCCACCCAGCCATCTCGGCTTCTGTGAGAGGTGACCTTCCGGCAGCATTTTTAATGTCAATCAGCTCACTTCCTGGACCATCAGGAAACTGGACAATCTTTTGAACAACTTCCAAATGGGAGTTGAGTGCAGCCCAGTGCAAGGGCGTTGAGCCCGCATTATTTTGGGTTGATAAGAGCGACGATGGAACGAGAGGCAGTAGATAGTCTAGCACGTCTAAACAACACCTTTCGCATGTGAGATTTACGAGAGAAGACAAGAGCTCTGTTTGCTCACCTATGTGACCATTTCCAGATACCATGTGCAAGACACAATTCCCGTTGTCATCGCGAATAGATGCAAGGGAGTCTTGACCATATTTAAGTGTAAATTCTCGCACATCATCAATGTCGCCGTATCGACAGGAAAGTAGCAAGTCATCTTTCTCTTCATCTGTGGGTGGCATCGAAACAGTCAGGAAGACAGGGAGGCGTGGGAAAAAGAGGGTTGTTACATGTTACATCAAAATCACCAGCGGAAAAATCAAACTCGACCTCCCCGTCACGGTACCACATGCTCAACAAGCCTATTTCGTGCCTGCCATCTCACCTCCATCATTATTAACAAGTACTATCTGATGTGAATCCTCTTCTCTGTCTGGATATGAGCTGAATGTTACCAGTATTTGCCAGTATAAAAGTGTTCGGCCAAGTTTACCGGCTGAGATTTTCGCCCGGTGCACAGCCGCCAGTTGTGCAAAACATCTCCGTGAATCCGATATTTTCAGTCAATGCTCCATATAACCGGTATCATTGCGGCTCCCATCAATATGTCGCCAAATTATGTATCATGTGGGGGCTCTTAAACTATCTATTTCACATTCTCTGCCAGCATTCCCCTTGGCGTAACCCACCTCCGTCCTGTCTTCGGACAGATTCCTTCTTCATTTCTTTCCCTCTTATCACCACCATTCGTTCGATTCATATAGGCTCTAGGTGAACATGTCTCATACTTCTCCCGCTGGGTATCTTGTTTGGTCCATTTTTTCTTGTTCAGTGAGTTATTTCATCTTGTGCACCACTTCATTCCTTGGCTCATCATTTCACTTGTCCAGTTGCTTGTGTTCCTCTTGTATCATCTATGGTCATTCGACAAATTCAAGTGTTTGAAGTTGGCAATTATTCCTTTCAGCTCTTTTCAGGTTCTCACGCACGATTGCTAACAGATGGAATAACGGACCCCACTCTGGGGCATTTAAACGTGTCATGACGGTATGTGGACTTGTCTCTGCAAGATTCAAAGAAAGTGAACCCATGGATTTACTCAGTACTCTTATTTGACGAGTGTGCCTCTAATAGCGGCATTCTCACTGGGATTCACTGTGATCAAGTATCGCCAAGGATTCGTCATGGTTCCAGGGCATGGGAGTAAGTCAGCAAGCAATGTGACCGTTCTCTACTGTCTCATACTGTGGTTTGCGCCAGTTATACCCAAACCGTACCTTATGTGGCCGCAAGCATCAAAAGACGCTATTTTCCCCCTTACGCTGATATTTTCCATTGCTTGGGGCTTGGAGATGTAAGTTTGCCCCCGCATGTTATTCCTATCAATTAACGTAATATCAGGGTCACCCATCTTGAAGGTACCAACAACACACTTTGATCAGCAAAGCAGCATCTCACCCAAGCTATCCTCATAGAGTTGTGCTTCTGGTTATTCCTGTTAAATGCTGGCTCCACTCAGCGTGACTGGTTCCGAACGTGGTATTTCAGAGTTTGGATGGTTGGTTCCACAGTTGCCGTGGTGTACATGCCACTTGTTAGCATTCTCACAAGATCCAAACCGCACCATGTGCGTGTTTCATTTACTCTAATATCAGGAAACTAATCATTGATGCCATTGATTACAGTCCGAAGCCTGTGTGTTCTTGGCCGGGAGCTTGGGCAGTCTTTGCATCACCTTGTGCTTCTTACCAATTCTGTATGATTTCGGTTTTGTCCCATGCTTTCATCTGTTTCTCACAATATGCTATTTTTAGATGGATGTTCCCCAGGTTCCTCGAGAACCTTGTATGTTTATCCAACCATTAAGATTGTGTTTTTACTAAATGAATTAAAAAAAGAAATCTGAAGAAGTCGACAATGGAACTCTTGTTCGATTAACAAAATTCTCCGAACTCAATGTGAGTAGTCTTTCTTCATTCATAACAGGAGCTGACTTCTTTTTCAACAGAGGCTGCGCGTTCTCTTACGTTTCGTTTTCATCCTTCCGTTGCTTATCCTTGGAGTTGATGGAATGCGCCCGGATCACCACCTTAACGAGAACTTTTTCGTGACAGGTATGAGCTTTTTTACCTTACGGCACTCTTTATTTCCTGATATGCTATTGTAATTTCCAGATTTTCTCGTTATACTATCTGGCGTCGGATGTTTATCTTCTTCTGCCATCACTTTAATCGTGAGTTTACAAATCCCGTTGGCTACAACTTCCTGACTTTGTATCGCATCTCAAATACACAGATCTTTTTCCCGCGCTCTATCGAAGGCGAAATTGCCGAACGTGATGCCGCTCGTCTAAGGAAGAAGCTTCAGTGGGAGAGCAGGGATAGTAGTTACGATGCACGCATTTGGGTCCAAACTGAGCTCTCTTACGATCAATCAGCGTCCCATCGCCCCATCTCAAGCAATCACTCTAGCCCATTCCTCACCTCCTCCAGCGTAAAACTCGCCGACTACACTTCATATCCCGATGACGATCGCATGTCCAACATGTCACCGGTCTCCATGGACAAAGCGCTGACGGACGACGAAAGCGACTACCCATCCCCACTGCAAAAGCTTCCACCATTGAGGCCAAACAGGAGGCGCGCAGGCGGTGTCGAAGTCGGTGGTTTTGATCTCCCTTTGTCAGGAAGGAATATGATGCGACGTTATTCGAAAGTGAATCCGATGGTACAGAATTTTAAGTCACCGATTGGTACGGGTTTCCTTCTTTGCTTGAAACACGACTAATTTTTGCCATTTTTTGCCCTACAGAATGGGGTAACATTGGCCGCCTAAGCTTCCACCGACCGTAACGAAATGAATGATATTGGATCATCACGATGGACCTTCACTGTAAATATTTTTTTCTGGTATTGTATCATCCTTTTTCTTTTTCGTTACGTTATATGGGTGTGTGGTAATTGGTTGTTTCAACATTCTGTAAATCCTGAACCAGGATGGAAACAGAAAGTACATATATGTTGGACAAAGATTCGCAGTGACAATAGTCGCACAAATCAGAGAGTTTATAAGTTATGTAGTACGAGGTATGACAGTAGGTATCAATTATATTATTCCATCCCCCTCGGCCTCTCCAACGCTTAACCCTCTTGTATGGATCAAGTCCCTTACTCTGAGAGCTTAGAAGAAGGTACGTCAAATGACGATTCTATCAAAGAGAAAAACAAGTGCCAGATAAAATAACACCATAGGCGAATTAGCCGGTTCGTGTCATGATGTAAATGAAGCTACAGACGGCAGTTTCAGCATAGTGGATGAAGACATAGACCCCGTAGCACAAGCCGGCGCCAATCGGCACGACCTATTTGCGACGCTGTACTACCGCTACGGACTCACGTTACAAGACAAAGGGGAGGAGGAAGCGAACGACGACCCAAAGCACCCTTTCCAAATAAATACCGGAAACGCCAATACCAGCGGGAAAGGAAAATTGCAGGAAGAGTATACTGATGCGCAACTCGCTTCATTGTACTATCAGTGGCGCAAGATCACTAGGGTGCTGGGGTGCCCCCGGCTAGCACGCCACACTCGCCGGGGCTTGCCATGTCGACTATCCAAGCGGTCAATGCCCTTATCGAGTCGCGATGGAACGCAGCTGCAGCACTTGCAGCGACAGGAACAGCACCAAGAACATCACCATCACACAGAGAAAACAGCAGCCCCATACATCCAAACCTTAGTGGTGTCTGGGACCTGACCAGCACATGCCGCTACCCACTCTATCAACTGATGAGCGGCATATCATTCTCCATAGTCCGCAAACCAGGGCCTGACAGTCCGTTGTACGTGTTCTGTTTCAAGCACGAAGACCCGTGTCTACGACTTGGGTGGGCACTCGTTCTCCATGACGCGAGCACCGTCATTGAGTGCATCCGACGCAGGATAGGCCCGGCCATCGAAGACGTAGTCAACTTCCTCGTTAGGGCAGGGTACCCTTTCAGCACTATACGACTCTCCAACACTTACCCCCCACCGCCACGTCTGCGGCTGTCTCCCTTCGGCCTCAGCATAAGCCCTGGTTTCAGGCCAGATCGAGCAAACCACGATGACGCGTACTTGCGCTACGAAGCAATGCGAGATACGTTTTTGCGTGGGCCCTTTGGCCGCGCTGCCCTGTTAAAGGGGGGCATCATCTGGCGCCTGGCAAAAGAAATCGTCTCGATTGCAACTATATTCGACGGCCCGTCCGAGTTGGCCTGTGAGTTTGGACAGATGATTGTAGTGCGTGATGGGAAGTACTTTATTGACGATGATTTGTCGGACGAGCAGCTCGGGGTTATTTCGGGGTTATACCATGTTAATACTGGTGAGTTTGGTAGAAAACGTTCCTATGATATCGAATGCTTGGCAAGGATTAATCTCGGAGGGTTATATGCACTGTATTATAGGTCGGCCTAATCAATTCATAGATTTTTCGTGGTGGCCTAAACATTCGACCTGGCGGGAGTGTGGGCTGGATGTGGGATACTGGTCATCTGCTTGTGAAGCATGGTTTCAACAAAGACTCAAAGCTATCAAGGGCGGGTATGCACAGCCAAATACTGCGACTGAGTGGAGAAAGGCACTGGGAAATGGCCAGACACAAGTCCTGGTCAGCAACACAAAACAGGTAGCGGAGGTCTTCTTGAATAACCACTCCTCGCCGTGATAGTTCGATAATCTATCTTTCTTGCATGCTTTCTTAATCACTTGATTTTAGCAGTATATTCTTGAGGGCTCCTAGAAAGAGCTTTTTGTGGGCGATGAAAACTGTAATGTATTAGAGATTTCTTCCAGTAACAAAGTGGAGCGTAAAGATATGAGGAACAAGCATCATGGGCGGGGCAAGAATTATTGTTCCTTCGGTATATGACCACTACCCAAGACGAGCCGTGGTATCGGTTCGTGCAGCGGAGAATATGGATCGCTCTTGACTTTCCTTTGTCCGAGCGTCCTTCAACATCCTAATCAAAGCTCGATCAGTTGACATACCAGCTGATAAAGGCGCACAATACAAACCGTGCATCCACCCGCGCATCTTCTCCCTCAACAGCCAACCCAGCCTGTGGCGTTTTGGCCTCGAGCACCTAAAATAAATTCGTCCATCTCTCATTCAACGAAACTGAACCCATCCACAAAAACCAAACCAAAAGAGTATAACGCACATAATGATTATCACAGTGTGGACAATACTCATCACTCTCCTCATACTGCGTCATATCCTTCCTGAACGCCTTCTTGCATTTCTTGCACAAGAAGGCCATCTCGGTCGTCTTCCGCAATCGATGATCTTGGGTTTCCGCGTGACATTCGGCACAATCAAACCATTGCTTGCAGCATGGAGCTCGAATGGCTACTTGTGCATTGAGAATGTGTTTACTAGGGTTGAAAGATGTGTGGATTGGTGTTCTGGTGTGTAGGGGAATGAGAAGGGCTCACCACATGTTCTGGGGTTACTGAGTGACTGTCACAGAATAGCCTGAGCCTGAGGTTCGTATGGTGGAAAACAAAGATATTGATATTGAATATTCAAGCGACCCGACTCCGACCTGCTATAAATCGAGTTTAATCTTCTTCTATTCAATGCTCGAATGTACAAGACACGAAGTCAGCTCAAATTCTCCGAAATTGCGCCCGACAAGCAACGGACATGTATATAAATACGAACTACCTAAGAAAATCCTAACAAGATCCCCGCTTAAATTCATATGTCGTCAAACTCGTCGCTCTAAACGGCAACGACCAAGTATTTCCACCTGTACTCGTAGCAGCAGCAACCTGTGCAAAGTCCTCTGACGCTGACGTCCTGTGGCCTACAGTCCCACATACAGTCTCAGGGAACGTCAGACTGAGCGTTGAGTCTGAAGTGGTGGGGTTCATTGCAAGAATGTAAAAGTTGGTCGAAGTTGCCACCGCCAGGTTGAACTTGCCCGCGTCAGATCCAGTGATTGGCCGTCTTTGGCTGCCAGCTAAATAAAATGTATGTGAAAGAATGAGCATATAAAAGCACCTGGTGATCTAACAGATATGACATACGTTTGACAAAATTACCAAAGTGCTTATATGCCCAATAATGCTTCGTGACATCTGATTGATTGATTGTGAGAATCAGGGTTAAAAAATATATGATTCGCTTTAAGGAACCAGCCTTACATAGTTGGAAGTTCCTGTTGGTTGCATATGATGGATCGTAGTAAATCAGGCCGTCCTGGGAACTGAGAGTTAGATGGGCTACGAATGGCAGTGTGCCAGCGGACGAGGCGGAACACTGGCGGAACATACCGTCCACCCATTCGAATTTGGAGCGGTGGGGCACGAGGGATTGCTAAGTGGAGAACAGCCAAGCTCTATATTATGGGCGCACCGTCAAAATCAAAGTAATTAGCGGCGATAGGAGGTGATAACATACGATTCGAGACAAGTGTCCAAAACTATGTGGGCGGTGGGATTAGCGCGCCTTACCGTGTGATAACAAAATTAGCTTACGTCGTAATGAGGTTCACCTGCCAAAATAAAACTCTGGAACACTAGACTCGAAAACATGAGTGCGTTCTTGATTCTGACAACCGATTTAATTACCAATTGGTGTGTCCAGCACAATCGACTCACGTTGGGTCGTATCCACCCGACCAACCTTTGCCGGTCCCATCTGCATTCCCAAGCGAGCAGCAAATCTCCTACAATTTTAGACTATTTAGCAACTCGGAATTCAATCCTCAAATAAGCGTGATACTAACAGACATCCAAGTTACTTTCCCTGGATATTGACTCTTGACCGTATTAACGTAGTTTGTATAACTCGTGTCACTTGGGAAGTCATAGGTATGATGAACCAGTGCGGCAACCTATACCTCATCAATTTCGTGTGTTATAATGACCGTGAAGAAACAGTACCTTGTCTTTTACCTGGGGTAGCCAGGAAGCATACTCGTTCAGGGCGTTGCCCAGCGATGACGACTCGTCTGCAAGAATTCCAACTGATGATGTCAGGCCCTTGGCAGAAAGAGCATTCCATACACCGTTGACAACCTCGGCTCGCCTGATTTGCTTATCATTAGTAGCTCCACCAGAAATTGGAGTGCTGAGAACTCACTGATCTGGCCGAACTAGCATACCTTCTTGGCCACAGGGAGAAGGTCCGAAGGAGCTGTCGGGCTCGTTCATAGCCGAAACATATGAAATATTTACTCCCTGACCCCGGAAATGGGCAATGACATCGGCCAGGAAGGTGCCATACTGATTACCAGTACCTAAACAAGTGTAAAACTTACTGTATATTGATTGATAGTTTATTGCAAATACCGGACACAAAGCCACCGTTACAACTAGCTTTCCCTGATGTCAGCGGAGCAGGGGCCGTGTTCGCAAATGCGGTGATGGGAACATGGAATTGCGCTGCTTGAAGAAGGAAATAAACACCCTGTGCATCTGCAGACCAATTATATACGCCAGGGCTGACGTAGAAGGTTTCAGGAGCCCGTGTGGGATTGGAAACATTCACACCACCGCCACCAATATTGTATCGATAACTTGAGAGTCCAAGGCCCTGGGGAGAGAATAGCATTGACGATAGGTTCTGACGTGTCGCATCTGGGAAGTGATAGAGGTCATTTGGCCACCAGGCTCCTGAACCGCCCACACCAAGGAAGGTCTGGGCAGCCGTGGAAGACACAGAGGCCGCTTTGATACTTGGGAGCAAGGTCACAAGAGATATGAGCAAGGAGCTGAGAGGCATCTTTGCATACTATCCGTGTAGATTGTTGGTCGCTCATGTATATAGTGAGTGAGATTTCCCGGAGCATCAGAGAGGCCATGAGAAGCGCACGACAGGTGTCCTGGTCAAGTGATGGAGATAACGGTCCGGGTGCGCAATGTGATGGTCTGAAAGAATTGCTTGGAAAGTCAGGTTGTGGGTGTGAGTGTATGGCCTTTTGACAGCAGGACATTAGTAGTCTAGTATGGGACACAGTGGATCAGCCGCAATTTCACCTAGAGAAACTGCAAGAACCGGAGATGGGCATAGATTCCCTATCATCATCCGTGTTGAGAATGGCGCAGAGAGGCAGCAGAAAATAATGTACATAGCTGCCATCGCGTCTGGGCTAATGTCATAGGAAGCATTGTCTTTGAGTTAGCGTCAGGACAGTGTGCTAGCTTGATGCATCTCCGCTGTACCCGACCCAAGTTCAGAAGAGAGATAATAACGGGGTGGCAAAACACTCTTCCGACTCTGGCTCTGCAAATCAATACAAAATGCACAGTGTTCATGTAATACCTGTGCAAGTGCGCGCTGTCAAAACACGGCAAAGCGACGTGATGCCTGTGCGCAGCCCGGGAAGAGAAAAGAAGTAAACAAGGGATTTAAAGTAGAATGGTAGTACATTGTAACAAGGAGTGATATCAGGGAAACAAGGCGCAGTTATTTAGGTGGGCAGGTCGTGTGAAGCGCCCCAAGTCACAATCTCAAGTCCATCCACAACACTCATGTCTGCAAGGCGCCAGCCTTCAGCTACCTCCCTTTCAAAATTCGCTAGAGCCCACTCCCCAATCCCACCTAACCGCTCACTCGACTTTTGCAATGCCTTCTGGGGCATCGGCGATGGCGGCGTTGACGTCCTCTTCGCCCGTATGCGGGGTGCTACACGAACCATCGACGAGCTTCGCACCTTTTGGAAGGAGCGGTCAGTCCCCACTATGCAAGTGTCTTGATTAGCCCCCGTTCTAATTGTTGTGTAGCGCTGCCATCGAGGAAGACTATGCTAAACGCTTAGCCAAGTTGGCAAAGACGTCGCTCGGCAAGGATGAAATAGGGTACGTATCTCCACTATATATTTACCCCTCATTTGCCGCATGGAGCTCTGCATCTCCCTTCCCAATGATCTCTAAGCACTCATATAGGCTATTTACTTGGGCCTGCAACCATGTTGAGCTGATGCTAATCATGCCTGTGATCATGGTTTGATACAAGGCGTTAGCCAATGAGGGGAACTTCAGCGGCCCCATATCTTACGAATTCTACTTACAATGCCTCTCCAGAGAGTTGCGGAACTCGCTTGATACAGTGCGCCTTGAGACAGATAAGCAGGCTGAATTCCATCTTACCCTTGCCCAACAAATACGGAATGATCTTGAAGCCCCCACTACCACGTTCCATAATGAACAATTGCGCCACAAAAAGATCTATCAAGCGAATATCGAAAAGGAGTTCAAGGCTAAGCAACTTCAAGAGTCATATGTGGTAAAAGCACGCGATAAGTACGAAGCGGACTGTGTCCGTATCAATTCTTATGCTGCCCAATCTACGATTATCCAAGGAAAAGAGTTAGAGAGAGTTACCCAGAAGCTTGAAAGGGCCCAGCAGACAGTGCAAGCAAACGAACGGGATTTCGCCAATTTCGCCAAAGCACTACAGGACACTGTTCATAAATGGGAACAAAATTGGAAGAATTTTTGTGATAGCTGTCAAGATCTTGAGGAGCAGCGGATTGAATTTATGAAGGATAACTTGTGGGCCTATGCTAATGCTGTATCTACGGTCTGTGTTGCTGATGATGAGGTACGTCGAGTCATTCCTTGTATTTCCCATTCATTCAGTACCGTCCTAGTCATGTGAAAAAATGCGTTTAGCATTGGAACAACTAGAACCAGACAAGGATATGGAGAACTTTGTTCGTGATTACGGAACAGGAAATCAGGTACCTGACCCACCACAATTCGTAAACTACAATACCCCGGATGCTATTCCTTCAGCCTCTGCTCGGCCTTCCACAAGGCCATCTAACTTCATCCGATCCTCAAATCGAGATCATTACAAAGCACCAACACCTGTTCCACCAGATGATGAACCGCTTGTAAATACTGCTGGGATTGGCGCAGGTGGTGGCTTGAAGAGAGCGGATACTCAAAGTCAAGCTCAGGCACCACTTTCACGTCAACCGACACACATCCGCAGTGGAAGTACATCAGCAGCAGGTCCACAGTATACCCCCCAGGTTAATGGTACCTCTTCAACTCCAGGGGCACCTTCTACTTCCGCTATCTCAACAGACCCCTCAGCAAGAAGGCGGTCAACTGCGAATTATCCAGTCGCTGAATCTTCTACAGCTCGAAGCAATATCAATCACGATCCTCAAGCAGAGCCAATTGATCCAAATGCAGAGACGTTCATCAAAGTGGGCAATGCGGCCTACAAGGTTGATCTTACGAAGGATCCACAACAGGCTGGACCATCAACCAGTCGTTCAAGTATGTCAACGCGGCCAGGAGGCAGCATAGATCCGTTGGCCAGACAGTTGGAGGAATTAAAGATTGCTGTACAGAATTCTGGAAGTGGAAGACGTAATACGATATCCAAGTCACCACAAGATATGGGAACAGTGGGCCAATCTTCCCGCAAGAGCACGGGCGAACCGATTGCAAGTCCGTCTGGGCTATCTCCGCCTGGCTCAAGCTTCCAGAATCAGGCACAGACTCGCGACTACCGCAACTCTGCGGATATGGTCGTTGGTGTTCACCCATCTGCGTCGAGATCTGTATCACCAAATCCACCTACGGCGGCATTTATGGTTCCCAAACCATCGACCTCCCCTGCCGGGTCTGAGATCGTCCAAAGGGTAACTTCAGAGTACGGTCAATCTCTACCAGGAGAGCGTAGATCCATTAGTCGCCCAAGTAGCCGACGGAATAGTTTTGTGGGAACGCCGGGTGGCCAGGTTCCTGTGAATGCTGTTCCACAGTCTCAGAATCTGGCAAGACCGCCAAGTCAGCTTGGGCATGCTGGCGTTGGCGCACATGGATCTCGCAGTGTCAGTCCCCAACCTCTATCGAGGGGCACCAGTCCAGCTCCTGGCAGGAATAGCTACATCGCGCCTCCTCCACCACCAAATATTAACCGGGCACCCAGTCCAAACAGTGTGGGTATCGCCCTTGATTCCAGTGGCAGGGTGTCCGCTGATACTATGGCTGGCTGGTATGAGCAACAAAAGCACCAATCACAGCAATATCCACAACAGTCCCAACAATCCCAACAACAGAGGGCATCTATGCCGCAACATCAAGGCCAGTACACACCAATCAATACAGCGCCGACGCAGCAGCTTGGATATAGACCCAGCATGATTGCATCTACCACACCTGTGAATAATCATGTAACACAGGTACCTCCATCTATGCAGCCGGGATACGGAACAGCTGCACCTGCATATCAACCACATGCGCCTGCAGCGCCTGCGCCCCAAACTTACATCCCACCCCCTCCCCCTCATTCTGTGTACCAGCAACCACCAACACCATACCAACAAGCTCCCCCACCTCTCCAGCAATTACCACCGCAGCAGCAGCAACAACACCAACCACAACTTCAGCAGCAGCAAATGTACCAGACACACCCTGCGAACCAGTACCAACTTACGAATGGGGTACAGAGAGGAGGGTCCGTTGGTGGCGGTGTGACGTATTATGGGAACGGAATGCACCAGCACCAGCAACAAGCACCGCAGCAACAGATGTATGGGGCACAGATGCATCAGCATCAGCAGCAACATCATCAACAACAGCAACTGGTATCGCCGCAAAACACGTATCTTGATGGCAGGATGGTGGGGAGATCCCCATCTCCCCAGCCTATGCAAGTGTTGGGCCCGCAACAGCAACAGCTTCCTCCGCAGTCATTGAATAGGGGGTTTGCCCCCACAGGTCAGACGACGGAGGATGGGCAAGGGATTTTGTTCTATGGTGAGTAAACTTTGTTAGATTTCAACCCAAATAAGCTTCTGATGCCCGTCTGTGTCAACTTTTTGCAGTCAAAGCGCTGTACGATTACACCGCGACGATTGATGAAGAGTTTGATTTCCAGGCGGGCGATATCATCGCTGTTACGGCTACGCCTGAGGACGGGTGGTGGAGTGGGGAACTGTTGGATGAGAATAGGAGGCAGAAGGGGCGACATGTGTTCCCCAGCAATTTTGTTTGCTTATTCTAAAGGTGGTATCATGGTGGGGTCTATATGCTTGTTAAATCTTCAAAAAACCTGCTTTTCTTTTTACGTCCCCTTCCCTTAATCATAGTTCTTTTTTTTTTTCACTATGACATCCTTTTTTTTTTTTTTTTTGGCTTACCCTGCTTGTTGTGTGCGTCTCTCCTCCCCAGCTCCTCTCTTCACACCTTGCCCTGTCCTTTCCCTCAACTCGTGTCTAATATTAACCTCACAAGGCACATTGGGTTTGATATTGCATGTACTAACCGGTGTCTACACTCATTTTCTTTCGGGATTATTGTCACCATCACCACCTGGGGCTGAGTTGTTGAGCTATTCATGGCTCCATATGAATGATGCGATGGTTCTCGGAATTAGTGTTGCTCAGTTGATATAGTACAAGTGTACATGAATAGTGCAGTAATGTCGAATTCTGTACCTTAGAAGTCGTATATAGCCTATGTACATGGTGTATGCGTTGGCAGTAAAACAACAAGGGCAGGCTCTTGGAAACCTCGAGAATGGCTTAAGCACATGTGATTCATTTGGCGTCCCTTGAGGGCCTTGGTGATGGTGTTTTTCAATGACGTATATACATACTGTACTCTGAGGGAAGAGTCGGTATTGTACTTGGAATGCCGTCCTACTACCATCTTGCAGTGAATGTGGTGTAATTCACGCTCCCCATTCTTTACGGATCAACTGTATTTGGGAAATATGTGGGTGGTGTGTTCATTTATGCTTTAGGCTTTTTTGTTCAAGTCGAAAGAATTGGAATGGACCAATGATATGATACGCCGGATGGGCGGACCGCTTGGGTGGGAACATGTGGCACAATAATGTGTGAATAACTCCTGGTCCTGTTTTTTTATTTATTTTTCTTCCATAATTCCAAAGTAACACAATAGGAATTGGGACGGGAGTATACACAACACAAGTTGTGTCGTTACAGAATTTCGAATAATAGTAATAGCCGATGGGAGAGCAAACCCTGACAAGCTCCGCACCTCGTTGCAATTCATGGAAAGATTTGTGACTTTGTGATGTATGCACAGAAACGTTCACCGCATACACGCGTACACGCACACCAAATACACGGGAATAGGGACGGGTTTGGGTAAAAAAAAATGAAATCCTTGTTCTTTTCTTTTACGTTGTTGCGGGTCGTCAAGTTGTTTTGGTTGCGGAAGAAGCGCGTAGGTATGTAGCTTAGAGTGGGGGGTTAGGGACGAAAGCGGGGAGAGGGGGTGATTGTGTGGAGGAATTGGTAAGGATCTCCTTCCAAGCCCAAGGCAACTGTAAGTGTGTGTAGGGCGTCACTTGACAGATTGACAATTGGACATGGACAAATGGCCAAGCTTAGACTAACCTAAAATCAGCACTCTCCTCTCTCGTCTGTTCGGAATTCCTCGCCGCGCTTGTTTTTATTTTCTATTTTTGTTCACTGTTGACTTGTCCAGTCGGGTGTCAATGTGCATGCAGTGCCACGGGATAGCGTCAAGGCAAAACGGCGAGGCAGCCGGGATGGAAGGAGGCGGTGATGTATGTGTGACCCCGCCACACGCTGTATTATTACCTGAGCTGTCGGATTTTGCTTACTACTGCAAACATAACGTCGAGGGAACGAAGTTCCGAGTAATCGGGACTCGGGAGATGGTTGATAAGGATAAATCGACGACTAAAGGGACGACAAGAACGGAAGCAATCGAGTCATCCCTCTCTCATGTCTCGCTTCCTTTTTCGCTATCATTTTGCCTCCGAGAAGGACATACAGTCTCCAGCCCTCGCTTTCATCTCACCTTGACTGTTGATCTAACGGGATACGTACTGCCATCGAATCTGACGTATACGCAACAAGCCCCCTGATAAAAGTGACATTTATAGTGATTATGCCGACTTGAACGAGGTGCGCGCCCGTTATTATTATGATTATTATTATTTTTATTTGTTGGTAAACCGATTTAATGACCGTGTTTTCGCTTTCCATTCTTGTCGGACTCGTAGGGTTTCAGAGTCGAGACAATAGCCAACCACACGCCCTCTCATTGGTCCCATATTCGCCTACAAAAAGACCGCGTATTCCATCCTTATTGTTCCTTCAGCTCCCTCCCCAACCTCGCATTACCTACCTCTTTCTCTGCTTAAACAACAACAACTCCGATGCCCATGCGCGCCGCTACCTCCTTATATGTTCACCCCGAACTCACAGACTCTGATGTCTGGTTCACACCACGATCATCATCATCGTCATCATCATCACAGCACAAATCCAAACCCATCGTATATGCGCTCTTCGGCGGGCTATCGCTCGTCGCTGCATCCACGCTAGCGGTATACCAGTATACAAGTATAGGACGGCTGATACAACAGAGGTGAGTTGACTATCTCTGCGACTTCTTTGGCGATGGAATTGATTGCCTTAATTTTGCACCCTTTAGTCCTCTCGTCAGGCATTGGCTTTAACACGAACCTCTTCATGGTTCCCAACGCCCTTGGCATGAACCACACGCGTTTCCTGTCCCTCACTTCGCAATTCACAATCCGCCCCTCTCTTGCCCCCTGCAATTACCACATACCATCCTTTCTTGGACACACCTGTCCTCCTATGGTTCACGTCATCGTTTTGAGCTTTTTGTGCTCGTGTATCAACACATCAATGCTTCTTTCCGTTATTGACGTCTGCGTCGTCTTTTTTCTTCTTCTTTCTAACCTGTAACATTCAACGTACAAGTATACTCTTCACACTAGTTAGTGTTCTTAGTATGGCAGTTTTTGCAACTCGTTTGGCATCTGGATTTCTTGTATTAATGTGCAATATAGTCCCTGTTGAACAGCCATGCATAAGTCAGATCCAAATTGAGATACGTTAGTAATTGGATAGATCCGCTGTTTAATGATCGAGTTCTCGTTTGTGTGTATGAATAGTGTGGGTACCTGACAGCGTGGTTTTTGGCATGTAACCCTTTTCTTTTTGCTATGAATAGGCTCAGGATCAGGCTCCTTCTTTTTGTGATTCGCCAGATTGTGAGCTTCATCAGTAAGCGAGGATTGGGGATCTGGCGGGGAGTTACTTTTTTTTTTTTTTTTTTTTGGATCGTGCGCTGGCTTGACGTGTTTTTCGGAGAACTTTGCAGAACTATTCACTGGCTCGATCAAGTGAGCGGGTGAGTGGGAATAACAGATATAGAAACGAGGATATTTGCGAAACGTGTGTGTATAGCATTACAGGTTTGGGGTGGTTAATAACAAAGAAAGAGGGAGAGGAAAGTCTTCTGTAGCCGGTCCGGTTGATGGGTGCCGATGAATGGTGGATGAACAAGTCCTTTAAAGTTGTCCGATCCTCTGCTGCATTTTCTCTTTCACGGTTTGGTATGCGCTCATAAGAGTTTGTTCGTTGATGACAATCTCGGTGGTGTCTGGTCTAGGTCTGCTTACTCGTGAAGCGATAGCGGCAGAGTCGGTGTCAACGATGATGCTGTTGCCCAAATAACATCAGTTATGAAGAAAGTTCTCCAGGGGGAGGGGAGAGGATGAAGGTGAAAACACTCACCCGTCGTCTACTGTTTCGTCGAGGCATAGCAGTACCAAGTCTAGGTTTTCTAGCACACCCCGCTTCTCAAGCGAGTTGCGCAGGAGCATGGTGAGCGAGTCGACAAGAGAGTTGAGGGCGGTGGACAGCATGAGCTCGTTTTCTTGTGGGCTGGCGATAAAGTAGAGGATGAGATCTAGGGAGTGTTTGTAGACCGCTAGATTCGAGTCGTAAAGGATGATGTCTCCTGGAATGCAAAGGGGGGGTGGGGGTGGGATGGCACCATTTGAGATGAAGAATATCAAGCAAGGCTGAGACTACACACCTCCAGGTTTCTTAGTCTTCTGCCATAGCCCCTTCTCAAAAGCCTTTTGTTCTTTCAGATTGAGGAATTCTTTGGAGTCGCCTTGTGGATGGTTTTTGGGGTGGTAGTATTTTGCTAGGACTCGATGGCCCTCCGTGTCGAGAATGATGAACGCTTTAATACTGTATAATGATAGGTTCATTGAAGACGTGATGTGTCTGTAGATGATTCGTGAATTTGGAGGGACCAGTTGCCCTGTGTGGCGTCTACAACTTACTTGGGTGTAGACGCTGCTTCAGAGAGCGTGGACGTGTCAGAGTGGAATTTCCTTTTTTGTCTTTATTATTTTCTTTTATTTCTTGACGTCTGACCAAAAAAAAAAAACAAAAAAAACAAAGCGCGTATATACAGAGATCTCTGGCAACCTTCTCTTGTCTTCCCTCCTAACCAGCACTCTAAGCGCTTTTTAGCGCATTTGTTCCAGCTGTCACAGGCTCCTAAGGAACTTGGAAACATTGGAAACTATCACTCTGCAGCTGTGCATTTGTCTGTTGTGGAATAGGCTAAGCGACAGGTACACCCGTTATAAGAAACGTTGCATATTATGTGCACAGAGCATTCTCTGGATTGTTCCTGTATCAAGGTCCAGAAGATCCGGGTTTAATGCTTCAATATCCTGAAGGCAACTCTTCCGTTTGTGATATGGCAGCAACGACT
Organism: Amanita thiersii Skay4041; assembly: GCA_002554575.1. Taxonomy (NCBI): domain Eukaryota; kingdom Fungi; phylum Basidiomycota; class Agaricomycetes; order Agaricales; family Amanitaceae; genus Amanita; species Amanita thiersii. Next base: position 269,189 of record KZ301981.1, read on the forward strand.
GTGTGCTCTCCTTCAAACAAAAAAGTCAGTATCTTGACTTTCAATCGGAAGATTGCGTGTGTGGGCGGAGCTTGGCTCTTTGACATGTCGGCGTTTTGACCGAAACTTTTCCATTTAACCCATGATTCCGATAGGCGTGCTGTTTGCAGTACACTGTATTCAAGTGCCTCTGCAGTATCTGCTTCACCTCAGTTGTTCTTCCGCTTTCGCATGAAAGATGTTTATAGCTACACTGACCAGCTGGGTATTACTTGGCCTAATTCATGGCGGCTTCGCATGCGATGCCCATAATCATCTATTCATGAAGCGTGCTAAACCGTCTCCTTTATTGCTACCTCCCAAACGTCCTTTGGTATGGGGGGATATCAACATTATTCATACCACTGACACTCATGGCTGGCTATTGGGCCATCAAAAAGCTTCCTTCCCCGAACCAAATTACAGGTGAGAATTTTCCGCGTATAGCCTTGATTCTCGTGCTGAGAAATGATTTGCGTTCAGTGGTGATTTTGGCGATTTTTCATCGTTTGTACACCATATGAAAAACATTGCAAAAGTACGTTAACGAACAACTAGAGGTTTGCTGCTGGATTGAGTAATGCGTCTATCCTTATAGAGGAAGGGTGTAGACCTGCTACTTGTTGATTCTGGCGATTTACATGATGGTGCGTATAACTTTGATTGACATTGTTACTGTCACGAATATTGATTGACTTACTTTTAGGTACCGGGCTAGTTGATGGTTTCCCTGAGGGCGGGGTCGACGCGCATGACGTATACTTTTCTTTTTGAATTGATTTCGCATTTGTGCTCACAGATGGACAGGCAAATGAGTTCTTTACGAAGCTGCCATATGATGTCCTTGCTATCGGCAAGTGAGTGCCAAAATGATTATTGGTATATGTCTCGTAGCTAACAATGGTCAGCCATGAATTATATGTCTATGCAAACACCCTCGACATGTACGTGTACCCTCACAACCTGCTATCTTCCAAGCCAGTACTCAGTACCCTTCAGGTACAACAACTTCGTTCCAAAGTGCAGGGGTAGATATCTGTCCTCCAATGCGAACATCATCATCCCAGGTGAAAATGGGCAACCTGTTAGTGTGCCTGTCGGCAGTGAGTTCGACCAACTGCCTTAGTAGTAGGATCATTTTACATGTCCCAACCAGACCGCTTTGTCAAGTTTGTTACGACACAGTACGTCAAACTCGCTCAACATGGCTTGATGTAATGTTGACTGTCTTTTGTGTTTCGAGGAAACGCAAAGTAACAGCTTTGGGTGTTCTGTTTGACTTCACTGCAAATGCTCCCAACACGACAGTGCAAAAGGTCCAGGATATGGTTAAAGAAAAATGGGTATGTTTGCCTCTTCATGGTGGGTTCATTGTATTTTATGCGCTCATGTCATTTTTAGTTTGCAGATGCGATTCGGGAGGAACCTGATCTCTTCTTGCTTGCTGGGTCGGTTTTCACCAAATTCGTTCCGTGTTTTGAAACTGATTTTGCTTTCCAAGTCATATGCCGGTGGCTAACGATGAATGTGTGGATTTTTGCTAGCTGCTGTATTCTATAATCTTGAATGCCGTATTTAGGGCCTACCGTCTTCAATGCTGTTCGTAAAGTCCACCCTTATACACCAATCATCATTTTAGGAGGTGAATCTATTTTCTTCGCTCCCTCTGTCTTTCTTTCGAATTTTTTTTTCATGTTAAGGCCATACGCATATTCGCGACTGCCGTAAGTTGGTATGTCGACAATCACTTTAGATTCACCACTTATCCGCGGTACGTAGTCCAACTTGATGGCCGCTCAATGTCCCTTGCAAGTGGTCGATACATGGAGACAGTTGGTGCGTCGTTTTCTTTTGATTACAGAGTATATAAGATATAATCAAAAATTCGAAGGGTGGATGTGTACGTACAAGAATTGAAACGATATAATTGTTGTGCTCAAAACCCAGCGATATGTAGCTATGAAATTTGGCAAGAAAGGAAGCGATAGAAACCTTACCTTCACTAGAAGGTACCTTGATCCCAATCGTGTTACGTATGAGGTATGCCGCCATGGCCAACATATATATGTCTATGGTGTGTTGAAGGGATATTAAGTATCATACACGAACAAGCGACGTCGACTTTGATACGCAAGAGGGAAGGGCCATTACTCGCGGTCTAAAGATGTTGGCGAGAAGATTTCGCCTTTCGTTCACGTATGGAACTGCACCTCGGGACTTGACCCTTCGACAGTGAGCAGTTACGTTACCTGGGATATCAAGGACAGATGACACACCTGCTCGCTAGATCACCCTATTCATCAGGTGGTTCCTTACTTCGGGAATTCGTCGAAAGGGTGAAGTTGAATAATTATTCTCCGTGTTGAGCATGATTGACGCAGCATGCAGGCCATCCCATTCGCTCTTGAAAAGGACAATAAACGCGCTAACATCCCCCATATCGTCATCATTAACACGGGTTCTTAGCGGTTCGACATCTATTCTGGTCCATTCGACCGAAACGACCAATTTACGGCGTCTCCCTTTACTGACCCCTTTCTCTTCATTCCCAAAGTCCTGCTTTCTGTTGCAAGAAGGGTATTACCTGAGCTCAATAAAGCAGGGACGAAGCAGCGCCGGAGCCTTGAGGCGTTGGAGAAGAGAGAAAAGGAGATGTATGCCCGTGGAGAGGTGGACCATGTGTACCACAACTGGTTGAAACGAATGAGCAAAAGGGAAAAGTCAATCAACCGAAGGGACGAGGAACTCACTCTGGGTTATGTTACTAAAGATGTAAGTTTCCATTTGAAAATCTTTTTCATTTTCCTTACGATGTCTCATTTTTGATAAGAGCTGTCGTGGCAGAGGCGATGACATACATCATAGCCCACTCCCCTTTTACGAATATCCTGACTTTATTGGGTCAGAAGCGCCAGCCTTGCCGGACAACACGTTGATCGACCTGATCTTTGTCAGGTTCGTTAAGGATCAGTTACTTGAAATCCTGAATTCTCTCCAGACTAGGAAGCGTTATACGGAAAGTGACATTGAGCAGTATAGCCCAGTTTTGGTGAATGCCGTGTGGGGCATTTATGCACAGGCTACTTGGAATCAAACAAAAAGTAAATAGATTGTGTTGCTTGGAGGAGTATGGAGCTGTGATATTGCTGATCTGAGAATGCGAGTTATTTACTGCTTGAGTAGGTATGGATGTAAACAGCAAAAAAAAACCGAAGAGGGGGAAGAATTGGGTGAATAAACATACTAAAATGAGAGATGTGGTATAATACGAGACCTGCTCGTAGGAACTGCCAGTGGAGCGCCGAGCTGAAGCCCTTGAGTGCGGTGGCTGCGTACTACCATGCCTCCTTGTCTTCTAATACTATCGACGGCAGCTCACCATCAACGTAAGGTGTCCTGCATCTAATTAGCGTCTACAGGGTGGCACTACAGCCTGAGAAATAAGCCACTGTCTAAGTTGGTAACCAGTGGTCCATCACCATTCGTGACCTGCGCGACCTCTACTTTCACTGGCATCTGACTCACTGGCAAGCCCAGCTTGTCATCATCGTCCATAATTTTGACCCTCTTTGACGGCTCCAGCGGCTCCGTGCTTAGCCTCAGGCTCGAATTGGATTATTGCTTCCTTTTCCTTTGCCTGATGCTATCTATATACGGGACACCGAAAACCGGGATCAAAGCCTGGACTTTTTTGAGATGGAATCACGTAGGTAGAGATTGACGTTGCGGAGTTCTACCACGCATCGTCGCCCAAATCTCGGTGTCGCGTATGTCATATGATGCGGGTGTCTACGTCCTTCTCTTTGATTTCAAAGTACATACAGTATTATGCTGGAAACTGTAATTATGCTCAATCGATACCCTGATGACGGAGGTGTAATGGGTGGTTCTGGAGAAGTTTGATCATACCATGGTAAGTTTCAGTGGTGAGAATTCGAAGGTGACTCAGTTTCATATATATAAACCTCTGGACACCTCTTGGCTTTCTCCTGAATTATAATTTGAAATACAATGTCTGCTACTCTTTACAAGCTTATCTTTTTCGCTCCTCATCAGCACACCAAGAGAATCCTATCGCATTTGTTTCAGACGTTCCCCAAGGAACTGGGCAGCCTCGGGAACTATGACAGCTGTGCATTTGTCTGTCGTGGAAGAGGTCTGTAATGCTAACTGATAGGGAAGCGCCACATTGCTCATGGGAATACAACAGGTCAGTTCAGACCCCTGGCAGGATCTAATCCCTTCTTGGGCAAGACTAGCGAGCTCGAATACGTGGAAGAAGATAGAGTGGAGCTCCTGGTAAGCGACAAAGGTGGCAAAGAGGAAATCAGGAAATCAATCGAGGAGTTGAAGAAGGTATGGTTAAAATTATTCCTTGAATGTTAACCAACGAATGAACTGCTGTTGATGGCACTTAATGCGCGTTTGTCGGCGGGTCTTGCGCACGTTCATCTGTCATCTTCCCTTGCAACAGGTGCATCCCTATGAGGAAGTTGCTTATGATGTGTACAAGTTGGAAAACTTTGATATCTGAACGATGCAGTATTAGGGTCCAGAGAATTGAGACTAATGTTACAATTACTCGACGTGGTTCTATCGTTTGCGAAATGGCAGTGGCAAACGCAACGAATGTCTAGTCTCTCGGCCTCGTATCGTATGCAGACCTTGTGCTCGCCCAGGAACGACATGGTGATTATTCCATCTTTGGCAATTTTATCACGTCGGCCTGTCTATTTTTAGCATAATTTTCAACATCCGGACATGCCGTAGTACTTTTTGGATTCAACTTATGATCACGATAGGCTTGTTGCTCGGAATCTCATATATAAGTCATAGTGCTCGCTATTCCCGACCACCTTACTGAGCAGTCCTGGTTACATTCCCGTCCGTGGATAGCACACAAGATGTTCGTGGCTGGACTGACTAGCTTGGTGCTACTTGGCTTGATCAATGTCAACTTCGCGTGTGATGACCATTCTCACGACCATGGTCATCATGCCAGGCGTGCAACGCCCTCCGTCCAGTTGGCACCCCCGTCACGTCCTTTGGAGTGGGGAGACATCAACATCATTCATACCACTGACACTCATGGCTGGCTGCTGGGTCACCAAAAAGCTTCCTTCCCCGAACCCAATTACAGGTGGGGCTTCGCGCATATAGTAATGGTATTCGTACTAAAAGGTGTTTGCTCTCAGTGGTGATTTTGGCGATTTTGCATCCTTTGTGTCGCATATGAAAAATATTGCCCACGTGAGTCGCATTTTTAGTGGGGTTTCAGTAACACATATATGTTTATAGAAAGGCGGTGTGGATCTGCTACTTGTCGATTCTGGTGATTTGCATGATGGTACGTCTGACCTTGATCAAAATTGTCATCGGGGCTTGACATTTCTTCTCTCTAGGTACTGGCTTAGTTGACGGTTTCCCTCAGGGCGGGGTCGACGCACATGACGTATGCGTTTCCTTATGAGTTCATTCAGAACCTGTATTCAGTGATGATTAGGCTAATGAGTTTTTCAAAATGCTCCCATATGATGTCCTGGCTATTGGAAAGTGAGTCGAAATAATAATTCATCTAGCAATTGTCACTGAAACACTTAGCCACGAGTTATACATCTATGCGAACGCGCTTGACATGTACGATTATGTTTACAGTATATATGTGCCTCCTAGTGCTCAAAGTTTGTCCAGGCACAAGAATTTTGCTCCACGATTCAACGGGAGATATCTCTCCTCCAACGTGAACATCACCGTTGCAGATAAACATGGAAATCTAGTCGACGTACCTGTCGGAAGTGAGTCTGTCCTTCCGCTTGGGTAGGACAAGGACATGCTAAGCAAGTGTTCAATCAGGTCGGTTTGCCAAGTTCAAAACGACACAGTACGTCAGCCTTGCAAACCTCACCCGTAACTATTACTGAGGATCTTTCCTTTGTCAGTGGACGCCGAGTGACAGCATTGGGTGTTTTGTATGACTTTACTGATAATGACCGTAACACCACGGTACAAAAGGTCGAGGACATGGTTAAAGAGAGATGGGTATGTCCTGCCGCGTCCATGGTGATGAATTGTATTAACTTGCTCGTTTTATTATAGTTCGCCGAAGCAATCCAGGAAGAGCCCGATCTCTTCTTACTTGCGGGGTGTGTTCTTACTAGCACTGTACCTTGCCTTGACACTAATTTTCTCTCAAGCCATATGCCAGTGGCAAATGATAATTGTACGTATAGTCGCTAACTATATGTGTGCTATTCAAAATTAATTGCTATGTTTAGGGCCTGCCGTATTCAATGCTGTTCGTGCCGTCCACCCTCATACACCTATCATCATTCTCGGAGGTAAGGTCGTTAGTTTATGATTTATCTCATTATAAACATCTTTTTCTGTTCCGTCAAGGTCATACACACATCCGTGATTGTGGTAAGTGGGAGCGCCATGGTTGATTTTTTAAGTACATTGCTCATCCGTAGTCTGCAGTCCAATTTGATAGTCGCTCAATGGCTCTTGAGAGTGGTCGATACTTGGAAACACTTGGTGTGTTAATTCTACCCGATCACAAGAAACTTTACTGAATAAAAATTGAAAGGGTGGATGTGTACGTACAAAGATTGAAGTAAAGTTATTGTACTCAAAGCCAGGATTATGTAGCCATGAAACTGGACAAGAAGGGAAGCACCAACGACCTTCAATTCTCTAGGAGGTATCTTGACCCCAATCGTGTTACCTATGAGGTGTGTTACAATGGTCAGCCCCCTATACAGAGTGCTTAAATGATATCAAGTACCATACGCAAACTAGCGACATGAAGTTTGACACGCCACAAGGGAGCAAGATTACTCGGGGTTTACAGACTTTGTCTGAGAAGTTTAACCTTTCACTCAAGTTTGGAACTGCACCTCGGGATTTGACCCTTCAGCAGTGAGCATGGTTCTACTGAACAGAATATTTATAATGTATGACGATATAAACATTCACTAGGTCACCATACCCATCCGACGGCTCCTTACTGACGGAATTCATTGAAAAGGTGATGTTGTGTAATGACCCGTTGTGCTGGCCGTTACTGATTCAACATGTGCAGGCCGTCCCAACCGCTCTCGCTGTAAATAACACACGGGCTAACATTCCCAATATCATTATTACCAACTCTGGCTCTCAGCGTTTTGACATCTATACAGGTGCCTTCACGCGAAACGACCAATTCACTGTATCTCCATTCACGGATGCCTTCTTATTTATACCCAATGTCCCGCTCTCGGCTGCGAGCAAGGTGCTACCCGCACTTAATGATGCGGGATCTAACCAGCGCCGGACCATTGAAGAACTGGAGAAGAGAGAAAAGGAGATGTATGCGCGAGGAGAGGTGGAGCATAGGTATCGTGCTTGGTTGGAAAGTATGAGTAAGAGAGGTGAAGCAATGGATGCAAAAGCTGAAAACCTTACTCTGGGTTATGTTACTCAAGATGTGAGTTTACATATACCTGCTTTGTCTTCACTGTTTTCTGACACCTCTTTGACAAGTCTTGTCCGGGAGTGGGTGACGATACACTTCACAAGCCACTCACCTTTTTCAACGTCCCTGATTTTATTGGGTCAAAAACACCAGACGTGCCGGACGACACGCCGATTGACCTGGTCTTTGTGGACTTTATTGGGTCCCAGTTACTTGAAATTCTGAACAGTGTTCAGACTGACAAGCAGTACACGCAGAGTGACGTTGCACAGTATAGCCCGATTTTGGCAAATGCGGTGTGGGGTATTTATGCACAGGCTGCTTGGAATTGAAAATAGGTTATTTTGGAATTCGAGCGAATACCCTTCTTTCTTTTTGTAGATTTTCATCGGAATCTCTTTGCAATTAAGTGCTTTTAGGAGATTAAAACAAGTCGAGAGACATAAAGATATTATCGAATGGAAGTTCATGCTAGAGATGAAATAGCACAGGGATTGCCAGTGCACTGAGTGTTAGAACATTGAAGAAGATGTTATTAGGTCAAGACAGAATTGACCGCAGAGATAAGGCGGATCATCAAAGTATTTCGCCCGTCGATCGTCAGAGCGTCAACCGCTGCATCTCGAGAAGAAACGCCATCCTCCACTTCTTTCTTCCCTCCCGCTACGTTAAGGCGTCGCATTCTGGGCTATTTACGTGGTGCGTGCCACTGGGCGACATGTGTTGGCTATACACAACGGATTGGCGTGGGGCTGGTATGCACTGTGCAGCCCCATTTCTCAATCGCGCCTTAATGCACTTCCTTGTTCCTTCCAATCATACCTGGCGGTGAAGCCAAGGCTCAATGATACTAACGTGCTTGGCATCCGTTGCTGCTGATGGCCTGGTACTTGAGTGGCATGTGGACAAGCTCAGCGTTTATTGTTTGAAGTGGTAATATTTTATTTTCTAGATGCGGGCTTTAGGCAGGGGATTGTGAGGGCGTATTAATTTGAATGTTGACGGATTTTGGAAGTTGAATCGTGATGAGCGTGGAACAATGTCCCGGCAAAATCATCACGCGGTCATTGTTAGATCGCTTCCAACCGCCAAAAATGCCCTGGTCATCAGGTTTATCAACCAACGAAAAATTCGACACCGCCCTCGCTGTCCTTATACCCGTAGCCATTCTTTTCGTTTGTTATAGATTCTCAGGAAATTTTCGCTGGTCGGACTTTCGCGAACTACTCTCTCTAACCTCCAGCACAGCGAAGTATGGCCCATTCTCGCTCAATAGGGCGTATCAATCATACTCGTTATACGCAAAAATGTCGGAAGATGAACTACTTGTGATCCGCTCTTCCTATGCCTCGCTTGGACGCGCACACAAGAGGCTAGGGTATAATATTGGATACCCAACCAAACTTGATCGGTTGAGGAGCGTAACGACCATGAATAAGGTTGTTACGGATGAGATTGCTAAGCTTGCCAAGGTTGAATACGATCTAGATGGTACCGTTGAATTTGGTGCTGTCAGTCCAGCGGCAGGCGATCTTGCCAGAGTGCGAGAGTCTCTCAAGCATTTTGTGCGTGATTGGAGTATGGAGGGTACTCCAGAGCGCGCCAAGATTTTCAAGCCGATATTTGAAGCACTTAACACTGTGGAGCCCGACGAACGAAGTCAGATGAGTGTCCTGGTGCCTGGCTGTGGTTTAGCAAGACTAGCATGGGAGATTTCAGAGCTAGGTACAATTTCTCAGAATTGTAATCATATGATCAGACACTCATGAATGCCTCATGAATTATGGACAGGTTTCAACACAACTGCAAATGAACTATCCCATTTCATGATGCTTGCTTTTCGGTTCCTTGCTTCTCCTGAGACTACCACGACTCCTGAACAACATAAAATCTTCCCCTATGCCTATTGGTTTTCTCACCAGCGTTCCAACAACTTTCTATTTCGTTCAGTCAAATTTCCAGATGTCGTCCCTCGTCTATCTGAACGTTTCAAACTAGTTGAAAATGACTTTTTGAAGCTAGCTTCATTACCAGCTGTCAAATCAAGTTCCTCAGATGGGAATGCTGCCAGTTGCCACGTAGGATATGACTACGTCGTAACACTCTTTTTCATTGACACATCCCTCAATGTCTTTGCAACAGTAGAACAAATTTTTGCTCTACTGAAGCCTGGTGGCGCGTGGATTAACCTTGGCCCACTGCTCTGGACTGGCGGTGGTAAAACCAAGGTCGAACTAAGTCTGGAAGAGGTCATCGCCGTTGCGGAGGCAACTGGTTTCATCGACGATCCTTCCATAGAACGGCAAACTGTTGAATGCGAGTACACGAGTGATCCGCTTGCTATGATGCGTTGGATCTACAGGGCGGAGTTTTGGGTAATGAGGAAACCAAAGGCATGAGTTGTTACATGACCTTAAGGTGCATGTACGTTATTTGGGCTTGGTTCCTTGGTTATTAGCACTTTGTTATCTTGGGCGGCTATTATTGTCTCAGGGTATGGCTAATGACATGAGGCTGGCCTTTCACAACCTCGTGTCTCTAGGGGAATGGCTTGCCTTTAATACGGAAGATATAGATCCTTCTTGACTTTACAGTCACTGCGCATCCGCCCTCTACCCTCATCTGTTTGTCACATATTGTATAGCATTCACACCGTTTTGTGCGATCTCGAAACAATCAACTCCACATTATTATACCACTCTGAGCCTGACAAGGTCACATAATTATTCAGGCACGTCAAGCTACTACCTTTTCCGATATAAAAGTCACTAGAAATAACGAGCACCCACATCACACCAACAAACCTCGTCATAATTCAGCTGTATCTCTTTCGCTCTGAGCACTTTGAGATGGGGGCTGCATTATTTACCGGTTTTTCTCAAGACGCAGAAATGGCAAACTTGTCATTCGAGATATCAGATGACGAATTGGACGAGGATTGTCATCACGCCACTCAGATGCTGTGGTTTAAACAAGTTAAGGACTTCATGCCCCGAGGCCCACCACGTTGCATCGCGGGAACTGGGCGTGTTTCTAACTACCGCCAGAAGAAGGGATTGGTATCTACTCCTGCCGCGGCTGTTCAGGTGTTACAAAGTATAACTACTATACCTGCATTAGCTGATAGAAGCTTCGAGGTAAGCTGTTCTTGCCTCCGACATGTCACCGAGGAAATTTCCCTTTTTTTTTTTTTGGCGCCTTTCCTTATTTTGGTTAGGAAATACGCTTGGAGTGTTACAACCAGTCTGTCGTTGCTACTGGAAAACCCCCCCGAGCCGTCAACGCCTTGTTAAATCCTTCCACTGTGATCCCGCCTCTCTTCATTCCAGTTCGAGACGAATGTGCAGAGGATCCATTGCTGGAAGTAGACATGTCCAATGCATGGTATATATGCTTTTGGTTACAAACTTGACCTACTCAGGCTCAATGGTTTTTCCAGAGCAATTTCATGATCTTTTAGTGTCGAATTTTTTTTTATTGAGCGTACCCTGTGATGTACCGGTTAATAAACAATACGCCCAACAAGAAAAAACGAACAAGAAAAGAAGTTTCGAAAGAAAGAAAAACGGCCTTGTCCATTTGGGGAGGGGGGGGGGGTTCCAATATATATATATGCATCGTTTGGACTAACAACGATGATAGTATGTCGTACGCTAGCAAGAGAACGAATGAGCATGAACAACTTGGCAGAAACAAAGGTGACAGATAGTCAGAGCCAATATGTGGTATATATATGTACGGAAGTGGCATGCTACAACCATCCGAACCAAATAGGTTAGTTGACTAACAACAGCAAGACAGCAATGATAACAGATGATGATGGCCGACAACAATAAACATAATAGAAAAATAACTAAAGGAGCATTTAAGCTAGATTTGTCTGGGGAGGGGGGGGACACAAGCTCAACAGAAACAAAAGCTTGGCAGCAGGGAAGTAGCCGCAAAGCCGTACCATACATACAGATCTCGGATGAGAAAGAGGGATAGCAGAGCAAACAAATGCCTCATCGTCCCCCACGGTGGCGACGGTGTGTGTGTGTGTGTGAAAAGTGAGTTGCAGTGGGAAAGGGGAGGAAGGAGGGGTACATGGAGACAGCGATACATTTGATGAAGGAGTGGACGGTAGGGTTTAAAAGATAGACAATAAGTGTTCAACGTTTCAACAGCGGCCCCACCTTTTTGCTGTTGGTCTCGTTTCGGTTTGAACAGGGCGTGTGGGGTTACCGATATTGCCTATTGATGTTGTTGGGGAAGATTGTTTGAAATAGATTGAAGGTCACGAAAAAAAGGAAGGAAGCGGAAAGACAGAGGGGAAGCATAGGTATACGAAAAGAAAGTATAAAAGCAAGCAAATCAACTAGTTATAGGTGAAAGGACAAAGTTGAATAAAAAGATCACAACCAATAGCCCAAAAGACCCGACCCAATTGTTTACATGTTTTCTTTGTAGATGTCAGCTTTTCTTTGACCAATGAAAATAATTGAGAAAAAAAAGCATACAAGACCCACATGAAAACAAAAAAAATAAAGAATGAACGTGATGGCAACTGAGGTGAGAATCCACCAGGATTCCTCTTGGCTCCGTAATGGGACCAGCAAGCAGAAACATTACAGTGAGTAAAGCAGGGATTGACAAGAAACGAACATATTGCTGGTTCGTACGACGCGTGTGCGGGCGTATCTGCGTGTCTGCGACGAGGAAGGGGTATGTGCACGAGGTGGAAAACGTTGTTCAAAAAAAGTAAGGCCCAAAACTCCATAACGGGTTCATCCTAGGAATGTAAATTTTTATTGGGGTGCGGGATCCCGAAGCCCACGGTCTTCCATCCACTTTGTTAGGACAAGATTTGAATTATTTAGGCTTTTGGGTGGGGAGCGTAAACAGCAGCACGATGGTGGTGGTATTTGACATTTTTCGCAATATGGGAAACACTTTCGTGGAGGTAGAAAGAGACGGGCAAAAACATTTGAGGAATTGACTGAACGAGTCCGTGGCATCGAAGCAGAGGCGCAGGTCAAGGAGAGGCACTGGGATGGATATATGCACAAGATAGTGAGTTCACTTTTGCGGCGAGTCGTTTGCTGGGGTATCCAAGGAAAAACACAAAACAAACAAACGCAACGAGCTCGCCACGACACTATTAGTAGACAGGGACAGGATATGAGACAGTTAGATGAGCCGATGTGTGTGTAGGGGGGTAACAGAAGAGGCAGCAAAGAGTGGGGAAGAAATGACAATATTGACACATCCACAATACACCACCAAACCAGCTACAGCTGGTGTTGATCTGCCACATCGACATGCATGTCCTGTGCGTCAAGACCTGAATTTCCGTCCGCGGCTAGCACAGCGTCCTCGCCCTCTATAGCTCCGTTCACATACAGACCATCACCATTACCCATCTCTCCTTCTCCATGGCCGTTACCTCCAACTGCACCGTTGACGTGATTGCTGTTACTAGCACTTCGGCGCATCGCTCCGCCCCCTTGAGGACCTGAGCGAGGTGGATTGGCACACCGATCTTTACCATGTGCAATCCTCAGGTTCGTGTATTCTGGCTTGTTCTTGATACCGTCGATTGCCTTGATCGCATTCGAGATGTTCGTAAAGTTCACAAATGCACAGTTCCTTAAAGGGGTTGAATAAGGTTTTGGATATATGCAAAGATGGTCAAACTCACTTTTCTTTAAGGAAATTGACCAGTTCAATATCCCCATATTCTCCAAAATCGCGTTTCAATTTCTCCTCCGTAAATGTCTCAAAATCTTCTACATTTCCAATGTACACGTTCCTTGTGGCACCTGAGTGCACGGCAAGAGCAAGGCTCGGCGCTAAAGGCCCGGCATTCTTTCCCCAACCAATCTTCAGGCGGCGATTATTGAGCGTCAAACCCTGGTATGATGCCACCTGGAAGAATGAGAAGGCGGCGGCCGGATCAATGAAGGTAACGAACTGGGGCAATATCGTGAGTAGTGTACCTCAAACGTAATAGAAGAAGACATACTGCGATATGCTTATCTTGCATGTATCTGATGCTTTGCAGAACTCCTCCTCGGATAGCATTGCAAAGATCTTCGGTAGTCGTCTCTGGGTGAATATTCCCAAGGTACACCGTCCGGTTCATGCCTTGGATACTAGCAACACCGCCAGCACCGAGGCCGTCAACGGGGGAAAATGGTGTGGAATAGGGCGAGAATGGCGAGAAAGACTGAGGCGAGAGTGCAGCAGCAGCAGACTGCGCAACTAGAGACTGTGCAGCGGCAGCTTGGGCTTGCTGAGCAGCGGCTTGTTGTGACTTGGGGATATATGCGCAGCGATCCTTGCCATAATTAACCCGCTTTCCGGCCCAATTGGCTTCGGTTGGGAGAGTGTTCACGACCTGTATATGCGCATCATTTTAACATAAACTCCGGATAACCAATGGCATATACTCACCTTGGTCGCAATGGCGATGCTTAAAAAGTGCACGAAGCCAATGTTCTTGTCACGAACAATTTTAACCTGGTCAATTAGACCAAAGCGGCTCAAGTCGTCTCGTAGTTGTTCCTCCGTAATGTTTTCGTCCAAGCCGCCAAGGTAAACATTTCGACTGGCATTGCTCTGGCTGATAGCAAGAGCGACCTGAGCTGGGACGGGCGAGGGCTTTCCCCAACCAATTTTCAGTTCTTGACCATGCAAAGATAACTTCTTGATCGTAGCATCAGCATAGAATGCTGCAGCGGTGGGGCCATCCAAGAAAGAAAGAAATACACAGGACTTCTCAGCAAGTACGCGTATAGACTCCAGAGGTCCGAAATGTACGAGGTTGAGAAGTTCGTCAACGGAAGCCGTTGCTGGAAGATTGCCTACGTACACAGTCCGATTGGTTGCACCAGAGGTGGCAGACAATGCAGCAGCAGCAGAGAGAGCTACAGGAGAATAGGCGGCTGCAGCCTGCGTAGCAGGAATGTTGAGATTCAGAGAAGGAAGTCGTTGTTGCTTAATATCATTAAGGATGAAATGAAGATGATCAACTCAATATATGCTGACTTACCTGGGCAAAATTAGCCATTTGAGCACTGTATGGGAAAGTGCTGAGCATATTCATTCCTGGGATACCCATGCCAAGCATATTATATGATCCAAATCCCGCATAGTTGTTGCCATTGGGACTCCCTTGTTGCCCTTGTGTTTGTTGCTGCTGTTGTTGCTGCTGTTGTTGTTGAACAGCAAATGCTGCAGCGGCAGTATTTGGGCTTAATTGCGAGGACATTGGGGAACCGTTTGTTTGGGTATTAATGGACAACGAGGGTGTAGAATAGAGGGGGCTGCCAGTGAACGCCGTAGCAGAAGGCGAAGGGGCAAAAGCGGACTGGTTAATGCTTGCCTGAGGACCGTAGCCGTAATTTGCAAATGCATCACGAGACGTGTTGTTTCCCGCGGAGGAAGTATTGTTTTGGCCAGGATATGAGGAGGTAGGAGACCAACGTGCTTTTTTGGCATCAGGGCCTCCAACGGGATCCATGGAACGCTGTAACAAAAAACGAAAAGATGATAAGTAAAATTTACTGTGAAGGGGGGAGGGGGGGAAAAAAGACAGAAAACGGACCTTCATCATGTCGAATTCGAATGAGTATTGCGAATATGGAGTAGCGAAGGCAATCTGAGAGTCGTCCATGATTGCGAAAAAGGGTAGAGAGGGGGAGGTAACGGAAGAAATGGATGGAGAGGAAGGACAACGGCGGAAGAGTATAGAGAAAAAAAAGGGTTAGAGAACGAGATTTAAGTGAGGGAGTGGAGGTGCAGTCGTACAGGCGTCGACTGGAGCAAACGAGTGTGGGTTGTGGTGATAAAAGAAAAAGACACGCACAGAAACGAAGAAAAGAAAAGAGATAGGAGGTGTCTCGCTATGTAAGAACGACCAATTCCAATACAAAATCGCGAAAACAATTCCAACAAAACCAAAAAAACTTCCTTTCCTAGCTTTCCCACACACACACCCCCCGCGCACGGACCCTATGGTCACGTATCCCCGCCAACTTCACTCAATACATTCCTATGGACGAAAGAACTCAACGCAAAGTCGCATGTACACTTGCCAGCTGTCCTGTTGATATCACCTTGCTTCGGCCTTCGCACGTTACATTGTTTGCAGGGTATACCAGTAGTCTACCACGCAACATCGATTTTTATATTACACTGACTTGTCTGCTGGAAGACAATACCTATTCCCAATTGATTACCGTAAGATATGTTGATACAGTAAACGATAGCATGAATCGTAGTTTGTTTTGTGACGTCATAAGAAAGATGATGTTTGTATTTTGTGTTGATGCACAACAAACTTCCCGTCTTTGGTCTTCCTGTCTGGTGATTGTTCCGCGGAGCTGAACAAGCACCTAATCATGCCCTCTGACAGGCATTATTCACCACCCCGACACTGGTCACCCCCGCGTAGAAAAGACGACAGCCATGAAAGAAGTTTTACTAGTAGACGAGACTACGATAGAGGCAGTCGCAGGTATAGAGCTCGGTCTCCTTCGCGTTCTCGCTCTCGTTCCCCGGCGAGGCCAAGATCAAGGTCAGCGTCTCCCGGACGTGTGAGACGGCGGGACGACAGGAGCAGGAGTCCTAGATACAGACGGAGCCGGAGTCGCAGTAGGAGTGTTACACGGCGGAGGCGGGTGTCGCATTCTAGGTCCCGGTCTAGATCGAGGGACAGGAAGAAGAGGAGACGGGATAGGTCGGCGTCCAGCTCTTCTGAAGACGAGAGTAGGAAGAGGCGGAAGGGGAAGGATAAGGATAAGGAGAGACGGAGGAGCAGGAGTCGGAGTAGGGAGAGGAGGAAGGATGAGAAGAAGCGGAAGAAAGAGAAAAAGGAAAAGGAAAAGGTGAGCAGTGTAGTGGATTTCGAGGAATGTGGACTTAACGTGGTGTGGCTGCGTGTGGTTGACAGAAAAAGCAAGGGAGCAGCTCGTCACATTGGGGCAAACATGGTATTATCTCTGAAGCTGAGTGAGTATCCTGGCTATTGCTAGAATACAGTAACACTTATCATGGTTACTGAACAACAGCATATTCAAGAAAACGCAAGAGTTCCACACCTGGCTAATGGAGGAACGGAAAATAAATCCAGAAACTATCACCAAGGACCAGAACAAGAAGGAGTTTGCGCAATTTGTTGAGGATTATAATACTGGTATGTTTCTTTCTTACATAGAGGAAGGGAATAGCCAATCGTAATCTGCTCAGCTACCCTTCCACATGAAAAGTATTACAACATGGAGGCGTTCGAGCGGCGTATGCACGCACTTAGACAGGGTGAATATCTGCCACCTGTAGATGACGGATACGACCCGCAGGCAGACATGAAAATGCTTAATGCTTCACGCAAGAAGAAACCTGTCGAGAAGGAGAGTTTCCTCAGTCGGGAGCAACTCCAAGAATTACGAAAAGTACAGAATGAACGGGTTGAGGTGAGTTCTCGTGTTTCTAGTACTGTATCCGTGAGTAAATATAATGTTTTCAGGCTGGAAAGATGAAGTTATTGGGCATGGAAGTGAAGCAGAATATGGGTGTACGCATGGACGAAGTTGTAGACTAGTGGAGTGGTGCACCTTGTGATTTATACTGACATATGAAAATATGCATATATTGTGGATCTTGCTGAATACGACAGTCCAGCGTTCGACCTGTTTCAGTCAATCTGGCATGTTGTGACTTTGAACATTGGGTTTAGTACTTTTCTGACGGCAGTGACCGATATGTCTAGGCTGTCAGGAACAATGGGAGCAATATCAATACCATTTTGCCATGGTCTGGCGTGCGTTCTAGTGCCAAATCTATGAATCATGAAATCCAATACTCAGATTAGTTTGGCGTCATCTCCAAAAAACCAGGTTAGTGTTATCAAAGGCCTTGCGTTGCATGAAAACTGATACGATAAGTCTACGTAATATACCGTACATGATTCATGCTACTTATTGATGGCCGAACAAGAGGTCCTGTTAAGCGCAGGGTTAATCTCATATAAAATGTGCTCAATGCATCCTAGGATCTTGAGTGCAACTCTACGACTTTCAGAATGCTGATTGCTGCTTTCTCCGTCTTGCTTACTTTCGCTACTTCTGTTAAAGCGGCTTATGTTACTCTGCAAAGCCGGACAGAGACACCACTTTCTACTGAAGAATTATTTAGTTGGGCGCCTTATACACAATTTGCAAGAGCTGCTTACTGCCCTCCATCAAAACTAACGAACTGGACCTGTGGAGGTAACAACAGCATTAGATAAAAAAACAATGTTCATATTCACCTTTACTGCAGAGGCATGCTCCGCGTTACCTGGATTTGAACCTACCCTGGTTGGTGGTGATGGCAACGCCGTTCAGATATGTAAGAAGTGCTAATATGCTAGTCGATGAGTGTTCATAATACGTGCTCTCAGTTTTTGTGGGCTTCTATCCTGCCAAGAATACGATTGTGGTAGCGCATCAGGGTACTGATCCCAATCAACTGTGGGCTATTTTATTAAACATCTATTCATGGAACTGATTCTCCAAAAGGCTTCCTATATTGACTGACTTGGACCTTGTCATGACTCCACTCGACAGATCACTGTTCCCTGGTATCCCACTTTTCACACTGGCACTCGTGCATGACGGTTTCCGTCGTGCTCACGAACGGACTGCAAGCAAGATCCTTCCCGAAGTGAAAAGGTTGATGGACGCTCATGGCACGAAGAGTTTGACATTGGTATGTAATTTATCATCGATACGTTTACGTAGATTCTTGGATTGAAATAGGTCATAGGTTGGTCACTCCCTTGGCGGTGCACTAGCTGAACTCGATTCACTGTTTTTTGCACTCAATATACCCAAAGCCTCTATCGAGGCTGTAACATATGGAACACCTCGTGTTGGTAACTCTGTTTTTGCGAAACTGATTGATGACAAAGTGAGTGTTCATTGAATTTGTACAAGCCATTGTTAACCCTTCGAAAGGTTCCCAACTTTAGACGTATTAACAACAAGAAAGGTGAGTGGATTGTAATTCCACACCGTCTGACGATGTTGAACGTTTGGATGATAGACGTGGTCCCAATTGTGCCTGATACGTCTCTTGGGTTTATGCACCCCAAGGGTGAGGTCCATATTGTCTCTCCTGGCCATGCTTTCGCTTGTTCTGGTAAGTGGCACTCCTTTGGGGGGAATAGCTCTGATCATACATTGTAGGAAATGAGAATAACATGGATCCAAACTGCACTATTGCAGCTGTTCCGAATATTTTTGCCGGAAACACCAACGACCATGTAGGTTTTACCAAATCAATGATTATTTGTACGTTGACTAACTTGAGAACGAACCAGAATGGACCGTATGAAGGAATTAGGATTGGCACCCAGCATTGTACATGATTGTTACTTTGGATTTTGGATTAGACAAACGACAAGATTGCGACTGATCATACTCTCCTACACTTGTGAATTTGGGGGTTATAACTCTGTTCATGCCGTTATTAACGCTACGCTGTACAATACCAATTATGAAACCCCTATCAATACTTATCGTTTTTGCTCCAATGTCTTCTAGCGTCTGCTACCATTACGGATTCTAGATATTAACTGTGACTGTAATGAAGTCTGTATCCAGAATGGTTTGAGTTGATTTTCTGAACCAGGTTGAATCAGGTTAGTGCTATTCTTAAATCTTGTGTTGGATGAAAATCAATGCTGTAAGATTATACAAACAACTGTACTATGTCATACATGGTTCACGCTACCAATTAATATCCGAACATAAGAACACTTGGTATCTTCATATAAAAGGTCATTAGTACTTCTATAATCTAGAATGCAATTCTATTGCAGTTACTTACTTTCTCTCTGTATCTACTCGAGCGGTTTCTGTGAAGCTGCAAAGCCGGACGGAAACGCCTCTTCTGCTGCCGAGTTATCTGATCTAGCACCTTATCGTTGAGTCCCCAGTCTGCAAGAGCTGCCTACTGTATGGGATCATATGATGACTAGAATTGTGGAGTGAGAACAATGTTCAAATCTAATAGTATCGTGCTAGAGGCATGCACATGCTCCATATTCTACAAGTGCGAATCAACTATATTGGTTGGTGCCAGCAATGTACTTCCAATACGTAAGAAGGGCTGGCATTGGTGCTAGTCCAACATGGTTCATGATACGTACTCTCAGATATTGTGGGTTTTTACCATGCAAATTATGGGGTTGTGGCATCAGGGTACCGATCCCGATGGACTATTCGCCTGTCTCATTAGGCATCCATTCATGGAATTAAATTGTTAAATAAGCTTTTCTCCATTGACTAAATCAGACCTTTCCATGAGTCCACTCGATGCATTTCGTCGTACCAACTCGAATAGATACACTGCAATCACCATTTTATCTGAAGTGATTCGTTAGATGGTTAATCATGACACGAGGATTTTGCACTGGTATGTGATCATACTAGGCCTGCGTTGATTCTTGGGTCAGACTCGGAAGGGGTCCTAGTCGGGTATTCCCTTGGTGGCGCACTAGCTGAAATTCATCCACTGTTTTTTCCCTTCAATAAACATGGAGCCTCCATCAAAATAGTTGGCATACCTGGTGTTGATAATACTATTTTTGCAAAACAGATTGACTTTTAGTAGATACTCTGTTTATTGCTTGAAGGGCACCTACTGTAAGGTTTATTTTGCATTTTCGAATAACCTGATGAAGGTCCTCTGTTAAATATTTCCTAAAATTCCAGTGATAACAGATATCGATCACTCCGCATCACTGTAAGATAAGAATCGTTCCAATTTACTCCTCCCACACCCGTTCCATAGGCAACGACGTTTCTATTGGTAATTGACTTGAAGATCACAACTCGAGCACTAGCGTAACTGGTTTCCATAGACTTGAGGCAGTGAAATCAAAGATAGAGTCAAGAGGGTTAGCAATTGCAAAAGATGAGAAATTATCTGCTGATATAGTATAGTAGCGCTTGAGCCATCACTCATCCTGGTCGCTTAGGTATGGCATTTGGTGGGAGTATACAATCTTGAATGAACCAGAATGGATGGTATGAGGGAATCCACATTAGTACTAATTTTTGTACTTAGTCGAAACTAAAAATTGCTCATGTTTTATGAGGTGCAAGTATTGTAATGCATTTTCTTTAGTTCATACGTAGTAGAACTTGCTTGAGTTATTGTGCACGTTGGGTGGGGATGTGAGCGGATCACGATATAACGGTGTCTAATGGGGCTGGTCGCTTATTTTCTTTTCTTTTGATGGCACGTGAAAACTGTGGTGGTGCTCGGGAGAAGGTGACGCTGGGCCGACGTCAATACATAGAACAGCACTGCACACTTCTCTGGTCCCTCTATTCCACCACTCATCACCTTTTTCTGCCTCCGTCCGCGACAACAAGTAAACTAACACCACTACGAGCCGCACTTATACAAACTACCAAATGCCCGACATCATCCTTCTGGGAGCTACTGGATTCACCGGCCGACTTATTACCCGTTACCTTTCCACCCATCCCCAGCGCGGCAAATTCACTTGGGCGATTGCTGGTCGGTCTGTACCTAAGCTTGAGGCGCTCGCGAAGGAAGTGGGGTTGTCGACAGACGTTGCTATTGTCCAGGTTGACGTGACGAATGCGAGCGAAGTAGAGAGGGTCGTCAAGACGGCGAGGGTCATTATCAATACTGTTGGCCCGTACCACCGCTGGGGGACGCCCGTTGTGAGAGCCTGCGTTAGGCATGCTGTGCACTACGTGGATTTGACTGGAGAGACGCCGTGGATACGAGAGATTATCAAGGAGTGCGTGTTGTGTTTTGTTCGCTATACGCTCGAAAACAACTGGGGGGAAATAGGTTCGATTATGCTGCTACTAAATCAGGCGCTATCATCGTTCCTTCATGCGGCATGGACTCGGTGCCTTCTGATATCTCTGCCTACATATCCAACAAGACACTCAAGTCCGCTCTGGAAGAGAGGGAAAATGATGGAACTGGAAGCTCAGTGACCACATCTCTGACCGCGTTCGATTTCAAGGGTGGCGTGTCTGGTGGCACTCTTAGTACTATGATGGTGACCATGGAAGAAGTCGACAGGCAGGACCTTAGTGAAGCATCGCGCCCTTATTCTCTAAGTCCTGGTATGCTGTGCTTTCTCTCTCTTGTCCCTTGTATTGATTAGGCTTGGTATCCAGTTGTTGGTAAACACACCCCTGCATTTCAGGCGTTGTATCGGTTGGCTGTCCCAGGAGAGCAACCTATTGTTGGCGGACCTTTCGTGATGCGGGGACCTAACTCGGCAATTGTGCAACGAACGTTCGGTCTACTTGAATTGGAGGCCATGCTCCGAAAAACAAATACACAAACATTGGACAGTGAAGTGAGAGCGAGGAGGGAGCGATATGGACCGCTGTTCCAGTATGACGAATTCATGGTGACCTCATCTGTTCCGGGAGCTCTGCTTTTTTCTGTTGCCTTTGTTGTGACCTTCATGTCTCTATATGCGCTATCACCTGTGATACCGATTCTTACTTCATGTTGGATGGTGCATTTCTGATGCCTGTTTTCAGGTACGCTGGCTCGTGAAGAAGTTTATGCCTCAACCTGGTGAAGGACCATCGGATGAGTTAAGTGCAACAACTGCAAGTGTATCAAACATAAACTGACTTATAATTATCATAAGGGCTATGAAGGATGGTTACCTCATCGGAACGAACCTCACAACTTCTGCATCAAATCCACCCCTTCAAGTCAAGAGTGTTGTCCGACTGAAGGGCGACCCAGGATACCTCTTGACAGCTGGTGAGTCTATATATTCACCTGAATCTCTAGAATACTGAACTGCCGCCTCTGCTAGCTATGATATCGGAATCAGCACTTTCTCTCCTTTTACCACCACGATCCTCTAATTCTTCAGCGGACAGTACCTCATACTCGGCGATTCCAACACTTCCCTTGCTCGCTCAAAAAGGAGGTGTGCTTACTCCGATGACGGCATTTGGTGATGTACTATTGAAGCGTCTCGAGGACACTGGCTTGTTCGAATTTACCAGCACTGTTGTCACTGAGAAACAAAAATCGGTGTAGATATCCTTTGCTTCTCTTGCGTTGTGTTGCTCTGGACTTTTTAGGATTTGTTTCTATTTCTCGATATGATACCTTTTGTATGATTTTCAATTCTTTCTTTGGCTGGCGTGACGACGACAGCGATTCAAGGATATATCTGGCAACATACTTCCTTCTCACGGTGAGATAACAATAGAAAACTTGTTTTTCTGCACGGCGATCGATCGAGGCTGAGAATCACGGACCTGAGAATCATGTGGTTTAGCCAAACTGGTCAGCCACTGTACTGAGTGTATATAAAGACCCACACCCCTGTCACGGCGTCGCCCCATTCCCCCTCTCAACCTCCATCTGTTCTCAATGGCATTATGAAGAAGTCAGGGCCTGGGAATAATAGCGCAGACTTCTCACTTGATCCTGACCTTCATATTATTATGGAGTGAACATTAGGAGCCGCAATCTTACTGGCGTTGAGCGCACAAGACAATCGCATTCAATACACGCCTAATCTAGAACATTACTTTATCTAATTCTACAAAATTCTTCAAAGGCAGGTTAATAGGCTCAACACCACTAGTTGGCAAGCTTTCCAACATTTTGTCTACAAAGCCAGGTTTCCATCATGACACTTTATTGGTAAGGGAGTGGATACTTACGGGAATTGGCCCTGGACGTTACCAGCCGGATCATACCTGCACACAAGGAAGCGAGAGGCCTCATCGAAGATGGTACCAGGTGCACAGTTCGCCATTGCACATGCAACGGACTTTGTTGACTTCCAAACGACCTTGACAAAGGAAGATCGGTCATTCCTGTTAAGTTCTATAGTCAAGCTAGTTCACCTGGGTGAAGTGCCCTGTCCGCTCCGAGAAACCGGGCTTGTTGTCTAGAAGAAATGTCAAAAAAAGGCCAATTTCACCAGCATCAAGGAACATACAATTATATTTGGCTACGAGAACACATTCATCAGGCTAAGTTGTCGACGATTCAGAATAAGCTCAACTTACCAGCCTCGTCCATCCACAATTTCAGGCCGTCGTTAAAGCTGTAGTCACCTGTTCCTGTTGCCTATTGAAAGGTCAATTAGATGCTTGAAGCCCATCAAAACAATCCAAGCACTGACGAGATTTTCTCCGTAATCTCCTCCACTGTGCATTCAATCAGATATTGTCGAGTAGAAGAGTTTGAATCATACCTGTGTTTGAATTCACATTGTTGTGCCCAGTCTAGGGTGCCGTTATACAAGTCGTCGTTCCAAGTCAGCGGCGGAGCACCATAACGAGCTCTTTGTGCGGTATGTCCTTTGACTACCTGATTCTTCCAGGCCTCTGGGACGCATAGTAAGTAATATTGATGAGTCGATAAATTGGAGCTCACGTGGGGCGGCAGCATTCTCGGCGGGGGCAGCTGCAGAGAGGCTGCTGAAGCAGACAAGTAGAAAGGGTAGGGTGAAGAAACTACGCATGATATTGTATATGGTGAAGGAAATGGTGGCGATAGGTGCTTTTATATTCTTTTTGGGGCACCACTTTGGAGAAAATGGCGTTTCGGATTGCTGCAAAAACGATTTTACTTGAAAGCGTACGTTTCCCTAAAGAATACCATTTACTTTCACGCCAGTACAGTATTTCTTGAAGTTGGAGTCATCAAATCTATATTTAATTAAAACACCATAAACTGTGGAAATATTATCTTGAAGCCCCGAAATTTCAGCACACCATCATTGGTATGTTGTCATATCAAATGTAGGGCTCCATAAGTGGTCCAAGTTTTGATGCGCTCATTCATAGTCCTCATTTGCACCACCGACACTATTTCTCTCTGCACTGGAGTTCCTGTGTTATCGGTTCAAAGTGCTCCAATTTGATCCGAGCAGTGTTTGTATATGACAGGAGCCATCGAGTCGATGCAATGACTCCTTCACTCCACTTGATAAATGACATAAGTAATTGTTAATAGCTGTTTTTTCTCGGGTGATGAAGGTGAAACAGCTCGAAAGTCCAGAAACTACCACAGAAGTCTTGTTTTAGTCGCAAGGACCATTTGAAGGGTTTCTGTGTGAGTGCTGCACAGAGGTTGTCTATCAGTGATTGAGCAATTCCTTTAATCATACCTAGCTGTAGATCAATATGTCCATCGAATTTTCAGCGGACAGCCTTCTTTTATAAGGTAGGTGGAAAACAAAGTTAGGTGTTTTGAGCACCCGAACTCTTCCCTGATACGAGTAATAGCTTTTTGAGTAGAAACTGAAAGGAACAAAGTACACGTCATAAAAGAGAAAATGGGCGACATTCTCATTTAATTACTACCATAACCACATGAACCATATTTCGTGAGCTCTGCTTCATATGAAGATGAGTTGGCCTCTCCTTGGCTTCTGATGGACATCAGCGTGGTCTGCAGCGGTGATGAAGGCAATCATCCTTAATAATGTTAGGCTTGAACGCGAGGGTGGTTGGAACTCTACCTCCAGTTTGTAACCATCGCCGGCTGCTCACAAGACTGATCCCGTGGAGTCTCATATGAAACAAAGAACATTGTATTTGCGTTGGCTTGAAGTGGGAGCCAAGCGGCCACTAGCAATGCACGCACTATGAATGTCAACGTGTTCGACGGACTTAAGCTCCATGTACTGATATAGATTAATGATGATTGTGGCTTAAGATATGACAGTTCGGGTTCGAGTTTCGTTTGTGATGTTGGTGCTAGACACTAATAGAGCTGCTTTGGTGCTTCCGGGCATGGCCTAATAGATATAAACAACAAATTGGTTATTTCTGTCCATTTCACCGTGAGCATCTCTTTCTTTTCCGCGCCTCAAAACGCGAGGGGTTGCTATATCGACTGACGCTGTTCCCTATGTATGAGTTGGACTGCTGTAGGGATTATTCCGCTATCCACCCTTTAGGGGCTAGAGTGGCTGGAAGACTCACTGGTGTGTATATCTGCTGGGAGAATAGCCAGTTCATCTAGCTGGCAAACTCGGCACGCTACCCAAAATGCGCTAATGTCAACATTGCCTCACTGTGCGTATTCTCTTGCTATTGTATTGTCTTTCTTTCCCTGCCACAAACACAAGCCGAGATTCCACCTCTTGTTTTCTTTTACGCCTAATAAGAGCATGTCTTGATGGAGCATGGCGAACCAGTTTCACCGGTGAAATATTCACAGCTAGTATTCAAGGAACATACGATATACAATGCTACTACTGGATATGCACAGAATTCTCCGCAACCTAGTTCGACAAGCTCAGAAAAACCACCATCAAACGTGCCTTCCAACATTTTCTCTGTAATACCAACGGTTTAAATGACATGAAGTCATAATAATTTAAACTCGGCACTTACTCGAATTGGCCTTCAAAATTACCCGGAGGGTCATATCTGCAGACAAGGTAGTGAGATTCTTGGTCAAATATGGTGCCTGCGGGACAGTCCGCAATTGCGCATGCAACGGACGTGGTTGACTTCCAGACGACCTAGGAAAATAGGAATCAGAAATTTTCGTAGTACTCTGGCTCAGACTCGCTCACCTGGGTGAAGTGACCAGTTTCAGGGGAGAAACCGGGGTGATTGTCTAAAAGAATTCCTTAAAAAATGTCCATGATGGTAATATTCTCAGACATACAGTCGTATTTGGCTAACAAAGCACATATGGTGAGCTAACGGAATGATAGTTGACACCAGGACCAACCCACCAGCTTCGTCCATCCATAATTTTAGGCCACTATCGAAGGTGAAATCACCTGTCCCAACTGCCTGATGCAAGGTTAATCAAGTGTCAGTGTTCACAGCTTGTTGCAATACTTACGAGATTTTCTCCGTAGTTTCCCCCACTGTGCCAACAGATGAGCTATTACCGGGCAGAAGGATCTGTGTCATACCTGTGCTGGAACCGGCATTGATTTGCCCAATCTTGAGTGCCTTGGTACAAGTTGGCGTTCCAAGTGAGTGCTGGCGCTCCGTACAGTGCCCTTTGTGTGTTGTGGCCTTGGACTACCTGATCCATCCAGGCATCTGGCACATTTGGTCAGTTACGAGAATAGACTTCGTTTGGAGTCATACCTCGCGGTGTGACATTTGCAACAGTAGCAGCTGCAGAGAGATTGCACAAGCAGGCAAGGAGAAAAGAGAGACTTAACAAGCGATCCATTGGCTATGCTGAGTTGCTGCTCCTACTAGATGTTTTATAATCTTTCTTTGCCGCCCTAGCCCGTTATCGATCACCGCTCTGCTAGTACTCGCCATAGGTCAAAGTGTCCTAACAAATTTTGTCCATCATCTCATCTTTCATTCTTTGATCATCTTGATGTTCAACACAAGGATATCATGATGTGATTTCTCTTCCATTGTTTCTCTGACTGTTCTTCCTACTAATGAGCCACTAGAACGCCAATTTTAGTGTTGTAGAACTGATTTTACTTGGAAGTACGGACTGACTGTGGAGTAATCCATTTTGGTATCCCGAGATGCGAGTAATTCTGGATTTTCAGCTTAGAACCATTGATACAATAAGGCTGCCCATAAGTGCTTCACCGGCGAAAATGACTCTTACCCTGATGTAGCACTGCAGAACAAGCGGTGCACATCGTATTAATAGCTTGTTCGGTCGCTGGTAGTCTTGACAAAAAGAGAAATTGCTCTCCACTGAATTGATCAAAGGAGTTACGTATGCTAAAATGATATACTCTATATGCGTGTCGTGCTTTATTGCATCTATTGGGGTTTTATGCCAGTATTGTTGGCACCAAGTGAGAAGTGAGCATATTTAGGGTGCACAATTAGGGACTGAGTGGTCGTATATCACCTAATTTTTGATTTCAAAGGGAGAAAGAAAGTGAAGGATCTATAGTTGTTCTCTGTGACATCGTCGGATATAAAGGCCGCGGCGTTTGTTCCGAAGAACATTGATGATCACGATGTTGTTGGAGTTGTCGAATTGTCGGGTTTCCGGGTGAGGCGAGGTCCATAAATGATGTAAAGTGGTCAGAGTACTTTCCACGGTCCATGAAGCAGTGGGCGCGAGCGTGTTCTTGTCATGTGCCTTCCATGTGGTTCATTCATATGGTGGACTTCGTTGAATGGGACCTCATTTTATATTCCCTGGCAGTGGCACAATCCATGTATGATCTTATGCCCACAGGGGATGTCGACAGGGGCGAGACCACAAGTCAAATAGGACCACTTGAAGACAAAACGGGAAGCCGCATAACGTCGCGGAAACTGACTTGTGTCAGTGGATAAGATGGTCAGACTATTACGATGATTGGGAGATAGCCCGGACCATGTTCCATACAAACCTGTGATCTGGATATTCTAAATGAACATGGTATTTCTGGCGTGTGAGAGGAATGTTGTTGATTCGAGCCCCGAGGCACCAGACTGGCACCAGTTACTGCACATGTGTGATATTACTTTCAACGTGTTTGACTCAGGCTCCGTGTTCCAAAACATCGGTGATCGAGCATAGCTTGACTCATGAAATTCGCCGACGATTCAAATTTTGGGTTGGTAGGGTTGACGATAGAGTGAAGATTAGACGGGGTTTGCATCACCTGTCAAGATTACAGTTATCACCTCTCTTGAGAACGCGTACTGTATCGGGTGCAGCTCGGGGTGTGTTGCGGACCATGAAATTTTGAAACTCCGCAATGTCTCTTGCTGTTGTGTTGCCAGTGCGACAGGGACCGTAGTCACGGTGTAGCGTAGGCTGTTCATTCCATGACACCCTCAGTACTGTAGTTTGAAGTCTGCCAACTACTGTAATACATGAAATGATCATTACTCATCCCCAGGACCTAGTGCTTCGTTCACAGGATCATCCTTGAGCACGTGCCGGACGAAGCTCACCGAGGACCAGAAGCTGAAATGGTCGCGGGTAAGGGTCAGAATTCGACTGAGGAGGACACGGCCCGCGTTTCCTAGTGGACAGACCTCTTCTTCATCACCGACTATACCAACTAGGCTAGTCACTTCGGCCATGAGAGGAAAGACCATGGGTTCACTCCCATGCAAGTTTTAGCTGAGACCCCTTTCCCTTCCTTCTTACCAAGTCAGGTGCCTTGGTGATTTATGGCTGCGCTGCAACAGACATGCTACGTCCTTCTGTAACAGGTGCGTCATCGGTATACTATACTATCAGGTTTCAGACTGTAGACACAAGAGTTGCAGCTGCAAGTTGGCATTTTCCCTCAAGCCAAATGATGCAACGCCCGGTGATACCCGTTTCTCGAACATAGTCCCCTCGGTAACTCCGCGCTACTCGGTTACGTTACATTCCTGTCGCTATATTTGACATGTGAAGACCAAGGACGAGGCGCCCATTTATTGGCAATGCGGTTTGTTCAATAAAGGGTGACGGATACTGCTTGTCGACGCCAATACGTGTTTGCAAACCACCATGACCGACTGTGAGCCTCAGAGAGTCCAAGAACCGTTTATGCCTGCCCTTCCTTCTAGCATCTACCTCCTCGTTTGCTTGTCATTCGTCCTGTCGCTGGGCGTCCTTGCCACGGACTACTATAACTTCAGGGGTCACACAACGTTCCTCGTAGGGACAACGGTATCGGTGATATCCATCATCCTGCATGCGACCATCCTGCTTTACCACCATATCTCAACAGTGCACGCCCGCCTCACAGAAGACTCCCTCGCATCATGGCTGCCCTTCGTCATGCTATCGTGGTCCATGGTGCACCTATGGTTGTGCACCCTCGCTTCGATGATAGTTGCACAACTTCTCGGCCTATCGAGCGTCGCCCATTACCGTCATTCATGGCTTGGTGGACAAAAGGTCGAGTTCTGCCTCATCTTGGCTGAAGTGGTGAATGTGATGCTTATTGCGATGCTTTCGACCCATGAAAGACGTAAAACGACCTATCGTATGTGAATGTCTCATAATTGGTCAACCTGTTACAGATGATAATTCTGCTTTTTCCATGTTCAGGCCTCACATACTTCTACCTCATATGCCCACATTGTAGAGGCGTGAACTGTGGTGTCCCATATGAAGACGTCAACTGCAACAAACGAGCTCAATGAATCACACGATGTAACGATGCTGACATGTCATTTCCAACGGCTGCGACGTCTTTTCCCCCGTGTCATGGAACCTCTGATTTCCGTTGTACCAGTGTATTTCGTCTTCCTTTTTTGGGTATTAACCTATTGTACTCTCGTTATTTCTACTATCGGTCTTAGTTCAGGGTGTTGATACCCTGTGAACCTCTTGTTCCTCGGACCGATTGAAAAGAACAAAGACATCGTGGTAGTGGGTGCTATTTTTGGATCTAGAGTTCGGGGTGTGTAATGATACTTGTTATTTATTCCACTGGCGCACTGCCTTTCAGGATCGCATCTACTGTACAGTACTTCGCATTAGAGAAGCTTCGAAACATGTGTTGGTTAGTGTACATAGTGTGCGTCATCATAAAAATTATCTGCTGGGGTAACAGATTCAATTTAATCAGGACGATCTAATCAGTTTAGTAATTATTCTGTGCAATACCTTGGCATGTTCGAGTGGTGGAAATGTATTTAGCATCCGATGCAAGTGATTTGTTATACAAATCACCCTTTCTAAAGAAATAGCCACAAATAGACAGTATAAATTGCATGTACTATACTGCTACTGCTACTGCTACATCGCTCAATAAATGGGACTGGCCCAGCTGGGCTTAGGTCTCTGATGGAAGTTCAGCACCCCAACCCTTACTACTGGCGCTGGGCCATGGACTTTTCATTTGCATTACGATTCCTTTCTTCGAAGCGCTACTTCCCAACGATGGTGAGGATGTGGTGGCAGTGGTGGTGGTTCCACCTCCAGTAGTAGGCTTTACAGGAACACTCCCGAATAATCTGTCAGTAGGCTTTGCAAATTCACCTCCGGATACTAGGCCCCAACCAGGATCTGCGATCAGCAAGAGGCAAGATGATATTGATGCCGACACACCATGCTTCTCTAAATCACCAGACTTTAAAGACATTTCTTGATGTGAGGATGCTTGTAATGAATCACGTTTTGAAGCACGAAGAACATCTGCAACGTCCTGCTTTACGGGCCTTGCTTCCCGGGATTTACTCGATGGAGGTTTATCGTATTTGTCAGAATCACGCCTAGAACGAGGAGAAGGTGGTGTGGGTGGGAAATCTAGAGGTTTAACTAGTTCCTTAGAATCATGATCAGACTGATCAGGAGGTGGTTTGGATGGGATATCTTGCTGGAACCAGTATCGTTGTACTTTGTCCGTTACAGCTCGGGTGTCCAAGGGACTTTCCGCTTCCCAAATTTCCTGCCGTACATGGTAGATTTTGATGACATCCTCCAGACCCAGCTGATTTCCTTCTTCAATTGAAAGGGGAACCGTACTCTCACATAGTGCAATATATGCAGGTCGTTGAAGCTCTTGCACGTTGTTCTCGCGTCCGATAATCACTTTATCAACTGGAGAGGCGATGTTTTTTAATTTGTTTATTGCTCTCTTGCGGAGAGATTCAAACCCCCATTTGGTTGCAAGACTGAGGATCGATGACCAATCTTCGGTAGATCGTGCCCCTTCAACTGTTAGATCACTGTAAAGATTCTCGTAAGTCATCATTCTAGTTCTCAATCTGTGATGCGATGTGTGTGGTTGCTCACTCAGGGTAAAGGTAAGCCAAAAGCCGATCAAAGTCTGCTCGTTTGACATCCTTTAACAAAGTAGGGGCGTCATACCAACCAAAAGGACTCTGGGCTGGTACTGGCGACTTCGAGATGCCAGGAAAACTGCTGGAGTGCTGGATAAAGAGATACTGATGGAGGCGATACAGTGTATCTTCAACCTACGAAGTCGCCGAGTTCAATGATCAGGGACATTAGGGATAGCTTAGACATACAACCAACAACAACGTCCCATCGAGAAAATAGAACCTTTCGTGCTTGTCAGCATTAGGATACGCCATGGTCTTCAACGAGTTGGGAGTCGCTGTTGTCGATCTTGACCCTCTAAGATGTAATCACAGATCAACTTCCTGGGCCACATGTGTTGCAAAATCCACGAATTCTTTGATAGGGAATATAGGAATCCGACAGTGCTCAAAACGGTTGTGCCTCGTGTATCGGCAGCACTGGAAGGTCATGAGGCTAGGTGTATAACAAGGAAATCAATGCCTGTTGCGATTGAGAATATTATCAGGTTTGAAACAGCATGATAGAACTTTGAGTTACCTGTATGTAAGTGCGTAGGCATACATGGACGGAAGTTCATAGATGTGAAGCGGCGAAGGTAACGTCGTTTGATACAGCCTAGAACTTTCCTCTAAAATCTGGGTATTCAAAGTCCGATACAATTGTCTGCCTTACATGTGTACTCTCATGCACCTAATATCGTATCACATATCTGGGATAGCAAGTTCACTTTTACCTGGAGGATCCAATCTTAGCTATGCGAAATTAGTTGTCTTGTCTTCGCCTAAACTTGGCGTGTCAACTTGGACTTGACTGATGTGCGTCAAGGAGTGTCAATGAAAACTAAACTCCGATAGTACTCTGATATTGTACATGTAAACCACATGTAGCCACTTCAATTTGTTTTAATCTCACAAACAAAGGCAGTACATGAAAGAAAGCAGTCGTTAGACAATGAATAGGTACAGCAACGATGCTCAAGAGTGATGTGGGGAGTAAGTGGATCAAGGTGAGCATTACCATACCATAGTAATGTCATGCGCTACTGGGGCAGATGGAGTGGGTTCAACTGGTGGCTTGGCCACACTGGCAGTTAGCTTCTTCTTTTTCTTTCCTTTTATTCCTGTTAGGACTTTTTTTCCACTAACACTTGTAGAGGGTGAGGTTGGGGCCACAGCCGGAACGGAGAACAGGGGGCTAAATGGTACATCATGCTGGGCTATCTTTCGAGATCAACAAGGAACCTGGTAGTTTCAGTGTTGACGTACAAGAACTCTTTTCGTGAACCAAGGAATTTCGAGGCTGCAACGAATTGTGTTCAGAAGGAGGATAAACGTCTGGTTCAATGGCAACTTCGGGACGTTTCTCAAGTTCATCTAATGAAGGTATAATATATTCGTCAGAGTCGCTCTTGGGACGATTAGGAGAAGGCGGCGTGGGTGGAATATCTGCAGGTATAACTTTCGCATTGGAATCCTGATCAGACCGATCAGGCTGTGACTTTGAATCAGACTGGAACCAGTATCGTTGGACTTTGTTCGTTACGGTCTGGACGTCTGGGGAACATTCACCTCCCCAAATCTCCTGTCGTACGCGGTAGATCTTAATGACATCCTCCATACCAAGGCGGGCCCCTTCTTCATATGAAAGTGGCACTGTACTCTGGCAAAGATTGATATATCCAGGTCGTAGGAGCTCTAGAACATTATTCCCTCGCCCAAGGACCACCTTCTCGATTGGCGAGGAAATGGCTCCTAATTTGCTTATTGCTCTCTCACGGAGGGATTTGAAGCCCCATCTGGATGCGAGGTTGAGGATTGATGACCAATCTTCAGTGGACTTTGCCCCTTCGACAGTTAGGTCTCTGTAAGGATACTCACATCAGCTGTTATGCTTGTTGTATACTCGGGAATGTAGTATGTGCTGTTGCTCACTCAGGGTAAAGGTAAGCCAGAAGCCGATCAAAGTCGACTCGTTTGATATCCTTGAGCACAGTAGGGGTGTCGTACCACCCAAAAGGACTTTTGGTTGGTGCAGGCGACTCCATAATTCCAGGAAAACGGCTAGAGTGCTTGATAAAAAGATATTGATGGAGACGATACAATCTATCTTCAACCTATGAAGTATACGAGTTCATGGTCACAAGGACTAGAGGAAAGACGTAGAACGTACGACTAACGACAGTGTCCCATCAGGAAAATAAAACCTTTCATGCTTGTTGGCATTGGGGTACGCCATGGCCTTGAACAAATTGGGACTCGCATATATCGGTTATATATATGGTATACTATAGGACACCCTCGGGGGCCCTGGGGCACGAAGTTAGTGCCTCGTGTATCCGCAGCCGGTCATGAGACTGACGGCATAATGCTGCATGCTGTAACTCAAAACCTTTGAAGGAATCAATGCCAATTACAGATCAAAGCCGCATTATCTTTGGGTGTCTTGTATTTGGAATAACACTTACAGTTATGCCTATCGTAACATCTCTAGGCCGTTACTAAGAGCACAAGAGTACTGGAAGTTTCATTTGATATGACCACCTCCAATCCTAATCCAGGTTTGCAAGGAAGGTCCTGTTTAGCGATAAATCCAGCTGCCAAGTTGGGACATCGACGATCACGGGTTATGAACTTGTGAGAGCGCTTTTTCACTCCAGAAGACACCCCAGGGCTGGATATTGCGGCATGACGACTTCCACCCAAATTGCCAAGGCGACCAATCACACCCTCAGAATGATACTGAAATCCACTGCTTCCAAACAGTCTACTCTTTACTGGGTGTGCCTAACTCCATTTGATAAGAGTATGGTTGCAGGTCCTCAATGTTAGTCTCCATCTCAAATCAGTCACCATTTATAACTGCCCACATTGCATATACTCTCTGAATAACATATATTGGTGAATAGCAAGTGTAAATCTGCTAGGAAGTGGACATTGCCACTGGTCTTTATCCCACAATTAATCCATCTCTCTAGCAACAATGAAAGTAAAGTTGAGGATGCTTCATATACTTCAGATAGGATTACCTCAACAATAACCTTTTATTCTTCAATAGATTTTGGCATGAAGCCTAAGACAGGCATCTAGCAAAGAGCTGAATATGTAGGGTCAACTGATTCATGATAACAATCCTTCTTGATTTCTTCTGTCAAGAGGACAACAACAGCAACATGCAGCAGCTAGTTAAGTAAGAGTTTCACTTACAATCTAGAGTGGTGTAGTTAACAGAGAGAGTAGCATGTAGCAATGATTTCAAGAGGAGGCAAAGGCTTGACAATTGAGAGAATGGAGTTTGTTATTTTTCTAGCTACAGAATTGTCAGAAGCTCACTGTTTATACCATGACTGTGATCCAACTAATCCCCAGGTGTCACTCTGAGGGTTGAAGACAATGAGGAAGAGGAGTTATACAAAGAGGAATGACTCTTGTAGCTATGCACAGTGGGTAGACTATCTAAGAGCTAGAGAACAAACATTACACTACAATGACTATAAGTGAGGTGAAAGGAAAAAGGAAAGGCTATAGTGAGGATCAAACTCCAGACTTTCTTGGAGTTGTCTGAGATGTCCAACTAGTCCAACATCCCTGAACTCATCTGAGAAGCCCAAAGCTGATAAGATAAGATAAGTGGGAAAATGGAGAAGAAAAGAAAAAGAATAGAAAAGAAAATGAAAAAGATTAAAAGAATCATAACAATTACCCCCTTCTTAAGGGTCATGTCCTCATGACCAATAAGCTTCCTGCCTAGCACCCTTCCAGTGCTTCCATGACCTCTCCAACTTCTCCAGATAATCCCTATCAAATTTCCTGTCTTCCCAACCAGAGAGTTTTCATGTAGGTGTTACCATGGTTAAATTCTTGTATTTATGAAAGTTGAAGTGCTGGTGTGATACGATTCGTGGAGCACTTGGGTGCTTTGCATAGAATTTGGTGATTGCATCTTGAGTGTTCTTGAGATTTTCCATCAGTTCCCAGGTAGATTCTTCGGTTGGGTATCCTTTCCATTTGACAAGGAATTCCAACTTTCCTCCTCTACATACTCTGCTGTCCAATACCTCTTCCACTTCCCATTCTTCACTTCCTTCAATCAATTCTGGCAGTGGTCTAGGTGGTGTGGCCTGTTAGAACCTCACTGAATAACCCTTTACTGTGATCTGACAACTTGTCAGGGTTCATTACCTTATATAGTAGTTTGTAGAACATTCTAGAAGGAGAATGTTCTAGAAGGATCATGGCATGCAGGGCACAGCCCTGCCAAGGGCTGTGCTTGGCTGTGCTTGGCTGTGCAACTATGATATATATGTCAGGAGCTCACTGAATAAACCTGT